>OY755194.1:10760114-10988976 GCA_963576735.1 Bedellia somnulentella
AAAACGTAGTTACTCTGATCACAGGTAACAATGTCACGTGAAGTTCAGAAGTATAAGTAAGTACCAACCACTGCCAACTTCAGGGGTATACGTCGTGAGAGTTTCAGTTGAGTTCAATTATTTTCTAACATAACAATCAACATTAACTGCTTTTTTTTAATACATACATACATACATACATACATATACTCACGGCTGTGATTCCCTAGAAGGGGCAGCCAGACCCAAGGAATTATAAATTCCTCAGCCACTTTTGGAAGTTGCGTGGGGAAAAGAGGGTGAAATAAAGGTTTTTGGTGATGGGTCTCCAACCGCATCCGGACGCGACCGAGACCGGCGGGCGAGCGGGAAGGCGGACGGCGGCGGCGTGCTGGTGCTCGTGCGACGCAGTCTGGGCGCGGCGGCGCGCGCGGAGTGGGCCCGCGCCGGCGAGACTGTCTGGCTCACGATCCCCGGCGCCGCACTGCGCGTGCGCTGTAGCGGCGGCGGGGCTGCGCCGCCCGCCACCCGGGACTTGCATGTATGTGCTTTGTACACACCGCCTGGCCGAACCTTATCTGCTCTTACTACCAGCGTTCAGACGATGTTTGAAACAGTAGTCCAGGATCTTCCCTTTGACAACTATCTTTTTTGTGGAGATTTTAATCTACCAAATGTTCATTGGAACAGCGATGGTTCACCACTTTACCTTCGCCGAGGAAGCGTTGAGTTACAAGATGCGGCTCTCAGTCTTATAGGCGGCCTCTCCACTTTAGGATTCTCACAATACAACTCTGTTAGTAATATTAAAGATAACATTTTAGATTTATGCTTCTCGAACTCTGCTGTTGAAGTCCTTAAATGTGACGACCCTTTAGTGAAAATAGATGAATATCACCCCGCTCTTGAAATTAACATTACCGATATCCTATTGGCACCCTTTCATGAATCTGTTCAACAAAGACGAAGATTTCGCAAAGGTGATTATAATGGAATTAACGAGTATTTAAAACAAATTCAATGGCACACAGCTCTTGAAAATAAAGGTCTGGATGACACTTTAGATTTCTTTTACGAAGTGTTAAACGATGCCATCACAAAATTTATTCCCGTTGACACTCGTAGTAAAAGCCACAACCATCCTGTCTGGTATAGTCCCCCACTTAAACGCTGTTTAAAAGAGAAATTTAAAGCTCACTCACGCTGGAAACGAACCAATAACCCACTAGATTATGACCAATTTTCATTATTACGAAAACGATGCAAGGATTTACAACGCACTTGCTATGGGGATTACATTACTACTATCCAAAATAACATAAAAGTTAACCCTAAAGCTCTTTGGTCTTTTATTAAATCACGTCGCGGCGGTTCATCGTATCCTAAAATATTCCAACACAACAACAAATCATTCGACTCTGGTCAATCAATCTGTGATGCATTTAATGACTTTTTCTGCTCTGTGTTTACCAAACCGGCTGACAACTACCCCGATATACCCTTATCTTCTCCACAGTGTGATACTGGTAAAACTATAAGTAATATAAGTACTAATGAGGAAGAGATTTACAAGTTGCTTCTTTCTCTGGACATCAACGGTGGTGCAGGCACTGATAATATTCCTCCCTTCTTTATTAAGAACTGCGCTAAGCCTCTTTCCACCCCTCTTTGTATAATTTATAATCGTTCTTTTCATGCAGGTATTTTCCCTAAAATCTGGAAGGACGCTTTGATAGTACCAGTTCACAAAAATGGTCCAAAATACAAAATTGCTAACTATAGACCCATTTCTATCCTAAACATTTTTGCTAAAATCTTAGAGAAAATTGCTTATAAACGTATCTATCCTGTTGTTAAACATAGTATTCCGTCTCAACAGCATGGTTTTCTTAAAGGTAGATCTGTACTTTCCAACCTCATTGAATTCATAGATTTTGTCCTTGGTTGTATGGATAGAGGTATACAAGTGGACGTAGTCTATACTGATTTTCAAAAAGCTTTCGACCGAGGAGACCACGTGATTATTCTTCGCAAGCTTCTTGCTTTAGGGGTGCAAGGTGATTTCTTTAGATGGATAAAATCTTATATATCCAACCGTCATCAAGCTGTTGTTTTGGGTGGTTTTCGATCAGGTTTTGTTGACATACCGTCAGGAGTACCCCAAGGATCCCATTTGGGTCCCCTTTTATATAATATTTATTTGTACGATATTTTTACAGCCATATGTGAGACCAATTTTATAATGTATGCAGACGACAAAAAGGTTTATTGTGGTATCCGACAAGCTGACGACTGTTATAAGCTACAAAGGGATTTGGATCGCCTCACCGATTTCTATAACGAGAACAGAATAGATATAAATGTGTCAAAATGCGTGCAAATTAGTTTTTCACGAAGTAATAAACCCATCATTAATACTTACTATATTAATAAACAGCCTATCCGGAGAGTCAATGCAGTAAAAGACCTCGGCGTTACTTTAGATTCAAAGCTTACTTTTGAACAACACATTGTTGATATCACTAATCGTGCATACAAAAATCTGGGCTTTGTAATGAGGACTTGTGAAACGTTTAAAGACCCTAAATGTGTACAGACGGTTTATTATGCCTATGTTCGCAGTATTCTGGAGTTCGCCTCAAGTGTTTGGTCCCCTCAGTACATTAAGTACAAGCATATGATTGAAAGAATACAACATATTTTTGTACGACACTTAAATTTTAAAACTAAGAACTTCCATAAGTGTTACGAAATGAGTTGTAAATTTCATAAAATGTTAAGATTAGAGGATCGCCGTATTTTAACTGACCTAACCGTTCTACATGATATAATACATGGTCGTTTGGATAACCCAAACTTACTTGCACAGGTTGGACTTAACACGCCATCATATAGGACTCGCCATACCATAAATAGTTTGTTCTCCGTACCAATTTCCAGAACTAACTACTCACAGAACGCTCCTTTTAGTCGTATTTTATCCGAATATAATAAAAACTTCCATGATTTAGATCTATTTAATTTAAGTAGATGCGCATTCAGGAGAGCTGTAATGTACGTACTTTTTAAATCTTAAAATACATATTATATTATGAGTATAATTTTAATAACACATACATTCTTATATGCCTTTATGTATGTCACAGATTTTTATTTGTTTTACACACATACACACACACACACACACACACCCACACACACACACACACACACACACACACACACACACACACATGCACATACACACACCCTTGAGATATCGTGGATCAAAATAATTTTGCTTTAAATATTGTTGTTAATATATATTTTATTTCCTCTTAAAATTGTATGTATTTGTTAGAGTTACTTGCTATAAAAAAAAATATGTGTTAAAACTCAAATGTAACGTAAAAACAAGATTATTGTTAGATATGTTTTCTGTACATCTGTGAACATCTGTCATTGGCCTTACTTGATTTCTATTATTAACTGTGTATTATTACTTATGTCGCTGTTGATGTTCCCAATAAAAATAAATAAATAAATAAATAAATACATTATTCCACCTTATCCATGTTACTAAACTACCTTTACAATTGGGCAGACTATTTTGGTAAGTTAGGTTTACTTATACATATAGTTTACTTCCTATTCTCAGTTCTACAAACTGACACACAAAGTTTCATAACAATCAGTCAAGCTATTCCGGTAGAGTTGTGTTACAAACACTGTGATACGAGAATTGCATAAATTTAAAAGTACTGTTATTTACTTGGCATATAAGTAACTTAGAATACATAATTACATATACTCACGGCTATGAAACCCAAAAAGGAGTAGACATAGCTTTAGAATAAGTATTTCCTCATCAAATTTTGAAGCTGAATAAGAAAAAAAAAATACATACAGACATATACTCACGGCTATAAATCCCTTAACGGGGTTGCCAGAGCTTTGGAATGAGAAATTCCTTAGCCACTTTTGCCGTGTAGTGTCGGCTTAGAATAACACTACCCCTTTGTACCCGTGGGTGATCGTAATAGGCGACTAAGGGTATAGGAGCTTTTTAAGTGGTTTTTGGGCGATGCGATTGGAGACCCGTCAGCAAATACATTTATTATTACCATCTTTTCCCCGCTCAACTTCCAAAAAAGATTTAGAATAAAAAGGTTGTTTGTGATGAGTCTCCAAACTCATAGACCAACATTCCTTTAAAACTCCCACAGCAATGGGAAGATATGGATTAGGGCTTTTCTAAGTCGACACTACAAAGTAGTGAGGATATATGTGTAGTTAATTTATCATGGTTGCCAACGGTGAGGGGAAACATCGTGACGAAACCCACAAGGCTGAGTTGTACTCAGCTATTGCTATAGCAGAAGTATTGGTAACTATGCCAACCCGTTCGGGGATATACAGTGTTTAAGTCTTTGAGTCTAGAGAATATTTTGTATTAAAACACAAAATATGTCTCGTAAAAACAATTTTAATGTTTTTCTAGCTTTAGTTTTCTTTTTCTTTTAACTTACGAAACACTTTCCTAACAATGTTTAAGTCAATTTTAATTTAGTTGATTTCTTTTTCAACGTAAGTTAAAGGCCAAAATGTTTTTATGTTTGTATCTTGGAGTTGTATGCTGTACATATAATTACGGCTATAAATCCCTAGAAGAGGTAGCCAGAAAAAGTTGTGTGGGGAAAAGATTATGACAAAAAGAGGTCTCCAACCGCATCACCCAACAACTTCTTTAAAAGCCACCATCTTGAATAAGACACCACTGGAATAAAACTGTTTGCTGTTTAGTGTCGGCTTAGAATAGCACTACCCCATTTCTTCCGGTGGGTGTACGTAAGAGGCGATAGAGGTATAGATAGAGGACTTTTAAGGGGTTTTTGGGCGATGCGTTGGAGACCCATCACCAACAACCTTTATTTAACCATCTTTTCCCCACTCAACTTTCCAAACGTGGCTGAGGAATTTCGAATTGCTTAGCTCTGGCTACCCCTTCTAGGGATTTAAAGCCGTGAGTATATGTATGTTGTATGTATGTAATAAGAGTTTCAAACAAACTGTATCTTTGTATTGATGATGATGACTGATGATGGATGTGGATGAAGATTGATAAATTTCCTAAATTCGTACAAAGTGCGATTGATATTACCTACTCTTCTGGGAACTAGTGGCGTGAATATATAAATATAACCATTGCATGATATGTGGTAAAATTTTCCTGCTATGATATTGGATGCAAGTTTAACACAATTTTAACCCTTTTCTCAGTCGTTTACTTAACTAATAGTAATTTTCTCCTTTCCTATTTCCACCCGGATGACTGTGTTAGAGGTTATTCCTGACGTTTACTTTCGAAAAGAAAACTTTTTAAGTTAAGCTCGATGACATAGTACGAGTATTTCGTTGCAATTTAAATTTCAGGAATTATTGTTCAAGCAGCAATACTACAAATTATAATGTTATTATTAAGTGTAATAATGTTTAATTAAGTTTACGTTATTAAAAGTAATAATAATAGATAACGTTTAATAACTTGGTCACTGTCAAGTCAACACGTCTTACTAGTTTGGATCTAGCTTGTTCTGTGTGTAATATGTCGATATATGTATTTATTTATTGTATTTATTGTTTCCTACACTGTTCATATACATAAATCACAAAAAGGGGTACCGTGAGCTTTAGTACTAGAAACTTCTCGGCCCCATTTGGAATTGATAGGGGAGAAGATGGTAGAAATAAAGTATCATTGTTTGACGACGTCCGTGGCCAAGTTGTTAGGTGACTGGCTTCTGGGTCCGGAGGTCGCGGGTTCGATCCCTGCTGAGGGCAACATTTATGTGATGAGTATAAATGAAATGGTGTTTCTTAGTCTTGGATGTTATTTATATGTGTATTATATAATATTAAATATATCGTTGAGTTAGAATCCCATAATACAAGCCTTGCTTAGTTTGGGGCTAACTTGATTTGTGTCATATGTCCGCATATATTTATTTATTATTTATTTATTTATTTTAGTGTTAATGGATTTCTAAACGCATCGCTTAGAACCCACTAAAAACACCCCATACCGTCAGTCACCCCTTACAAAACTCGTGGGTAGAAAGGGGTAGTGACATTTAAAGCTGGTACTACACTAAATTAGGACTTTTATCATTAAATAAGTCATTTAATACCATTAGAAAACAATAGGATCTAAAACAATCACAGAGCTACTATTCCAGTAAGCTTGCAACCACATTCAATTCTGACAAAAACCAGATAACTCAGTTAGCCAAGAAGAACCCTTTGAGCTGTCTGAAAGCGACATTCACAACCAAGTGTTTTCAATGAGGCCATCGATTTCTGGGAAGTGCACTTCAATGCTGCATTGTGAAATAGTTCATTTCATCTATATTGAAGTGAATATCTGTTTGAAACAGCTTCAAAAAGATTTGAGCTCCTTTTTGACTGTTTCTGCGCGTTTTTTCGCTCGAATTGGACAAATTTCATATCAGTAAGTTTTTTTTAAGTTTGGTTAATATTCTAATATACACTCCCTACTTAATACCGTGATAGCCCAGTGGGTAGAACACTCGGTTATCGTGCAAACGACTAGTGTTCAAATCCTGGGTCGAGCCTACACCAATTTGTCTTTTCTAAAGACATATGTGTGGTTAATTTATCATGGTTGTTAACGGTGAGGGAAAACATCGTGAGGAAACCCACATGGCTGAGTTGTACTTAGTCATGTGACAGTGTATTCGTACAAAAACGGCGATAGGCCTGCCCCCTATCACGTGAGTACACTGTCCATGCAAAACGTGGGTACTCTGAACACCAGGTGACAAAGTCACGTGATGTTCAGAAGTATTAGTACCTCTGCCAACCCCTTCGGGGATATTCGGCGTGAACGTTTATGTTTATGTTATGTTATGTTACTCCCTACTTACATACATATATATACTCACGGCCATAAATCCTAAAAAGGGATAGTCAAAGCGTCAGAGCTAGAAACTCCTTAGTCTCAATTGGTAGTTAATAGGGGAGAAGATGGTCAAAATAAAGTATTGTTGGTGATGGGTCTCGAATCGCGTCGCCAAAACCACTTAAAAAGCCCCATACCGCTAATCGCCTCTTATGACACCTGTAGGGCAAGCACGAGCGCTATTTTATCGACACTAATCTACTAAAACTTATAACGGTATAACGTTTATAACGGTTAGAATGAGATAGCAGTATACGATACTAAGTAAGTGTGTAAGAGATGGCTGCTTTATCGCACGCGATAACTAGTTTAAACACCGCTCGTGCTTGCCCTTCAATGGGTAGAAATGGGTAGTAATATTCTAAGCCGGCACTCACGGAACTTCCAAGTTATACATACTTATTGGTTTTAGTTCTCAAAAGAGGCAGTCAGATCGTCAAAATAAAAATATTTTTGAGTCACTGGTAATGGTTTTCTAGCTAGATCGCCCAAGAGCTACGTAAAAACCCCAAAAATTTATTAGCTATACACGAAGCTCACGGCGCCGGCCGCGGAATAAAATTGGCTAGTTTTTTTTTAAGTTGCAAGCGATGATGAATATTGCATGTGAGTCTTTTGTAAGAAAGGGAATGAGGGTTGTGGGAACAGCAAAGATATACTGGCCAGTACACCCTGCTGTGTACCAACTTATAATTTGTATCTATGCTTAACTCGAAAAACATTTACACTCTGCGATGTAGGAATATGAGTATGCGCTCTAACATGACTCCCACAAGTCCCACAGTACTCCCCTCCTAGTCGATACGACGATATCAAAGCTAGGAGGTACCTATTACCAATTACCAAATTCAGTGTGAGCAATGAGGCCGGTGATTGCATGCCTGTAGATGCTCTGCTGAATGAATGGTGTGGT
Organism: Bedellia somnulentella; assembly: GCA_963576735.1. NCBI lineage: Eukaryota > Metazoa > Arthropoda > Insecta > Lepidoptera > Bedelliidae > Bedellia > Bedellia somnulentella. Next base: position 10,767,965 of record OY755194.1, read on the forward strand.
GAGGTAAGCGAGGAATAGAAGTTGCGGGTAGATCGAGAAATGTAGTAGAAAGAAGCGTATGTTCTTATCGAGGGGTCACCACTGTTCTAAGATATACTGGCCAGTACACCCTGCTGTGTACCAACTTATAATTTGTATCTATGCTTAACTCAAAAAACATTTACACTCCGCGATGTAGGAATATGAGTGAGGCGCTGCTATGTGCGTTTGAGTCCGCAGTAGTGTGCGCTCTAACATGACTCCCACAGGGTGAATGTGGATAAGACCAAAACGATGGTTTTTGAGAGACAGGAAGATGTGACAGAATGCGTGATTGCGATTGATGGTAAGGATGTGGACAAGTGAAGGAGTTTGTATATCTGGGAAGTTTGTTTACAAGGGATGGAAAATGTGATGAAGACATTGAAAGAAGAGTGAAAAAGGGTAATGCGGTAAATGGCGCAATGAAAAGCCTAATGATCAGTCAATCGGTGTCTGAAAAGGCCCGAATGGCTGTGCATGATGCTGTTCTTGTTCCTACGCTTATGTATGGAAGCGAATGTTGGGTGTGGCGGAAGAAGCATGAGAGCAGAGTGAATGCAGTAGAGATGAGGTCCCTCAGAAAAATTTGTAATGTTAGATTATGTGACCGAGTGAGAAATAGTGTTATTCGTGAAAAGTGTGGTGTGAAAGATGATGTTGTAAGAAAGATAGAAAAAGGAATGTTGAGATGGTTTGGGCACATAGAGAGGATGGATGGTAGAAAATTGGTAAAAGGGATCTATAGATGGTAATGTTAGTAGAGGACGACCACGGAGAACACACTTGGTTCAAATTGAGAGTGTGCTGAAAAAGGCTGGCGTCCGAAGTATGAAGAATAAAAGAGCATGTATGAAAAGATTGATGGATGTAAACGAAGCTAGATATGTTTGTCAGGATCGTGCGAAGTGGCGATCAATAGTCTCTGCCCCAATGGGAACTAATGGCGTGAGAACATGTATGTATGTATGTATGTTTTTTTTAAGCCCTCCCTAAATTTTAGTTATGTTGATTTCGTAATGTATGTTTTTGCTTCTCGATAATTTAGATCAATTAAGTATACACATGCCAAAGACAAGAAAATTGGAAAATATTATCTCTCCTCTACTTTAGGTGGCCCAGGGTTTGAATATATACATAATAACATAAACACATACATAAACGTCCATGCCGAATATCCCCGAAGGGGTTGGCAGAGGTACTAATACTTCTGAAAATCACGTGACTTAGTCACCCGGTGTTCAGAGTACCCACGTTTTGCATGGACAGTGTACTCACGTGATAGGGGGCAGGCCTATCGCCGTTTTGTACGAATTCACTGTCTCATGACTAAGTACAACTCAGCCATGTGGGTTTCCTCACGATGTTTTCCCTCACTGTTAACAACCATGATAAATTAACTACACATATGTCTTTAGAAAAGACAAAGTGGTGTAGGCCCAACCCGGGATTTGAACACTAGTCGCTTACACGTTAACCGGTGTTCTACCCATTGAGCTATCACGTCGTTATAGCATGAATATATACATATACTAGCAATAGATGATAATAATATGTTTTCCAACTTAGTACGTATGAATTTTGGTAGGTATATGATTAGAAATAGTAATTTTAGAATTTTAATGCTCGTATCTGGGGGCACGGTAGTGCCCCCGCCAAGACGAGCCAAGCGAAGCGCACGGGCACTACCTACCTTTTCTCGAAGCGCTTCGTCGTTTTTTTGAACCCTCATAACTTGGGTTTGGGTTATGCTAGATCAACAAAATTTTCGGGATATATTGTCAATAGCGGACTTATTGAACATATTAAGTTTTAATAACATTAGCTTTTATACTTCAGATTTTATTATTTATATCTAAAAAACGCTGATTTCGTCACTGACTCACTGATGATCATCAAAATTATTAAGGTATTTCCTAATGTCCTAGAAAACTGAAATTTTGTATGTAAGCTAGTATTAGCACACAAACAACAAAAAAATTATAAAACTTGTAACTTTCATCCTCCAACTCCTTAAACTAGGGGATGGGAGTTTGTATGAGACCTGTAATTTTAAAAGATTAAATTTTGATGACGCTAGAGGTCTAATCTAATAATAATCTAAAACTTGGTGCCCTCAGATATATATATGTATAGGTACTCCTTGTTTTAAAAAAAAAAAAATTAATCGACATATATTGAGATATATCGACAGTATCTGATCTATCACTTATTATAAACAGTAAATCAACAAAGAACAAAGGCAAAGATAGAGAGTGGGCTATAAAAAAAGGCGTCTCTAATGTGCAAGAAATACACCCAAAAAAAGAAGAAAAAAATAAAAAAAATTTTTGTTACAAACAACTTACGAAAAGAAATGAAATCCCACCAAAAACATTTTCATGTAAAATGTTGCCAAGACGAGCCCATATGACTCGCACTGTCAAAAAGTTATCAGATCTCATGTAGAGCCAAGCTTCTAACACTACACGCCCTAACTCTACAAGGCCTAACTTCACAAACTCTACACCTTAGTCAAAATATGTGGCTTGGCCGTTCGTTACTACAAGAACTATTGTATAACACAAAAGTAATGAACAGTGAATTGATTTTTCACCTTACGCCGATGTGAATGTAGCGAAATGGCCAAGCCAATCTATCAAGTTAAATAAAAATGAAATTGAAATCATAAACCTAGATTTCTCTAATCAATCCTATTTTGGTTGAAAATCTATTAATATGATAAGAATAAGAGAGCATGTGTGAAAAGATTGATGGATGTAAACGAAGCTAGAGAGGTTTGTCAGGACCGTACGAAGTGGCGATCGATAGTCTCTGCCTACCCCAGTGGGAACTAATGGTGTGAGTATATGTATGTATGTATGATAAAAAATATTTCTTCAGAAGTAACTTCATAAAGAATCACAAACGCATCATCTACTGCCAATCTTATTACATTCAAAGCTGGAATCTCATTACATTTTCTCATGTACGTGGCTGGAATAAAATATCATATTCGACGCCTGTACTAAGTGTATAGCAATACTGCATTGCGTTAAACTGAACAGCTAGTCTACTACAGGCGTAATCAACTCTTCAGAAATGGCAAGAAATGGAATTTTACTGAGGAAGTTCCGCTTAGTGCATTTCATTTTAATAATTCATTTTTCTATTTTATAACAGAGACCTCTTCGTTGATTAACACTTATATTTATACTATACTCAACTATGGAGCAAAAAGGAGGGTATGAAGTTTAATCAGTATTTTTATTTTATACTTTCATGTGTTCCACAATATATATGAGATGTCTTTAGTAGATTAGTTTTGAGCCGAACTCAACTTAGATTAATTTAGTACTTATGCGTTGCGGGTTTCTATCTTAGTTGCGTCCTTTGAAATCTGTTTACGTAAGAGGGTAGTAGTTAAATACTTATTTTATTTTATAAAATGAAATGCATTATAAGTTTTTGAAGCACAATTTGGTATAAAAGCATCTTCTCACCTATCAGTTATCTCGCTCACTCTTATGCCTAATTTAGTGAGAGTAATAGAGGCAAACCTTGTGTACAGTAAAAATCAATCCTGTTTTTAGCATTGAAGCTCTGGCTACTCCTTTTTTTGGATTTATTGCCGTGAGTATATGTAAGTATATTCTAACACAGGATCTCCGTTAAAAAAATAACCATTAGATCATAGGAACTGTTGCTAATTACGTCTAAGAACTCCTAATTCCTCTCTTCATTAAAATTGCGCGCCAAATTCAATTAAAGCTAGAATTTCAAAAAATAACTTCATTATCCCGAATTACTCCAAAAGTGAAACAGCTAATAAATCTTAATTATAAATTATACAGAAACCAAATTCTTTGAACCATCATTAAAGTTTTCTGTTCCGTTAATTCTCTTAGCAATTCAACAGATTTCATATTTTCCGACGAAATTGACTTTACAATTCCACGAAATGAAGGCGAAATTTAAGAATTTGTGTTCTTTTCATTAATATAGTTCGAATGCTGTTTGTCCTGGAAATGGTCAGGAACTTTAACTAAGTTTTCTTTTCCTAAGTGTGCTCAAAAAGGCAGGCGCCGTAGTATGAAGAATAAAAGAGCATGTATGAAAAGATTGATGGATGTAAACGAAGCCTCCAAAGGTCCCGATGGGAACTAATGGCGTGAATATATGTATGTATGTGTTAATACAAATTATAAAGTAACATTACAGATTACACACACACACATACTCTCGGCTATAAATCCCTAAAAGGGGTAGCCAGAGCTAAGGAATTAGAAATTCCCCAGCCACTTTTGGAAAGTTGAGTGGGGAAAAGATGGTGAAATAAAGGTTGTTGGTGATGGGTCTCCAACCGCATCGCCCAAAAATCCCTTAAAAGCCCCAATACTGGTAGTCACCTCTTACGTACACCCACCGGAGGAATGGGGTAGTGCTATTCTAAGCCGACACTACACAGCATGTTTGTGTGTGTGTGTGTGTGTGCGTGTGTGTGTGTACAGATAACAGTTAAATTACAGATTAGTGCTGATATACCACACAACTACTCCTTTCTTACTGTTTAAAAGTTTTTCGGAATTTCGGAGCAATAGCCAGAAATAGTACCTACAACATACATACATATACTCACGGCCATAAATCCCATAAAGGGGTCGCCATAGCTTTAGATCTAGAAACTCGGCCACATTTGGAAGTTGATAGGGGACAAGATGGTAGAATAAAGTATCGTTGGTGATGGGTCTCCAATCGCATCGCCGAAAATCACTTAAAAATGCCCCATACTATTAGTTGTCTTTTAAGACAACCGTAGGTACAACGAGGTAGTGACATTCCAAGCCCACACTACACGACTAAAACGTTGAAAATCATGAAAAAGCATGGGGGGCTCTGTGCCATATTTATCGTCTATCGAGCAACCCACGTTTTTCGTGTTTTTCAGCTTATATTGGGAATCAATTTCCACTTTTTAGTCAAATGTGCTTCAAAAGCGCCTTTCTCAGTTGTTTAACTATATCTATGGAATTATGTATGCATAATTTGTTTTGCATGAAAACCTCATGTGGGATTTATGATCATTAACTGATCATGTTTCTGATCAATTAAGCAAATAAAAATAATCTACACCAGCGGGACTCGAACCCGTGCGATTTGCGTTTAATATTTGCTATGTACGAAACATTAACATTAGCTCTTTTTGTACATAGCAAATATTAAACGCAAATGTAACTTAAAATTTTGTGAAGGTAGTTAGTATTAATAATTTTATAGTACTGTATAATGACAAATAACACCTCAGTCATCCCGTGACCATGATAACTGAAAAGTTTTCGAAACGTCGGGCTATAAAAATAATGTAATAACACGCGATTAAAAAATCAATAGTTGTGTCAATTATAATGTGCAATCTTGAAAATCTTAGAAAATACTATAATTATTATATTTACAAAATTTTGGAGCTGACGACAATCTGACTTTGAAAACTTATCATTGCCAGTATAAGACCTACAAAATTCGGAATTTTATTGTTTTCGTATTTATTCTTCATTTTTCCCCAGTTAAAAAGAGCAATGTTGTAAATATGCCTTTGGTTTCGCGACAATAAATTGGAATTTTGTTAAACAAGCCGCTGAAAATAAATTGCCGGTATCAAATATCCCTTTCTCAGGTCAACTCATTTTGTCCGCTTTATTCGTTGATACCCTTAATTTGAGATTAACATATTTGCTTGTTTGCATTTGTTGCGTATGTATGTATAAACGATTTTTGGGGCGGACTTAAATAATTGATTTACGGTTCTACATAGATTTCTTTTCATATCGTATTGAACATCCTAGTTTCTGATTTATAGCATTCATACTTTTATTCAGTTACTATCGCTTCCATTGAGACGGAGACTATCGCCAGTCGCCAGAAAATGATATAGTATTAATATAAAATGAAATACCCACTTTTTAAAATAAATAACCTTTAGCGCATATCTAAAAGAAATTAAAAACATAAAATGGCAAGCCGCAAAACTGAACTAAAAAAAGGAAAGTGGACTTGTACCGTTTCAGAGACTTTTAATCAGATTCTGACATTTTGACGTCTGAAAATAGGTCACCATTTGCATTTTGCCTTTTCCAAAGATTTTAACGGAAAAGGGACTTTCAAATTGAGTGACAAATTCTCTAAAAGGCCGGTGAACGAATCCTGTAGTTTGATGATAGGCATGTCCGACCGTTTCTTAAAAAGGAATAAGAATTTTAAATTGGAATTTGCCAGCGAAATAGGGGGTTCATTTTATTTAAATTTGTTCATTTACGACATAAACGGCATGTATGAAGTAAATGAAAAATGTTTACGAATCCTATGAGGTTTTCCAAAATTGAATTGATTGATTGAACATAAAATAAGCGAAAATATAATAAACGCCATTGACTTATATAGAATAGAATAACTCTTTATTGTACATCAAACACAAATTTACAAACGAAATTATCATACAGTTTACAGTGAGGTACAATCGGCGGTCTTATCGCTAAAAACCTTTGGAAGGTGAGATCGGTAAACTAGTTATCTGGGTAGATGCACAAAACAAGCTTACTTTAAAACTAACTTATTTAATTATATTTTACGATTACGCTGTGTTTTTTGCTACATACACAATATTGAATTTTTATTAAAAACACTAGCATCAAAATACAAAAGGCACAAATAAGAACTGATACCTCACAGCCCATATACGTCCCCACCAATGGGCTCGAGCCTACCCTATATAGAGTGATTTGGCCTTAGTCTACCACGCTGGCCATTTGCGGGTTGGCAGACTAACGATTACTACCGTAATAGTAGCTGGGACCCTACAGCTAAACGTGCCCTTCGAAGCTTGGAGCACGAGCTCCCAAGAACCGATAACCAGTGGTTTATTACATTTACATTCTTAATAAGTAATGCTCATATGTGATCTAACGGAAGAGTTGCTATGAATGCTAAATAGAGAGAGCTATAATTAAACTATTGATTCGTTCGGACTGGATATCAAGCAGAGATAAACCACAAATTTCTGCCACTAGTGCGTAACTCAACTGTCACGATTCTAGTTAATTTCTGTTTAACCTATTAGTTACAGCCTGAAACCGAAGTTGCTGTCGAGAGTATTTCTAGTGAATGTCACTTTCCATAACACAAAGGTTTAGTAAAAGCCGAAATTGGAAATAATAGAAGTAAACTCCTGGTAACTTTCTCGTTGCCATTCAACCTCAATTTGTCCGGACAATCTAATAGTCCTTTAATTAGCCTAGCTTCATGACTCACGACCAACTTGAGGCGGTTGGACTTCTACAGCGCGTTACAGAATACATGTAGAGGGCAGCATAATACGGTTGATCATTCCTTAGTTTTTAAAATCAAATCCCTAACCTTGTATGTACAAACGACATTCCAAAAGAATATGAAAAATACATACATACATACATATACTCACGGCTATAAATCCCTAGAAGGGGTAGCCAGAGCTAACGAATTAGAAATTCCTCAGCCACTTTTAGAAGTTGCGTGGGGAACAGATGGAAAAATAAAGGTTGTTGGTGATGGGTCTCCAACCGCATCGCCCAAAAATCCCTTAAAAAGCCCCAATACCGTTATTCGCCTCTTACGTACACCCACCGGAAGAGAAGGGGTAGTGCTATTCTAAGCCGACACTACACAGCAATGAATAATGTTTATTAGAAAGTAAAAAAGAATGAACCTCATTGCTCCAAAAATAAAGGAGTTACTAGCTCGACAGTGAACTGTGTAATTGTGGATTAGAATAAAACTAATTCACATCTTCCGGCGGGTATAATAAAAAAAAATAAAAATATATTGGGCCTATTTAAACTTTGAAAAAAGGCTGAGGAATTCTAATACTCGACATCTGGCTACCGCTTTTTGGGATTATAACCTGCGAGTATACGCATGTATACTTGATTCATCTATATATATGAATAAAAGCTATAATCGTTTAAAATTCCAAGAAGAAGGCACAAAGACAATATTATTTAACCCAAAACCACTCTTTAGCTACAAAGTTGAATAGTCAATTTTCCCCGAACGACATTCGACCAAATCAAAACTTGCAACTAACAGAAATAGCTGTGAGTTTGTCTATACAAAGTTACTTTGGACGTCTGTTAGAAGCTAACCATAGTTCAAACTACCAACAACTGTAGTTCCGAATCAAACAAGCAATAAATTAAGAGATTGCTGGATGTATTTTGGATTCTATTTGTTTGTTTAAGAATTTCATTTTCACTGACTGTTGTTATGATTTAGTAAATGATTTTATGCTTTAAGTTAGATGATTTTAAAAAAGTATGCAAATTTATATCTAAACTTTGTTATTACGTTAACAAGTGACAGGTTTGAAACTTTGCAGACTTTGCATTTGAAATTATAGCTCTATTAAACAATATAGTATTCTTTTGATAAACTTTGCAAAAATACATATTTTTTAACAGATTTCCTACAGGATATTATTATAATCTCTCATCATATCCTCCATTACTTATTTTATCTTAATGCTTTTATTTAAAAGTTATGATTTAAACTAAGTGCACCAACATACGAATTCCTATTAATAATACTTGTGCTCACGCCATTAATTCCCATCCCAGCCCGGCTAGTACGAGCGGTGTTTAAACTAGTTATCGCGTGGGATAAAGCAGCCATCTCTTACGCACTTACTTAGTATCGTATACTGCCATCTCATTCTAACCGTTATCGTGTCGATAAAATAGCGCTCGTGCTTGCCTTCAGGAGGCCTAGCACGAGCGTTTTTTATTGATGTTATGTTGGTTAGAATGAGATAAAAGTATATTATGCTATGTAGGTGCGAAAGAAATAACTGTTTTGTACCACACAATATCTAGTTAAAAGGGTAACATAATTAAGCTTAATGAAATAGAAAGCTACCATACATAATTAAACATCCCAATAAAAGGAAGGCTAATTTAGTAATTTGACGATATAAAGATTTTACTGAAAGGTGTTTAGCAATAGGTAGCTACATCGCCAAAAAAATATTAAGAACCTCAAAAATCTAGTCACCTTTATGAACAGCATAAGTTCATAGGTGACTGCTATGTCAAGCCAATATAACACAGCTAAACTCTTGCCATACTTCTAATTACCAAATGCGATTAAAATTTAATAATTTTGAGCCAAAATTTCAACTCAAAACAGAAATAATCACGAGCACATATTAGTATGCAGCAGCCCAAACATAATGTGCAAGCAACAAAAGCGCTTTCAAAAAGTAGTTTACAATAATGTATTAACAACATCACGCCAGAAACCATTAACTAAAATGTAATTTTGCAAATTCAGAGCCCTCCTGATTAATCATGGGCCCATGTTATCCAATCTCGAGGCATCAATTCAATTTTAGAAAGCAATTTAGTCGGGGCCATTATATCTGCTGTGATATGCTGATATTTTGTATTAGTTTCTAAATTGAGATGTGTTAGTACAGGGTTCAAATCGCGTGTCCATACATCAATCTGGATATGACAGCTGTCATGTAGTGACATGTTTGTGTGTGTGTGTAGTACAACATGTTAAATGTTGAGATTGTTGTGTTGTTGAATAGATGCTTTACGGTATTGGGGCTTTTAAGGGATTTTCGGGCGATGCGGTTGGAGACCCATCACCAATAACTTTTATCATCTTTACCCCACTCAACTTTCAAAATTGCAAGTGTTTGGTTTTCCTAGTGTATATATTTAGTTTTCATTGTTGTTTTTACTTTTATTTATGTTATAATGTTTTCTTTTTTCTCTTCAAATATGTGTCTGATGAGCTTTAGTAAAATAGCTGTAGTATTAAATGTGTAAATAGTGCAATTTTAAATACCTATATTTAAGTTAAACAGGGCTTTGACTGAAAATCAGTGTATGATGAGTATATACTCTGTCATGCGAGTGCTGAGTCAAGGCCTTTTTGGTAATTTTTTTTTTTCTTTTTTTGTATATATATATCTGTCATTGTCTTGTGTTAATTATCAAATAAACATTATTTCTTCTTCTTCTTCTTCTCTTCTTTCCATAAGTGGCTGAGGAATTTCTAATTCCTTAGCTGTGGCTACCCCTTCTAGGGATTTACAGCCGTGAGTATACGTTTGTACTATTTCTATTTAGCCTACATTAATTAAATCGGTCCCAGCAGGACACCCCAATTGTTCCTAATCAAACAAACTCTACTGAATTGATGTCGAGCACGAAACTTGATCATGTATTGACGTAATGAGGTACTAGGGATTTTCGATGTGAGAAGTTATAAGATGAGCATGTTATGAACTTTTATATAGAAAAATGTTTTAATATTGGGCTAGCCAGATCTTCAAAATAAGAAATTCTTGAGCCACTTTATAATATAAGTTGTTTTAGCGAAAGTTAAACAACCATATCGCCCAAAAATAAATTTGAAAGCTCCAATTCCCTAAATCGCATCTTCAAACACCTATAGGAAGAAATGGGGTAGTGCTATTCGAAGCCGTCACTGCACCGGTTATTTATATTTTTCTGTTTCATATTTATGTTGAATTACTTTATAATATGTTTTAAATGTTTCTGTTAACAACTTTACTCAAAGAACCAATTTGCCAACAATTGGGGTGAGTAGGGGGGGAGGGCCTAAATAACATTCATACCCTATTTATCAAAGTATTCGTAGAGATTCCATTTCTTCTCACGGATGCCATTTGTGGTGACTTAGACTACAGGGTCTTTTAAACGACTTTTGGTTTATGTTGCCAGAGATGTATCACCGACCATCTTTCATTTCGCAATTTTTTCCTCAAAAGTGGCTGAAAATTGTCTAGTTCTAAAGCCCTGACAATATATTTATGTAAGAAGTAAAACATAAACATAACATAAACGTTCACGCCGAATATCCCCGAAGGGGTTGGCAGAGGTACTAATAACTTTGTCACCTGGTGTTCAGAGTACCCACGTTTTGCATGGACAGTGTACTCACGTGATAGGGGGCAGGCCTATCGCCGTTTTGTACGAATACATTAATGAATACATGACTAAGTAAAACTCAGTCATGTGGGTTTCCTCACGATGTTTTCCCTCACCGTTAATAACCATGATAAATTAACCACACATATGTCTTTAGAAAAGACAAATTGGTGTAGGCCCGACCCGGGATTTGAACACTAGTCGCTTGCACGTTAACCGGTGTTCTACCCATTGAGCTTTCACGACGTAAGAAGTAAAACATTTCAGAAAGTTTCGTTCCACAAAACTGCGATAGTGATAAACGTAATTCTAATATTCGATAAAGAAACATGGTACCCATTTTCATTCTCATCGGCTTTCAGAAGCTTGAAATATTGAGTGAGCGATATCAAGTGAAATATGGTCTTCCTACAACCCATAGGGTTACCGTTCTGCTGAAATATTGAAGACTTTATTAAGTTTACATACACTATGATTTCAATAGTTTTTTTTTTGGAAAATTTATAATAGTCTTAATAATTTGAAGGGATGGCAGGGTCGAATATTCAATATTAATGTATTTTTACTGTAGTGACAGACGTTACGATATACGTACGCAATGCTTTTAAAGAAATCTTACTACAGTGTTCAAGATTTTTTAAATGACAAGGACCCAACGCGCAAAAGACCATGTCTGTAAAGCTGTAAATCATCCCTCGTTATTCCCAGGAATAATTGTCTGGTGAGGATTTCTTTCTCACGTTATGTGATTGGTTTTAATGATGGACAATTTAGTTTAATTATGTCAAACTATCGTTTGGTTTGGTCGCATAGAAAATCTTATGTGAAGTAAAAATATGACCCAAAATTGTACGAAAACCATATTTTAAAAAAATTAAAAAACGTGAATGGTAAGAGTTTCTTTGTTGCTTCTTCTCTTCACGAACACCTTCCGAAGCAACGGAATGTTAGTTTTTAACTTAATTTTTGAAAATTAAACTTTTCGACTTTTGACTTTTTTTTTCTGTAAGTATTTAATTGAAGTAGGTATAGTAATATAAGAATATATTTAACAGTTGAAATTTAGTAGAAATTGTGAATTCTACCTTCTATATTATTATGAAAGTTCACTTAAATATTAGGATTTATAAGCCAAGCCAAGGGGCTTGTTTGATAACATAATCATGTTATTTTAGTTGAATAACTCAGCCATATGAATTATGGCTGTTCCTTAATGTAATAAACACTATAACAAGTTAGAAATAACAAAGAGGAGCAGTGCAAACAAACTTCAATTATTTAGCAAATAAAATGTTGTTATATTTCAAAAACTTTAGGTAAATGCTTCGATCACATATACCAAAGATACACCATCAAAGCACGAAAAACGGTCCCGCCAAACTGTGCTTTTTTATATGATAAGCACTATTTTACTGACAGTCGCGTGCTAGATCTTGCAATAAATAATAGGTCTTAAGAAAATGCAGAAAGGTTGATAATTGTAGAAAAATAAATATTTAACTGTCAAACAGTATTGTCATTTTCGCGGTCCACTTTTGTGCGTTGAATTTGTATGGAGTGCGGCATCTTTGGTATATATTATCGAAGGGTATAAAGTCGAATGGCAGGCATACAAGAAAAAATATGACACAAATTTTATAGTCTATACTTAATTTGTCTATACTCTGTTGAGTTTAGACAACCCTATTGAATAAATAACTATCGAACAGGGTTAGCAAATTTACGAAGCACAATGCCGGGTCACCGTGTAACTTTCATGAAATTATTCTATAACAGTTCTTTGTCAAGAAACTAGTTGATGCCCTAAAACTATTTTTTCCTTAAATGTTTTTTTTTCTGATTATCCTGAGACATTGTTTTAGTAAGTCTATAAGTTTCAATGTTATATTTTTTATACATACATATAGTGACGCAATTAGTTCTCATTGGACAGAGACTATCGATCGCCCCTTTTTACGATCCCGACAAACTTCTCTAGCTTCGTTTACATCCATTAATCTTCTCATACATGCTCTTTTATTTATTAATATTTATTACTCATCAAAATCCATATAATTAATTCACCCCTCACAGAGTAAGAAAAGAAAGAAGTACAGTATTAATTTAAGATTTAACCTTAAACAAAGCATGATATTTTGGAACAGTTAACAATTTCTGTAACGATTTCAAAATTCTTTATTCAGTTATTTCACTTGAAATCAATTTATTATTCACAATTTTCTATAGAAAACCCTATTATTCAAATAACTATTGAACAGGTTAGCAAATTTACCGAGCACAATAGCGATACTGGTACACTTTGTTACTTTCGTCAATATTATAATCAATCAGGAAATTTGATGAAATTCATCAAGCTGATTTCACCTTGTAACGTTTTGGTTCGAATATCTCTAAATATTTTCTGTGCAGTGCCGGCTTTTTCTTCTACCCATGGGTGCCGTAAGCGCCGACTAAGGGTATGGGGCTTTTTTAAGTGGATTTACGGCGATGCAGTTAGAGACCCATCACCAACGACACTTTATTTCTACCATCTTCTCCCCTATCAACTTCCAAATGTGGCTGAGGAGTTTTCAGATCGAAAGCTCTGGCTACCCCATTATGGGGATTATGGCCGTGTATTAATGTATGTATTTATAAAATCTTTCCGTTATAGACTCGTTGACAGAAAGTGCATATCCTAAACAGCTGAACATAGAAAGCTGAAATTTGGCAAGTAGATAGCGTTAGTAGTTTAGATAAACACAAATAGTTCCCTGAACTTTCACAGACTCAAAATTGAATTACGGTGAATTTAAGTTTGTATCATATTTACATATGCTGTGTAACGTGGCTGTAAACTGTGGCTTAGAATAACACTACCCCATTTATACCCAGTTTACGCAGCTTTTGCTCAAGGACTGGCACTTTTCCTAAACATTTTGGCAAATTCTGTGTAACATTAATTTCCTCATGATGAAGGACTTTAACGGAAAATAGTCTCGACGAATTCGCTACACATATGATTTAAGACTTACATAAAATATTTTAACAAACATATACTCAAGGCCATAAAGGCCCAAAAAGGGGTAGCCAGAGCTTTGGAGCTAGAAACAACTCAGCCCTATTTGGAAGTTAATAGGGGAGGAGACGGTAGTAATAAAGAATCGTTGGTGATGGGTCTCCAACCACATCCCTAAATGACACCCGTGGGTAAAAACGGATAGTGACATTCCTAGCCGGCACAACATGGCAACTGCTACGAAAAAATGATTTTACCCCACAATTACATATGCCGTGTAGTGTCGGCTTAGAATGGCGCTACCCCTTTCTACCCACGGGTGTCGTAAGAGGCAACTAAGGGTATTGGGGCTTTTTAGGGATTTTTTGGCAATGCGGTTGAGACCCATCACCAACGACCTTTATTTTACCATCTTTTTATCAATTTTTAATTCCTTAGCTCTGGCTACCCCATCTAGAGATTTATAGCCGTGAGTATATATAAGTATGTAATTACATAAAAGTTTGAATCTGTAAAATAACAAACAATACCTGTTTATATACATAGCCTTAAGTGATTATATAACTGTTTTCGCAGCAAAGTTTTGTTTGTGAGAATGGCGGGAAAAATCGAATACTTGACAAAATCCAGGGCTAAGCGAAATAAGCAATGCAGACATTTCGGCCATAACAAATATATGTTATGCGAGGCATCGGAAAACTTAAATTTATTCATGAAGCTCGTGTACACGACGAAAAAGGCTAACAATTTTTTGGCCAAGTTTACTCCTGTTTGGTCATAATTAGGAAAAAGATTTTTGTTTTGCCATATTGTTTTGTATTCAATAAATTTATGAATGATAAAATTATATTACATAATATTTTCGTAGACTAACATTTACATACATACATATACTCACGGCTGTAAATCCCTAGAAGGGGTAGCCAGAGCTAAGGAATTAGAAATTCCTCAGCCACTTTTGGAAATGTGAGTGGGGAAAAGATGGTAAAAATAAAGGTTGTTGGTGATGGGTCTCCAACCGCATCGCCCAAAAATCCCTTAAAAGTCCCAATACCGTTAGTCGCCCCTTACTTACACCCATCGGTAGAAACGGGGTAGTGATATTCTAAGCCGACACTACACGGCGAAACTAACATTTGAAAACTCTAAAAGATAAATCTTTACCTCTGAAGAGAAGTAGCTCTGGTTTTGAATAAGACATTTCTTGCCGCGGATGATAGAATGATCATAATTTTTTGAAGGATTTTTTAAGTGATTATTGGGCGATGTGGCTGGAAAGACATTTCTATCCATCCTATCTTCTAGAAGTAAGTGTGATGTTTCTAATCATAGATTTAGTATGCTGTACTTACGTATATAGATTGGCAATACAAAGACGACAGGCGAGACAAAAAGAGACAACTAAGGGTATTGGGGCTTTTTATTGGATTTTTGGGCGATGTGGTTGGAGACCCATCACCAAAAACCTTTATTTTTACCATCTTTTCCCCACACAACTTCCAAAAGTGGCTGAGGAATTTAGAATTCCTTAGATCTGGCTACCCCTTCTAGGGAAATATAGCCGTTAGTATATGTATGTATGTAAGAAAATAAATAATGAGACTATTTGAGAACTCCCCTAATCTTGTACCCGCTCAATCCCCTTCAGCGAATTTAACCATACTGCGTAGGAAATAAGGATATTTATTTTATAACGACACAGCTTTGTGGCTTTTACGGATGTTAAAAATAGATCATTAGTGAGTGTATTTTCCCTGTATTTTCTGCCTTGTTAACCGTGTCACACGATTTATTACAAATAATTAGTAAAATGGGCTTAAAAAGGAATCCGAGATATATTATAATTCTGATTAATTAAGCTTTCAGGGGTAATCACAGTTGGTTTTAATAATAGAAAAATATATCTAAAGACATTTATAGACTTGTTTGTGCATGAAAACCTTATGTGGGGACTATTAACTGATCAATTAGGGAAAGAACTCACGGCTATAAATCCCTAGAAGGGGTAGCCAGAGATAAGGAATTAGAAATTCCTCAGCCACTTTTGGAAATGTGAGTGGGGAAAAGATGGTAAAAATAAAGAAATGATTTTCAAGACAAGTTTTTTTAGTAGTAGTAGATATCTAGAGAGTTCAAAGTCCAATACACACATATACTCACGACTATTATATCCCAAAAAGGGGTAGCCAAAGTATCGCATTTATAAAATATTTAGCCAAATCCATAGATATATCAAAGACCAAATATATATTGTATATAAATGCATGTGTTTCCTTATGTATTTTTAATCTTTTTACTGGCACATACTTCGTTAAGATATCTTAATTTTGTTAAAGCAACAAGTTACGTCTAGTAAAAACATATACAATATATACCTATGCTCACGGCTATAAATCCCAAAAAGAGGTAGCCAGAGCTCTAGATCTAGAAACTCCTAAGACCTAAGAAAGGGGTAGTGACATTTTAAACCGGCACTACTTGGCGATATACTAAAAATATACTGGCAAATAATAATCTTTTGCCGTCGATGTTTATCGACGTGTTTACGTAGAAAAACTTTAATGAATTTAGTATTTTCTAAGACTCTTAAGTCTTCCCGTGACCATGATAACTGAAAAGTTTTCGAAACGTCGGGCTTTAAAAATAATGTAATAATACGCGATTAAAATATCCGAAAATCAAAAGTTGTTTCAATTTTAATGAATTTAATTATTAAATTCATATGTTCGAATTAAAAATTCATCTTATATTTGTATACATTTCGCAATTTGGAATAAAATTGCATTGTTATTAAAACAATAGGTTACAATCCCGCACGGAAATAAATTTTATCGCGTCAAATTGAGGTTTTAATCCGAAACTTTTGGGATACATCTGATTCTTCCATTCGTATTTACCAACGTACAATACATATACATAATACGGCTTCAAAAATATAAACATACATACACATATTATACTCACGCCATTATTTCCCGTTAGGGTAATGAGAGACTAAAAATCGCCTAGCCGTAGCTTCATTAACGTACATGAATATTTTCATACATTTCCTTTTAGTTTTTATACTTCATAGACCAGGCTTTTTAAACCTCTTGCTATTTGATTTCTATCTGTCTTCCTTGGTAATTTTCTACTGAGTGGGGAAAAATTATGGGTCTCCAACCGCATCACCGCATAAAAATCCCCAACACCATAATGTGGCTTAGTATAAACACCAATGGGCAGACATGAGGTAGTGCTATTCTACGCCAACACTGCACAGACCAGTGATGTGTCTAAAGCAAAATTTATTCACATCTATACTTATAATAAATCTGTAGAGAGGTCAATTCTGTACATGAAATATATTTTCAAAATAACTATCAGGTGGTAATTAGGGATCAATACTGATGCCAAAAATGCAATCAGTAAAATTTTTGTCTGTCTGTCGGTTTGTATGTTCCTGATGGAAACAAAAACTACTCGACGGATTTAAACAAAACTTGGTACAATTATTCTTCATACTCCTGGGCAGGTTTTTGTATACTTTCCAGCAGAGAAGTAAAGGGGAATTTTGGGAAATTTTGGGAAAACGGGAAAAGTTATTCCATTTTTTAAGCTGCCGTCGCGTGTGCAGCCTTAATGGTTAAACTTACATAGAAATCATGTATGACGAAAATATTCTTCATAAAATTATCTAAAAAAAATCCTCCACAGTTTATGTCTATCTTTTACGGTTGACTCACAATAACACGTGTAATTCCTGATAGCTTAGCAGTTCGGAACATTCTGATTGTATTTGTTTACTCTTACGTTTGTTAACCTCTCACTCATCTCTAAATTAAAAAAGTTAACATTATAATCTATTCAATAAAAAAAAAATCATAGAAAGCGATAGAGAAACACCGAAATTATACATAAAATAAGCCATCGCGCCCGTGACCAAAACCAAATCTTTACTAATTTACATATAACATACTAGATGGCGCCAGTAGTTGCATCCTACATCACGTAATGATTTATTTTTTAGATTGTTATAAATACTTCATAGCGTTTTATTCCACAATTTGCTATTAAACAGAAATACTGAACCGTTCATTAAAGCGCATTCAAAATCACCAAACTGCACTGTTTAGGGAGTGGTATACATTTAATAAATTGAAAACATTGCGCTGAATTCCACAATGATTGAGCAGTGACTGAAGAAAGAAACCTCAGATATTTAAAAAAACAACGCTACCCGTGCGAAGCTGGGACGATCCACTAGTTAGATTAATAAGCCCCGTACTTTTATTCGTATGTCAATGTCACCCACAGGAAACCAACGCACACAGGAATTAAACAACACTGCACACCAAAACAGATATTGTATGTAATTCTGGACGTATAGTTCAGTACGATGCAACAACAAGAACACACGTGGAGGTGAACAATTTACCATCATCTAGCTTGCTAGTATAGTAGCATATAGCTACACATAACCCTGTCTAGTATTTCCACCCATTATTACCGCAGCCTGAGTGTATGCTTACAAATTTACGACTATATTAGTAATTCTTATATTTCATTATACTAAAGGATGGGCGATAGTAAAATAGGTTACTCACGGTTATAAATCCCTCAAAGGGGTAGCCAGTACTTCAGAATCAGAAAATTCTTCAGCCCCTTTTGGAAGTTGAGTGGGGAAAAGATTGTTAATAAATGTGTAGATGAAGATGATAGTTAATTGGACAATCAAGAAGGACGTAAAAGAACACATAAAATTTGTGCTAAAAAGGTGCATGTGTGAGTAAATTTATGCATGTAAATGAAACTCGACAGTTTTGCCAGGATCGTACAAGACTGAAAATCAGTAGTCTCTCTCTACCCTAATTTTAACTGATGGCGTGAGTATGTATGTATGAGATGTAGAACAGTGCACATAGTCATATTTTCTGCTAAATTCGCGTTTGAACACACTAGGATGATACTAACTTTGAATGTAACAGAATGTGAGAAGCTTTTGGCAATCAAGGCTTCTTGGTTCTACTTTAGATCATTTACATACTCGCTACGTACACGGCGGAGTTTTGCTGTGCCATTGATTTTGACTCAATTTATTGTTGAAGTTGTATATCGTTGAAGGGGTGAAGAAGATTAATAACACTTCTGGATATACACACATACATCCATATACTCACGACTATGAATCCCTAGAAGGGGGAGCCAGAGCTTCGGAATAGGAAATTCCTCAGACATTTTTGTTAGTATATGGGGAAAAGATTTAAAAACAAAATTGTTTGAGATGTCTAATTAGCAGCTGTGTAGAATAGCACTACCCCATTTCTACCTGTGGGGGATCGTAAGATGCGACTTAAGATAATTATATTTATCCCACCCAGGTTCTAAAAGTGGCTGAGAAATTAGCTATTCCAAAGCTCTAGCTACCCTGGCTAAGCTAGCTATCAAGGATTAACAGGCATGAGACTATCTATATATGTATAGCCATTTGCCCAAAAATCACTTAAAAAGCCCCAAAAGCCAGATTTGCCTCTTACATATGTACAACATCCGCGGGAAGAAATTATTTAGCGCCTTTCTAAGACGACATTACACAGCCCACAAAGTAACGTTTACTATATCAAGTTTTATTTCATATATATTTAAAGAAAACCAGCATTTTCACAAATCATCTGAATTGTTATAATATCTCAGGCAAAAAAAAACACCAGGAAATAAATTTTCATGTTCTAACTGTGTAATATAATTGAATTTTGATTATGAAAAGAGAATAAACAGGATTAGGCAGAATGATTTCGCTCTAATTAAATGACAGAACGCTTTACGAAATCTCATGCTCTCTTAAGTATAAACCTATATTCACGTCTATATTTCCCATTAAGGAGTAGTTAGAACTACTTAATTAATTAACTACTACTTATCAAACAGGAGTTGTTTGGGTAAAAGTAAAAGATACTAAAATAAAAAAAATACATTCATATACACGTTTGGCTTGGACAGTATGACAGGCCCTATTTATCATGATTGTTAACGGTGAGGGAAAACATCATGAGGAAATCCACATGGCTATGTTTTTCTTAGGCCTGCCCCCTATCACGTGAGTACACTGTCCAAGCAATGTGGGTACCTTCTCTGGACACAAGATGGCGCTGCCATGTGAGTTCAGAGGGATTGGTACCTCTGCCAATCCTTTCGGGGATAAACGGCGTGAACGTATATGATATGATAATGATGATGATATGGCTTTAGAAAAGACAAATTGGAATTGAACTCCTGGGTAGAACAATGGGTACAACGCGCTTGTATGTTTTAACGGGTGGGTGTTCTATCCATTGAGCTATCTTGGTTGGTAGTAAAACTAATGAAGGAAGCAAATTGAACAAACTGTTAATACACTAACGTACTGAGTGCATTATACACGTTATTTCTCATAAGCATTTGGTACAAAGTTAATTCAGGTAACATTTGATTTCTATTTAGGCTTAGAAACTTATGTCACCTTAGAATAACACAACCCCATTTCTTCACGAAGCTACAGGGTACGGACTTCCTCACAATCTATACATAATACCGTGGGGCTCGACACTCATCTGAATTGGGTAACTCAGTCATAGTCCATCGCGCTTGCCAAATGTGGGTTGATAGAAAAAATGGCCTTGTCTGGAAAAAAATAATAATTTTTATTTCAACATTTTTTATTTAAATCGATTTCATTAAAAGCATGACCAAGAGAGTAATTAAAATAGCGTTTAAATATTATATAGCGTTTGTTATAACTGTAACTTAAGTCGCATCTTACAATCACTCACAGGTAGAAACAGGGTAGTGCTATTCTACACAGCTGTTAAATGGACATCTCAAACAATTTAGTTTTTAAATATTTTCCCCATATACTAACTAAATTTTCTGAGGAATTTCCTATTCCGAAGCTCTGGCTACCCCTTCTAGGGATTCATAGTCATGAGTACATGGATGTATGTGTGTAAGTCTAGAAGTGCTATTAATCTTCTTCACCCCTTCAAGGACTTCAACAAAACAACTTCAACAACAAATTGAGTCAAAATCAATGGCGCAGCAAAACTCGCTGTGTACGTAGCGAGTATGTAAATGATCTAAAGTAGAACCAAGAAGCCTTGATTGCCAAAAGCTTCTCACATTCTGTTACATTCAAAGTTCGTATCATCCTCGTGTGTTCAAATGCGAATTTGGCAGAAAATATGACTTTGTGCTCTGCTCTACATCTCATACCTACATACTCACGCCATCAGTTTAAATTGGGGTAGATAGAGACTACGTAATATTTTCATAACGCATAATGTACCTAAACTTTCTCAAACCGCTTCAAGCGTAGTATCCAAGTAATTACACATTCAGGCCAAAGTCATTTAAGTTACGTCTCAGGTACATTATCTGGGATACAAAAACGTTGGTATAAACTCACATTCTGTTAAGATTTTCAATATAAATGTAAATCGAGATCCGAGTAACCTGGTAATTCATGTCTTCGCGAACATGACATATTTAAAACCACATTTTCGGTTTGCCTACGTAAAGGATGGGGCACACCTGAATGAATTCAGGATGATAAAAGGCTATTTTAACACTTATATATTACAGAAATACATATGCATGCCATAAGTTCCGTTGGGAGGGCAGAGACTATCGATCCCCGTTTTGTGCGATCCTGGCAAACCTCAGGAGTTTTATCTACATTCCTCATTATTTTTCATATGATCTTTTATTTTTCGGACTACATAATATTCATTTATCAATTTGGCTACCCAGTTTGGTAGAAAATTGCAAGCTGAAACAAAAAAAGAATGTGCTCCGTAGCGATGCACTATCAGTTTACAAATGACGCGCACTACATAGAAACGCTGACAGTGCAAGAAGTATCACATTCCACAGCAACACATAACCAGACAATATACGTTACACTCTTCATCTAGACTTGATATACAAATCCTACATCGCGGCATCAAAGTTTCTATATAGAACAGAATAGAATAGAAAACTTTTTATTGTACATCACAGATAAAGACATGTTATACAGATTATTTAAAAATAGAACCACAATTGGCAGTCTTATTGCTTTTATTACTTATACTTAGCTTATATAGAAGTTCCAATTTAATACAGTTTGACCGCGGTCTTCAGGCACACCACCGCCTGGCGGAATATCTTCCCTTTTCCTTCACATATCCCTCAAAGAGGCTGTTGATGTGTAAAAGGATTGATAACTGAAATGAACCTCGAAAGGTTTGACACCCTTACACCAAGTGTTGATAATAGGATCTAATAGCGTTAGTATATGTATGTTGTATGCATGTATGAAAATATACACAATCTTCTTTTATTCTTCAAATATCAACTTTTAAAAGCGCAGATACTCGTAGTTAACCGTTGTGTGCCGAAACTTAAACTAGGAAGAAATCAATTTCGTTGTGAAAATATTATTATTGAAAAGATGAGTTAGCTTCAAGTTTGGGAAAGGATAACTTAAGCGCCCAGTACACATTGGTCCACGATAGGCCACGCTTCGCAATTGGCAATTGTAGGCCACGATCAATTGGTGTTCACACAATGGCCCATTGCTCATTACTGCCTGGCAATCCACTTGCGACGGACGTCGAAGTAATTATGGTTGCAGCTATTTATTTGTTAAAATATACACAATCTTCTTTTATTCTTCAAATATCAACTTTGAAAAACGCAGATACTTGTAGTTAACCGTTGTGTGCCGAAACTTAAACTAGGAAGAAATCAATTTCGTTGTGAAAATATTATTATTGAAAAGATGAGTTAGCTTCAAGTTTGGGAAAGGATAACTTAAGCGCCCAGTACACATTGGTCCACGATGGGCCACGCTTCGCAATTGGCAATTGTAGGCCACGATCAATTGGTGTTTACACAATGGCCCATTGCTCATTACTGCCTGGCAATCCACTTGCGACGGACGTCGAAGTAATTACGGTTGCAGCTATTTATTTATTATTTTGTATGTAATTTATTTTATTTATGGCGCTATTTATGTTATTTTTACGTCATATAGTGATTATAAATACATTTTGCAATAAAATATTCCAAAAAAGTATAAGTATCTATGAGCGGTCGGTGACCTTTGAAGTGTGCCCGAAAAACCGACAACTTCGCTATTGCGCGCCACGATCGGCAATTTTCCGCCAACATGCACCATTGCCCCCTGTACACAGTGGCGATGGCGAGCAGTGGGCCAACGTCGGCCATTGTGTACTGGCCGCTTTACAGCCTGGTTTTTTGATTTTGTCAAAATTTGGAATACGAATATCGATACATTTTTTGATAGTCTCACATATTTCAGCCGTGAATATCGTAAGAAGCGAGTTATGATTTTTGGCCATTTTAATTTATTAATTATTTGTTTGTAGAACTGGAAACTGGAACGACGACTACGACTGGAAACAAATCACCAACTACTCTTTATTTTACCATAAAATAACATATACTCATCCCATTAGCTCCCATTAGGTTAGGCAGAGACTATCGATCGCCACTTTCCACGATCTTAGCAAACCTAGCTTCATTTACATCCATAAACCTTTCTGTACGCGCTCTTTATTCTTCATACTTAGGACGCCTGATTTTTTGAGAACATTCTTAATTTAGTCCAAATGTGTTCACCTGGTCATCCTCTACTAATATTAGTTTCCACATACCAATACTAATATATTTTTAATATTTTTCTTTCCTTTATTTATTCTTTATAATAAAAATTTCGACACAGGCGGGAATCGAACCCGCGACCTCGGGTATACGCCCCGACGCTCTGCCAATTGAGCCACCGTGTCAATGGCTGCCAGCGCAAAATTCTTCTATCCTTTATTTCTTTTACACGTTTAAGTAGTGTTTGCGTTTCCTACCTCCAAATTTGTGTCGAAATTTTTCTATACTTTATTTATTCTTTATTTATTAGTAAAAATCCCCACATGAGGTTTTCATGAACAACAAGATTTAGACTAATATATTTTACCACCCGTTTCATTTTCAAAATTGGCTTAGGAGTTACTGTAAAGTAAACTCAAAGAAGTTAAGTACGTATGTATTTATGTTTATTGTAAAAAAATACAGATACCCTCTCCTACGCGCTTCGTGATACAAACCTTCGATGTAATTTTAAGTCTATACATACATATACTCACGGCTATAAATCCCTAGAAGGGGTAGCCAGAGCTAAGGAATCAGAAATTCCTCAGCCATTTTTGGAAGTTGTGTGGGGAAAAGATGGTGAAATAAAGGTTGTTGGTGATGGGTCTCCAACCGCATCGCCCAAAAATCCCTCAAAAGCCCCAAAACCGTTAGTCGCCTCTTACGTACACCCACCGGAAGAAATGGGGTAGTGCTATTCTAAGCCGAAACTACACAGCTAAGTTTGTCTGTCTATATTCTTCTAATTTAAATCTATTTATCCTATGTCATAGACTTAAGGAAACGAATGCATGACTTTTTCTCTATGGTTCAAATACTTATATTAATCCAAAGTTTGTTGACAATTTTGTTCCGCGGCAGCTCCGCTCCATTACAATCTAGCGCCGTCACAATGCAACGGTTAACTTTAATGCGAATAAGTTATACTACATATTTTGTGAATTTAATAAATATCGAACAATAAATTCATCAGTTATAGGCGCAAATAACTTGAAATAACCGCTTAAATGCAGAACTAATATTCGAACTAAATTTGCAATTGGTGACTGTCACATTAACGTTGCTCGCTGCAACGAGCATTCTGAATAATTAATGTTTCAGTGAAGTGGGTTGAAATGTGTTAACTACATTTATCTCGTCACCCTCGCTGGGTTAATTGGTGAAATATTAGTTGTAAATGTAATTTCCAAAAGTTTAAAACATACTGTTTTTTTGGTATTTTAAGATGATTTCTGCAATAACAGAGGTGTAGTGTCGGCTTAGAATAACACTACCCTATTTCTACCCGTGGGTGATCGTAAGAGGCGACTAAGGGTATAGGGGCTTATTAAGTGACTTTTGGGCGATGTGGTTGGAGACCCGTCGCCAAAAACATTTATTATTACCATCTTTTCCCCAATCAACTTCTAAAAGTGGCTGAGGAATTTCTTATTCTAAAGCTCTGGCTACCCCGTTAAGGGATTTATAGCCGTGAGTATATGTATGTATTACTTGAACAATTTGCAAACACATAACACACATACGACTAACAAGGAAAACCAAAGTATTTACATCGGATTCCACATCAATAACTGATAGAGGGAAAAATATGATAAAAATAATATGTGAAAGCTTTCCAGTCATATCAATCATTGTTTAGTAAAAGCAACAGATCCGTTATTCATACAAATAACAACACTGGGAAAGATAAAGTGATATTATTTTCATAGATATACATACATACATACATATACTCACGGCTATAAATCCCTAAAAGGGGTAGCCAGAGCTAAGGAATTAGAAATTCCCCAGCCACTTTTGGAAAGTTGAGTGGGGTAAAGATGGTGAAATAAAGGTTGTTGGTGATGGGTCTCCAACCGCATCGCTCAAAAATCCCTTAATAGCCCCAATACCGTTAGTCACCTCTTACGTACACCCACCGGAAGAAATAGGGTAGTGCTATTCTAAGCCGACACTACACAGCATTCATAGATATAATTTCACCAATATACTTGCCGTCTAGTCTCGCTCAGAATGTCACCACCCCTTTCTACCCACGGCCGTCGTAAGAGGCGACTACGAGTATGGGGATTTTTAAAATTGTTTTTGGGCGAAGCGGTTGGAGACCCATCACCAACAATACTTTATTTCTTCCATCTTGTCCCCTATGAACTTCCAAATGTGGCTGAGAAGTTTTTAGTTCTGAAACTCTGGATACTCCTTTTTGGGTTAATGGCCGTGAGTATATTCATGTTTGTATTTATGCAGTCCACGAGAAGATTCTGCTGGGAGATAATTTTTGGCCTGAGGGAATAGTGTTCCGGCGCTTCAGGGCTGCGCATCAGAAGTCAAAGCCTCTGCCTACTTCTTTGTAAAATACTAACATAGGCTAAGTTTTACTAATATTATATGGGCCTTGTTGCCTGAAACAAATGATTTATTAAATTTATTATTATAATATTATTTACAAAATGGCACGTAGAAAGCCTTAATTCTTCAGTGGAAATACCACCGCTTCTCAAACACAAGATGTAAGTTAAAATCTGGAGTTGGGCCTACTCCATGTGTCTTTTTTAAGTCATAAGTGTATTTTATATATCAAGCTGCTATTGCTGTGTAGTGTCGGCTTAGAATAGCACTACCCCATTTCTTCCGGTGGTTCTACGTAAGAGACGACTAACGGAATTGGAGCCTTTTTAGGGATTTATGGGCGATGCGGTTGGAGACCCATAACCAACTACCTTTATTTTACCATCTTTTACCCACGCAACTTCCAAAAGTGGCTGAGGAATTTCTAATACTTTAGCTCTGGCTACCCTTTCTAGGGATTTATAGCCGTAAGTATATGTATGTATGTATATATCAAGGTTGTCCACGGTGAGGGAAACCATCGAGAGAAAACCCACAGGACTGAGTTGACTTAGTCATTTGACAGTGCATCCGTACAAAACGGCAATGGCCATACTCATGGGCAACTCAAGAATGTAAAGTTCAACCAGAAATGAACACCAGGTGATAAATATGTCATGTGATGTTTAGAAGTATTAATGCCCCTGCTTTCGGTAATTGTGTTTAATAAGTGCACATATTAACAGAGTATGGTGCAGTGAAAACTAAAAAATAAATTTCCCCAAAATATTTTCATCAACCACAAATAACTCTAGAAAATGAACAACACACATGACATAAGAAAAAACACAAAAAAGTACACGAAATCTAAATTGCCATTTTTCCCGCATATTAAACTTGTATACCTATAACTAACATAGATGAAAAAACCGCAGAACTAAATTGCCTAGCGGCTGACCTCACATAACAATTTGTCACGATACCGTATCTGAACGGCAAGCACGAGCCGTGTTTAAACTAGTTATCGCGTGGGATAAAGCCGCCATCTCTTACGCACTTACTTAGTATCGTATACTGCCATCTCGTTCTAACCGTTATCGTGTCGATAAAATAGCGCTCGTGCTTGCTTTTCAGAGTTATCTGTATACTATGTATATGTAACAATACAGAGGAAAACAACGACTTTACCTGCACCTAGGTTTCAATTTATCAATATTTTAGTCAAAAATATTCCAAACATACATGCATATCCTCACGGCTGTAAATATGAAAAAGGGGTAGCTAGAGGTTTAGTGCTTAAAACTCCTCAGCCTCATTTGAAAGTTGATAGGTGACAAGATTGATCGAAATATTTATTCCAAATGTAAGTACACATTGTAAGTTTTAATATAAACTTTCAAAAATAGAGCAAAATGCATACATAAATACATACATATATTATGTATGTATGCATTTTGCTCTATTTTTAAAAGTTTATATTAAAACTTACAATGTGTACTTACAAAATAGAGCAAAATGCATTTTCATCGAATGCTGTTCAACCAGGATAGCGTAAATAAACTGTGGTGAAATCCTTCAAGAAATATTGTATTGTCTTTTGATAGCATCTATTGAGGTGAAATTCTGTTATTTTGTTGCAAACCAAAACTCAACATTTCAAATACAAGTATTATACAATGGCTACTTGTATCTCTAACTCAGCTCTTGAAATACATAACATAAACATAAACGTTCACGCCGAATATCCCCGAAGGGGTTGGCAGGGGTACTAATACTTCTGAACATCACGTGACTTTGTCACCTGGTGTTCAGAGTACCCACGTTTTGCATGGACAGTGTACTCACGTGATAGGGGGCAGGCCTATCGCCGTTTTGTACGAATACACTGTCACATGACTAAGTACAACTCAGCCATGTGGGTTTCCTCACGATGTTTTCCCTCACCGTTAACAACCATGATAAATTAACCACACATATGTCTTTAGAAAAGACAAATTGGTGTAGGCCCGACCCAGGATTTGAACACTAGTCGTTTGCACGGTAACCGAGTGTTCTACCCACTGGGCTATCATTCTTGAAGTACTTAGTTATTAAATTAACTACAGTCATCTTAGCGTCAGATCGTTTCCATTAATTTCTTTTCCATAAATTTTGAAACGTTCTTTTATTATTTTTTCTTTATTTTATCAAACTCAGTGCCGTACCCCGGATATGATATTTTTATACACTTCTATTCACTGGTATAGTGTCGGCTTAGAATAGTACCACCCCATTTCTAACCGTCGCGTGGGTGTTAATTACAGGCGACTGGCGGAACTAAGGGTTTTCAGTTATTTTTGAGAGATGTGGTTGGTAGACCATTACAAAAACCTTTATTATACTATCCTCTCAATATGAATGTCTGTATGTTCAAATTATCACTTTTTGTCTAGAATAACTATTCAAAAAATAGTGTGCAGACTTTTAGGGTGCTTTATAACAGCATATTTTACATTAATTAGAATAACTCTGCCAAGTAAAGATTCTTACAATATATCACAATAATCCTGGTATATAATATAAACTTGAAATATATAAACATAATGTAGATTTGTGTAAAACATACATACATATACTCACGCCATTAATTCCCACTTTTCACATTTCCCACATCGCCACTTTGTACAATCCTGACAAACCTATCTAGCTTCGTTTACATCCATCAATCTTTTCATACATGCTCTTTTATTCTTCATACTTTGGACGCCAGCCTTTTTGTGCACACTCTCAATTTGGTCCAAATCTGTTCTCCGTGGTCGTCCTCTACTAACATTGCCATCCACACTAGCTCTATAGATCCCTTTTACCAATTTTCTATCATCCATCCTCTCTATGTGCCCAAACCATCTCAACATTTTGTGTAAAACAAAAATAAAAATATTCAAAGCTCCGTCTCTCAGCTTGCTCTGATTATTAGCTGAGGCCAAAACCTTAAATCTGTTTCAGTTGAAATTGCAAAGCTTTGCAAGAACAAGCCGGATTACTGTTTTCAAATTCAAATTAAGTTTTTACACTTTTCTTGTTGAAAACTGCCACGGTTTATAAAGTAAAGATTTTTTTCCAAAAAGTACTAATGCTTTACATTGAAGGTTGTAAGCTTTATTTTGAACAACCCTGTAGCATAAGACTTACACATATAAGTCATTTTCACAGGCGGAGGTTTATACAACTTTGCAAGCATATAAAATACATTAAATCAATGAAAAATTAATCGTATTGTGTTTGATCGTATTTGATTTGACAAACGCATTATATACACTCAAATCTTAAGTTTTTGTGGTCAAATCAATATGGGAATTAATTAATATTTTTATAATTAATATCGATGGTCTAAACTAAAGTTATATTAAAGTCCTACTGAAGTCATGGTAGAATTTCAGTCAGGCAACTGTAAGTTTGATTTGTATATATCACTTCCGCTCGCTTACGGAAAATTATTTTTGTTATAAGGTCTCTACGTGAAGTAACGCATGGCAGGATACTACGCACCGTATATTTGGCTTTATGCCAATCTATACTTAATTATTGTATATTGGTTTGGGGTGGATGTGCAACTACAACCATGATTGTCCTAGAGAGGGCCCAGAGAGCTGTGTTGAAGACATTACTAAGAAAACCTCGAAGATACTCCACTTCAGCATTATATGAAGAAGCTGATTTTCTTAGTGTGCGCAAACTTTTTATTCAGCGAGCTGTCCTAGCTGCAAAACAAAACATGTGCCAACAGCACCGCAGTGATATGTTTAGCAAACGTTTATTTCAGTTACCGGTACCAGTGACTCGCACTACTTTTGCTCAACGGTTCCCTAGTTTTTTATCTCCCTTCTTGTTTAATAAACTGGTTAAAGATATTGTCACATTAAAACAATGTGATAAACGTAAGAGTAAAAAAGAGTTATTTAAAAAATTAATGAATATTTCATACGCTGATACAGAGGCTTTGCTAAAAGTTGTCTCGTAGTTGTCTCTCACACACACACTCATACATACACACTCTTACTCACTCACAAATATTCACCCTCGCACATACACACAGTCACACATACATTCATTCTCACATACATATCCAATACACACACACACATACACTCGTAACTAAACACTTCGCAATATGCACAAACTATTACTTAGTTGCTTTTGTAATTTAGTTAGTTTTATTTTTATTTAAATCAGTTTTTTGTTTATTTTTCTCTCTTAATTAATTAATTAAGACTTGTATTATTCGTTGTGTATTTTAAATGTGTTCCCTAGATTCATGCGATACAGGCAATGCCTAGTGCGTGAATCATTGTAAATTCTAATGTAATGTGTTTTTCTTGTAATAAATGTCTTATCTATCTATCTATCTATCTATAGGCATTGAAGAGTAATAAGTACTATAAAAATATTGTACAGTTAATCGTTATGTAATAAACGTAGAAACAATATAAACATAACAATATCAAAATAAGTTAACAAAACTAATCTTTCCTCAGCACAAACTTTACTAACAAGAAAAACATCATCTTCTTGCAAGTAAATTAACATAATAGGAAACTTATCAAACAACAATCATATACCCAACTCAATTTCCTTAGACAAATACTCTGAAACAATTCCAAAACATCGTAAACGCTATGCATAAACAAATATTTTGCTTCATTCTCATTTCGGTGTTAGTCATTTCGGTGGTAGTCGTTTCGGTGGACAGTCAATTAAGTGGGCTGCTCTTTATTTTGATTAACAGTCTCGTTGGCGAAATAGTTCAGTGCTATTGTTTCCTCTGAATAATGGGAGTATTCTGTGAAAAATAAATACAAGTTAATTGGAGCTTTGAGACAATTTTTCATGAATAAAACATTTTTCTTTTTTATCTTAATTTTGCAGTTCTAATGAAAAGCTCTTTCTGTTTTAGTATATTTTAATGCGTGCCATATTGTAGGTCTACAGTAATACAGTCTCGTTTCTTTTCATATTCGTTTTTAGTAGTTACTATACTGTCAAAACAAAACGTGGGTACTACACCAGGTGACAATATCACATGATGTTCAGAAGTATTAGTATCTCTGCCAACCCCTTCGGGGATATGCGGTGTGAACGTTTGAGTTTGATTTAATTTCTTTGTACTGTATTTCTCTTTTAATAAGTTCAAAGCACTTACTTGTGGTATCCTGGTGAGTTGCTCCGTCCTTGCTGTTTGATCTCCCAGAATTGTTCAAGAGGTCATTTCGTTTGATAAAAATACGATTCCCTGTCCAAGGGATATCGTCTATATTGGTTCTTTCTTTGCTTCCTTTCGTATTCTACGAAGATTTTCCTCAGATGATTCCTGATTCAACGCGTGCACCGGTGACCGCACCCAATGGTATCAAGGTTCACTTTCACAGACGATATCACTTTTATATGTCCACAATTACACCGATTCACAATATAAACAATAATTATTCACTGCCCCTTTCTATTATTATCCCAATACTCAAAATGTATACAAAATTAGTAACAATTTTACAATACAACAACCCGCC
Organism: Bedellia somnulentella; assembly: GCA_963576735.1. NCBI lineage: Eukaryota > Metazoa > Arthropoda > Insecta > Lepidoptera > Bedelliidae > Bedellia > Bedellia somnulentella. The sequence continues at coordinate 10,799,485 of OY755194.1, forward strand.
ATTAAAATCAAAGGTCAAGTCAAGAGTAAGCCATTCATCAATCAATCTATCAATCACTCAATATAGAATATTCTAAAGCCGCGCCGCGCGTACTCGTACACTAAAACTAGCACTTAATAATCTGGCGTGAACATTCTTAAAATAAATATACATCACAATATAATATTTATTATTTACAATATAATTTAAACAGAATACGCTTCTATTTATTCAGGTCTTGTCGCGAGTGCTTTTAAATTTCCCCGTGTCAGTTTCACCCCATTGTGAAAGGGTTGAATGGGGTAATAGCAAAATGTAATCAACATTTTTATAATATGTTTTTATGTTTTACGCATACTTAAATTGTTAATTTTCATCTCTCACGTACGTGTTTATGTCATTTTCTAGTGAGTGACCATAATGTCTGGCATTATGACTGACATTAAATGATTACATATATTTCTGTTGTCGAAAAATGGGGGAGGAAATTAATTTGACGCGTATAGTTTGTTATTTTTTATCTTTATTTAAAAGTTTATCCATTAGAGAATGAGCATAAAACAGGCTATCTCAGTGAAGCTATACTCAAAGAAATGTGCTCACCCATTCACAAATTTAATACCCGAGGAGGATGTTGAAATTAGATTGGAGACTGGATTGGGGTAGGCAGACACTATCTATTGCCACTTTGTCCATCATTCGTCTCACACATGCTCTATTATATATCGTGAATCTCAGATGATGACTAACTTGTATGACTAAATTGTACATACATACATACATACATATACTCACGGCTATAAATCCCTAAAAGAGGTAGCCAGAGCTGAGAAATTAGAAATTCCCCAGCCACTTTTGAAAGTTGAATGGGGAAAAGATGGTAGAATAAAGGTTGTTGGCGATGGGTCTCGAACCGCATCGCAAAAAAATCCCTTAAAAAGCCCCAATACCGTTAGTCGCCTCTTACATACACCCACCGGTAGAAATGGGGTAGTGCTATTCTAAGCCGACAGCTAACTAAATTATGTCTCCCATATTAAGTATGAAAGTCATAAACAGAACCTAGCAAAATACCAAATAGATTTTATAAACAAACCAGCTCTCTAGCATATTCGCTGTGGTTGATTTAAGAACGTAATTCTAGTTATAAATTTTCTCTAGTGGCTGAATTCTTTTCGACGCCGCGTAGTTATCCGAACAATTTAGTGGCTCAGTTTTTTTGTGCTTACTGAGTTTTGGATAAAGAATTGGTGTAGTTAAAATACTTTATATTTCACGCTGGTTTTGATGGCTTATATAGAATAGAATATAATGGGAAAGTCTGTTTTGGTCATCATAGTTAAAACGATTTGCAAGTATGAAATTCTTGAATAGATAGAGTCTCTTCCAGTATTAAGTATTTATAAATTAAAAAATTAGACATAGAAGGTTTAAATACATACATATACTCACGGCTATAAATCCCTTAACGGGGTAGCCAGAGCTTTGGAATGAAACATTCCTCAGCCATTTTTGGAAGTTGATTGGGGAAAAGATGGTAATAATAAATGTTTTTGGTGACGGGTCTCCAACCACATCGCCCAAAAATCACTTAATAAGCCCCTATACCCTTAGTCGCCTCTTACGATCACCCACGGGTAGAAATGGGGTAGTGTTATTCTAAGCCGACACTACACGGCAATCCAGTATTAAGTATTTATAAATTAAAAAAAATAGACATAGAAGGTTTGTAAAGTTTTGCGATTGCAACGGATGCTTATCAAACCACATAATAAAAAATGTTCATTTCGCACAAATATATTTATCTGCTTTTTAAAACCTGACCCAGCCTTTTATCACAACTTATAATCTCGAAAAACGGGTAGCCCGAGCTTCAAAGATAACAATCCCTCAGTCAACTGTGGATCTTGACTGGTGAGAACATAGTAAAAATAAAGTAAAAAAAAAGTAAAAAAAAAACAAAAAGTTTATTTTTCAAAAGCAAGTTAAAAACTATCATTTTTTGAACGTCAAATTTTTTAAATTTATCATTAGTCCGTTGCTTCGGAAGGTGTTCGTAAAGAGAAGAAGCAACAAAGAAACTCTTTACATTCACATTTTTTATGGGTTATATTTTTACTTTATAAAAGTTTTTCTATGCGACCAAACCAAATGCTAGTTTGACATAATTAAACTAAATTGTCCATCACTAAAAGCAATCACATAACGTGAGAAAGTATCGTTGGCGATGGAACTCCAGCCACATCTCCCAACAAGCACTTAAGAGCTTATTCCATTACACTTTGTCGTTGCTGAATTCAGACGTCCTTCGAAGTTACTGCCGCAGACGCTTGTTATCCCACTACACAAATTTCAGTTTGAACGTTATTCCACTAGTCTGAATTCAGATTCTGTGGCTTTCAGACGTCTTCATTCAGACAAATGGAATAAGCTCTTTACAGAAGCTCAAACTCTTAATGACCTAGTACGACACCTGTGGGAAGTAATAGATTACTCCTAATTTAGGCCAAAATTACACAGCTAAATGACATACGTGAATAAATAAATAACTGCAATTAACGTTGATAGTGGTTTGAAATTAGTTTTGGGTCTTCTACGAATTATTATTATTTCGATTAACAGAATTTAAGCTTACAGCTTAAAAATGGGCTTTGGAACCTTCAAATACATTAAAAATCTCTTTTTTGCACTTAATAGTTAAGTTTTTTTCGGAGATAATATTCTTAGAAAAAGTACAATTAGTGGTCTTATCCATTAAACCTGTTTTTTTTCCAAATAACCTTAAAAAATCGAGATATCGCTTTAAAGGATAGTAACTGGAGTAAAAACTAAGTACACAAAATAACAGAAGGTACAATTAAACCTACTTACAGCTATAATAATGATAATAGTTATACGTCATGCATAAGTATATATACTATACTGCTCGCAAAAGTCGTGACTGATGGCACCATAAATCACTTTTATATTTTTATTTAATGGAGATGCGTACGACCAAAATGGATGACCAATAAAGTGCAATGCAGTTGCGAGCACTACTTAACAGATTATAGAGCTAAGTGTTAAGCAATTTTTCGAATATTGTGATGTACAGCTAATTTTAAACTTATTTTTTTTCAATTAAAAAAACATAACATAACATAACATAAACGTTCACGCCGTTTTATCCCCGAAGGGGTTGGCAGAGGTACCAATACTCCTGAACTCACATGGCAAGCGCCATCTAGTTTCCAGAGAAGGTACCCACGTTTTGCTTAGACAGTGTACTCACGTGATAGGGGGCAGGCCTATCGCCGTTTTGTACGAATACACTGTCACATGACTAAGTACAACTCAGCCATGTGGGTTTCCTCACGATGTTTTCCCTCACCGTTAGCAACCATGATAAATTAACCACACATATGACTTTAGAAAAGACAAATTGGTGTAGGCCCGTCCCAGGATTGGAACTCACGCCCTTCTGTTTTTCGGGCGGGTGTTCTACCCACTGGACTATCATGTCGCTAAAAAAAATATATTTTAATTTAAAATATTTTCGTATCGCAATTCGTTTTAAGTAAAATTGTGTCTACCTATATACACCAAAACGGTACTGACTCAACTACTTTAACGTCTGCCACGAGTCTCTGTGTCCAACGTAGTTTTCCTTCATGACACATTTCACTGTTTTATGCCAGTTTGTACTAATTGGTAAACATTCCCTTACTGTCAATATGGAGTACGTTTTTACTCGGCTGTTTGAAGTCTTATTTTTTGTGACATACATACATACATATACTCGCGGCTATAGATCCCTAGATGGGGTAGCCAGAGCTAAGGAATGAGAAATTCCTCAGCCACCTTTGGAATGTTGAGTAAGGAAAAAATGGTAAAATAAAGGTTGTTGGTGATGGGTCTCCAACCGCATCGCCCAAAAATCCCTTAAAAGCCCCAATACCGTTAGTCGCCTCTTACGTACACCCACCGGAAGAAATGGGGTAGTGCTATTCTAAGCCGACACTACACAGCATACACATTTTTTGTGAGATACACATATATTTTGTACCCTGCCCTTAGCAGGAAAATGTGTAAGGAAAACTTGAGGGCCATTATTCAATATACCGTAATTTAACTAATGGTGCAGAACCCTTGTTTGAAAAGGCTCTAAACTGTTATTACTCTTTGATTTTTATAGATAACCTCAGCTCTGCATTAGTAATACATACATACATACATATACTCACGGATATAAATCCCAAGAAGGGGTAGCCCGAGCTAAGGAATTAGAAATTCCTCAGCCACTTTTGGAAATGTGAGTGGGGAAAAGATGGTAAAAATAAAGGTTGTTGGTGATGGGTCTCCAACCGCATCGCCCAAAAATCCCTTAAGAGCCCCAATACAGTTAGTCGCCTTTTACGTACACCCACCGGAAGAAATGGGTTAGTGCTATTCTAAGCCGACACTACACAGCTACTAGTAATACATACATGCATACATACATATACTCACGCCATTAATTCCCATTGGGGTAGGCAGAGACTATCGATCGCCACTTCGTACGATCCTGACAAACCTCTCTAGCTTCGTTTACATCCATCAATCTTTTCATACATGCTCTTTTATTCTTCATACTTCGGACGCCAGCCTTTTTGAGCACACTCTCAATTTGGTCCAAGTGTGTTCTCCGTGGTCGTCCTCTACTAACATTACCATCCACACTAGCTCTATAGATCCCTTTTACCAATTTTCTATCATCCATCCTCTCTATGTGCCCAAACCATCTCAACATTCCTTTTTCTATCTTTCTTACAATATCATCTTTCACACCACACTTTTCACGAATAACGCTATTTCTCACTCGGTCACACAATCTAACATTACAATTTTTTCTGAGGGACCTCATCTCTACTGCATTCACTCTGCTCTCATGCTTCTTCTGCCACACCCAACATTCGCTTCCATACATAAGCGTAGGAACAAGAACAGCATCATGCACAGCCATTCGGGCCTTTTCAGACACCGATTGACTGATCATTAGGCTATTCATTGCTCCATTTACCGCATTACCCTTTTTCACTCTTCTTTCAATGTTTTCATCACATTTTCCATCCCTTGTAAACAAACTTCCCAGATATACAAACTCCTTCACCTGTTCCACATCCTTACCATCAATCGCAATCACGCATTCTGTCACATCTTCCTGTCTCTCAAAAACCATCGTTTTGGTCTTATCCACATTCACCCTCATTCCCTTTCTTACAAAAGACTCACATGCAATATTCATCATCTCTTGCAACTCTTCTGCCGATGATGCAAGTAGCACTTGATCGTCAGCATACAAGAGGCATTTAATAATGAATCCACCCATCCTTAGTCCATAATCACTTTCACGCAACTCTGTCAAACAGTCATCCATGAACAAATTGAAGAGCCACGGAGAAGCTACACATCCCTGTCGGACACCCCTAGAGATTCCGAACCAGTCAGTGTTTTCCCCGTTTACTCTTACACATGCACTAGAATCCTCATAGAGTGATACCAATGCACGTATAAGTTGACTCCCCAAACCGAACTTGGATAACACCTCCCATAAACACTTTCTTACCACCCTATCATACGCCTTCTCTAAATCAATGAAGGAGCAATACACCTTTTGGTTCTTAGCTAAGAACTTTTCAGTGATGCTCCTTAGAGAGAAGATTTGATCCATACATCCCATTCCTTTCCTAAATCCCGCTTGCACATCCCATATTTTCTCATCAGTTTCATTCATCACTCTTTCAATCAGTACCTTAGCATACAATTTACCAACAATGCTGAGTAAGCTGATGCCGCGGTAGTTTTTAGCCTCTTGGTGTGACCCCTTTCCTTTATATAGAGGCACAATCACCGCCTTGCACCAGTCTCGAGGAACTTTGCCACTCGACCAGCATTTTTGGAAAAGGAAGTACAACCAAGAAGCCACCAACCCTTTACCAGCCCTCAGCATTTCGATAGTAATCCTATCATACCCTGCCGCCTTCCCTAATTTCATACTTTTCATTGCTTTCATTATTTCTTCCATACTAATCTCACTGTCACTGAAATCACCCATCTCTTCGTTCCAATCAACATTACTGTCGATTGGCGAAGAAATGGATGCATCCTCTTTTTCAAAGAGTCCCTCAAAATAATTCTTCCATACCCGTTTCATGCTACTTTCATCCGTCGCCAATTCACCCTGTTCATCTCTTATTACACTCACTCTCGTGTTTTGGGAAACTCCCTTTTTCTTCCGGATATACTTCCAGAATAACTTTTGGTTATTCCGGAAATTATCAGAAAGTTTCCTCTCACACCACTCTTGCAAATCCCGCTTTTTCTTTTCTATTTTCTTCTTCACCTCATTCTTAACTCTCTTATATTCATCTTCACTTTTCTGCACTACATCGTCAGTTACACTCGCATTCATCCGTTTACTAGCTTTAATCGCTAGTAAATCTAACCACGCTTTCTTCTTATCTCCAACCGCCTCTTTCACAACTTTATCCCACCAACTTGTTGGTGGTCTATTTGACCTTTTACACACACCACAAACTTCCGTCGCACATTCAACCATCGTCGATTTGAGCACATCCCATACTTCTTCTATTTCCATTTCATTCTTCATGTTCACGCAACTTAGTCTATCATCCAATTTTCTCACATATTCATCTCTGATATTTTCATCTTCTTGCAGTTTTTCCACTTTTATTCTCGCAAAATCCGTTGTTGACACTTTAGGCCTGTGACGCCAACGCGTACACAGACCCCTTAATCGTGATATAACGAGAAAGTGGTCTGTGCCAACGTTCGTGCCCCTATAGACCCTGGTGTCAACAACCTTTGCTCTCAGCCTTTCATCAACTATCACAAAATCAATCATACTTCTCTCGCTTCCCCTCTGTCTTGTATACATATGGATATCTTTGTGTTTAAACAACGTGTTTGTAACACAAAGATTCCTCTCCAAACATACCTCAATCAATTTCTCACCATTCTCATTCATCCTTTGATCGCCAAACTTTCCTAAAACTCTTTCGCAACCGTTGCGTGACACACCAACCCAGCCATTAAAATCTCCTAACATTATAAGTCTCTCATTCTGATCACACCCATTCACAACATCGTCTAACAGATTCCAAAACTCCTCCCTCTCGGATAGGGATTTAGACATGTCCGGAGCATAAACGCAAATTATGCGCATCCGGACTAGTCCCAATTTCACTTTAATCCACAGGAGCCTTGGACTCACACATTCGTAATCTTTCATACACTGAGCCATCCTTTCAGATATCAGAAGTCCCACTCCTTGGCTAGCTCGGTCATTGTCAGCGACTCCAGACCAGATTGCTGTGATGTTGCCAAGTTGTGAAACTTCCTTTCCCTTACGCTTCGTCTCATTTAAACATAGAAAATCCAGTTTTCTTTCATTCATAATCATACATACTTCATCTAATTTTTCAAACATTCCTCCACATACATTCATCGTACTGAAGCGGGTCTCTTTAGCCCACTTTTCGCCCCGTGAGAAACCATGGCGTGATGAGTGGCGAGCTACATCGCCGCCTCCGTGTTTATTAGAATTGGAACACATATTGGACCCACGAGAAGCAAGGGAAGTAAACTGTCCACCTAGCCAGAGCCCCGCTTGACTAGGTAAGGTTATTTAGTACCCGGAGTGCACCAAGCTCCGGGACGGCGGCACGCTAGCGACCAGGCTCACCCCTGGCCACGCATCCCTCGGCGCGGCAGACCTCGGATTGGTGTAAGGGCGAAGATGGAAAAGCCCTAGTCCCTTAGTCGACTTCTACGACACCCGCGGGAAGAGATGGGGTAGTGCTATTCTAAGCCGACACTACACAGCAAATACATACATGCATATACAAAAAACGGCCAGAAATCTCACAAAGGGGTAGCTAATGCTTTAGAGCTAGAAACTCCTCAGCCATATTTGGAAGTTCATAGGGGACAAAATGGTAGAAACAAAGTATCGTTGGTGATGGGTCTCCAACCGCATCGCGCAAAAATCACTTAAAAAAGCCTCTTACCCTTAGTCGCCTCATACGACACCCATGGGAGAAATGGGGTAGAACTATTCTAAGCCGGCACTACACGGTAAAGAAGTAATGTAATTTGAAAAATAACAAAACGCTTGGTCTCTTAGTTATTGCTCAGCATCTCGGCTGTACTTACTAACTTTACTCACTATCAATTTACCAAATCATCGATATATCATTATTTAGGTTAAGAGGAAATAAGGGTGCAGATTGTCTTTACAAATCATGTGTGTGTGCATACCTTTGATTAATAAATCTTCATATAGCTGGACTGTAAAATCATTGAAAATATATTTGTTAACACGCCTTGAACATTCAAGATAAATACATATCTTATATTTTACTTATTTTCTCGGATTGATTTAGCATTCAAAACTTACAATTGATTGCACGTAAACAATTATATAATTCTTCGTCCCATATTTCAATGGCTTTCTTAAGCCTTATTATCTTTTAGTTAATTTATCAACTTGCTAGATAGGAAAAAAACATTTATCTGATGTTTAATTCCTTCCTAGAGTGAATGTACTGTAATAAATGGAAATAAATTCACTACATTACATTTATAACGCCACTACTTATTCTGGGGCAAAGGACAATGTAACCACATAAAGTTACTAGGAAACTGACCTGTTTCTTTTTTATTAGGCAATATAATGTACATTTCGAACAATAAAAATAGATACTCAAATTTATGAAACATTTTGAGGGTTCCGTAGCCAAATGGCAAAAGCGGGACCCTTATAGATTCGTCATGTCTGTCTGTCTGTCCGTCCGTCCGTCCGTATGTCACAGCCAGTTTATTCCGAAACTATAAGAACTACATTATTGAAAATTGGTGCGTAGATGTATTCTGTAAACCGCATTAAGATTATAAAATAAGGGTTATAATTTAGGGTTCCCCATACATAGAACTGAAACTCAAATTTTTTTTTTCATCAAACCTATACGTGTGGGGTATCTATCAAAAGGTATTTGAAAATGATGTTGAGGTTTCTTATATCATTTTTTTCAAAACTGAATAGTTTGCGCGAGAGACTTTTCCAAAGTGGTAAAATGTGTGTGTCCCCCCCGTAACTTCTAAAATATGGGCATGATAAAACTGAAAAAAATATATGATGTGTATTACTATACAAACTACTAACGAAAATTGGTTTGAATGAGATCTAGCCAGTAGTTCTATTTTTAAACGTCATAAATCAAATTACTTAACTAATTTATTAATTTCACTGAAATATATAACAATAATTTTAATATCACAGGCCTTACGCATAAAACGTGAACCATTGTTTTCTTATAGTGACGGAGCCCGAGACCTTTCCAACGAATGCAAACCCGTGGAAATCGGTTCGTGCGTCAGGAAGGAAAACCCGACTTATATTTATATAGTAGATAACACGTCAATCAAACTTACAACGAACTACAAAAACTTGTATATTACTATATTACCTACCTGCTGCTAGTGCTGCTACGGAACCCTTCATTAGCGAGTCCATCTCGCTCTTGGCTGCTTTTTTAATTTAAATGAAGTTTGAGTGATTTGATGGGATCATACAAAATGGCAAATTCATTGTCTCTGCCTAGCCTTATAGGATCCGCAGTGACGTGAGTTTTTAAGGGTTTGTTTGGTCGTATATTTTCAAGGGGTGTCATACGTCTCACCGAATGTCGCGAGGTCGACGCACGCGAGCTCGAAAGTTTATTTGAGTGGTACGCCAGCTCGAAAGTACGTTAATTCGCAAACCGCCAGCTCGAAAGACGTTGGCGCGAATCACGTTTCACCGAAAATCTTTCGTATGGTTTACCAGCTTGAAAAGCAGATTACAATTAATGTCTTAATTTTATTAATAATAAACATGTTTTCTTTGAAGGTACTTTGAATTTTAATTTATTGATGTTATTTGCATCCACCCTCAGTAAAATAATTACGCTTATTGGAAAATCACCTAGCTTAGAATATCACTACCCCATTCCTTTCCGTGGGTGTATGCATGAGGTAACTTAGGGTCAGGTAAGGGGTTTTAAAGGCTCTCCAGGCGATGAGGTTAGAGACCCATCACCAACAACCTTTATTTTGTTAACTTTTAAAAGTGGCTGAGGAATTTCTAATGTCTTATTCCTCAGCTCTGGCTACCCTTTGTAGGGATTTAAATCCGTGAGTATATGTATATGTAACGTTTGAGAGTGTTTAATGAAGCTGTAACGAGAGCTAGCTGTTTTTTTAAGGCTTTTTGGGCGATGCCGTAGAAGACCCATCACCAACAACCTTTTATTTTACTATCTTTTAGAAAGAAAGAAAGAAAGAAAACATTTATTCATTGCTACATACAAAGAAAAGCACAGTTATACTCACATACATTAAGAAACACTTAACAATCAACATAAAGAAAGTAAACGTAAATTTCATAAAAAATAATAAAAATATTACAAAGGAAAAGAAGATCAACAATAGAATACAGCACATTAAACACAGATATACATTTGAAATAATATTGGTTGTACTTAAATGAGATATCCATCAAAAGTTTCTCGTACTTAAATGCCTGCGTAGCAATGAACTGGTGACTGCCTCAGCATTATTGTTGTGAGTGAAACCTCACACACTTTTCCCTACACAACATTCAAAAGTGGCTGAGGAATTACTCATTCTCTCTCTCTGTCTACTTATTTTAGTGATTTGTAGCTATGAGTATATTTATGTATGATTTCTAATTTTGTGGCTCTGGCTATTTATTTCGGGTTTTGTAGGTAAGTTTAGGTTATTTTACTGAGGGTGGATGCAAATAACATCAATAACCAAAAAACCAAAGTACCTTTGAAGTAAATATATTTAATTTTAATAAGATTAAGACATTAATTATAATCTGCTTTTCAAACTAATAAACCATACGAAAGATTTTCGGTGAAACGTGATTTGTGCCAACGTCTTTCGAGCTGGCGGTTTTTGAATTCACGTACTTTCGAGCTGGTGTACCACTCAAATAAACTTTTGAGCTCGCGTGCGTCGAGCTTGTGACATTCGGTGAAACGTATGACACCCATTTTCAAGGCTTGTATGTAAATGCATTTCATTGTAGATGAAATGAAGGGTGTCATGTGTCATGAACAATGTATTCGCACAAAATGATGATAGGCTTTCATTTTACCAGCCCTTCGGGAATACAAAAGTGAGTATAAAAAAGTTATAAAAAGATTTTTTCTAACGATAACATAATCTACTATGTAATTATCACACATTTATGCTATAAACTATTTTGTCTTTTGCTTCTCTAAGCCAACACATATTTTATTCCATGCCCAAAATAATATTATATACCCAAAATTATTCCACCTAATGTCGCTTGTGCTTAAAGTTTAGTAATTGTTGTTTCCTGAGTAATCAATCATACCCTCACTTTCGAGAAATTGCTCAATTAAATTTCGTAGGCATCCAACCATTTTGTGTTTTTTTTATCAAAATCTCTAGCTCAAGAAGGTTATCACGCTATTTCAACATTAACGACCTCATTTTACGCAGCAAAATATCCTCGGAGACTTTTGTGGCTTAATAGAAATTCATTTTAAAACGCAATTTTTGATGAAGTGCTTTTTTCGATCATAAGATTGTTTTATTATTACATACATACATACATATACTCACGGCTATAAATCCCTTGAAGGGGTAGCCAGAGCTAGGGAATGAGACATTCCTCAGCCACCTTTGGAAGTTGCGTGGGGAAAAGATGGTGAAATAAAGGTTGTTGGTGATAGGTCTCCAACCGCATCGCCCAAAAATCCCTCAAAAGCAACAATACCGTTAGTCGCCTTTTACGTACACCCACCGGAAGAAATGGGGTAGTGCTATTCTAAGCCGACACTACACAGCAATGTTTTATTATTCAATATCAAATAAATATGCGTGTTCAAAAAGGCAGGCGTCCGAAGTATGTAGTATAAAAGAGTATGTATGAGAAGATTAATGCATGTAAACAAAGCTAGAGAGGTTTGTCAGGGTTGTATAAAGTGGTAATCGATAGTCTCTGATTACTCCAATACATACATACATATGCTCACGGCTATATATCCCTAAACGGGGTAGCCAGAGCTTAGGAAATAAAATATTCCTCAGCCATTTTTGAAAGTTAAGTGGGGAAAAGATGGTAAAAATACTCCAATAATAAATAAATAAATAAATATATACGGACTTACTTAACTATAGATACTAACTCAACGATATATTTAATGTTATATAAGTATAACACACATATAAATAACACCCAAGACTAAATTACAATAATTTATGCTCATCACATAAATGTTGCTCTCAGCGGGGATCGAACCCCCAACCTCCGGACCGAGAAGCTAGTCACCTATCCATTTGGTCACGGCTACTATCAATGGGAACTAATGGCGTGACTATATATATGTACATATAAACATAAACGTTCACGCCGAATATCCCCGAAGGGGTTGGCAGAGGTACTAATACTTCTGAACATCACGTGACTTTGTCACCTGGTGTTCAGAGTACCCACGTTTTGCATGGACAGTGTACTCACGTGATAGGGGGCAGGCCTATCACCGTTTTGTACGAATACACTGTCACATGACTAAGTACAACTCAGCCATGTGGGTTTCCTCACGATGTTTTCCCTCACCGTTAACAACCATGATAAATTAATCACACATATGTCTTTAGAAAAGACAAATTGGTGTAGGCCCGACCCAGGATTTGAACACTAGTCGTTTGCACGATAACCGAGTGTTCTACCCACTGGGCTATCACGGTTGCTATATGGTATGGATGGTTATATGTATGTATTAATTTATGTAGATACTGATTTCGGTTTTACTAGGATAGCCAGCCTGTAACTAATTTATTTATGTGAACACAAACTATAGCAATAACCAAAATAGTATATACTAGGACGCGTGTGTGCTATTTCTATCGTAGTATGTGCTGGTGTTTAATAACTATAGTTTAAAAAACTGAAAAACACCTTTTTGAAGCACATTAAACTTAGCTGTGTAGTGTCGGCTTAGAATAGTACTACCCCATTTCTTCCAATGGGTGATTGTAAGAGACGACTAAGAGTATCGGGGCTTTTTAAGTTATTTTAGGCCGATGCGGTTGGAGACCCATCACCAAAAATATTTATATTTTCAATCTCTTCCCCAATTAATTCCAAAAGTGGCTGAAGAATTTTTTCATTCTGCAGCTCTGGCTACCCTTTTTAGGGATTTATAGCCGTGAGTACATATGTGTAAAAATATGACACAAAGCGCCCCACGCTTTTTCATGATTTTCACCTTATTTTGGGAATTATTTTTCACTTTAATTTAAAAAATTATTTCATCCTGGCGACGCTAATCCGGATAATTGGATGAACCTATGAAATTATTATATTGTCCCTGATTCTCGATAAGTGTAGAAAGTTTGAATAAAATCGGTCCATTAAAGTGGGTCAAAATCGAGGAGTCGGTTACATACATACACGGGAAGCTAACATAAGCTGAAAATCCCCTAATGGCTAGTAGTGTTGCTAAAGTCACGTGGCTCTTGCTAACTTGATATCGGCCGTTACGATTTAAACAAGAAGGTGGCGCTCTGCGATATTTAATCTTAAAAGTGGTTAAAAATAATTTTTGAGAGTGTTAAACGTAATTAATCTAATTCTTATTATCAGAGTTTGTCGTGGAAATGAAGAACACGTAAAATTCGCGTTATTAGGGAAATTAAAAAAACGGTTATTAGAGATGAACTGTGTTGTGTGTGATCGGTCGGTGGATTCGATGGAGCAGGTGCGGTGCATATCATGCAAAGGGATATACCACCATGGTTGTCTAAACATCACCTCAGCCCAGTATCGGGAGCACCAGGAAGAAATAAGGAAGTACCAATGTTGTGACTGCGTGAACGTCACTAGACGTGTGTTGGTGAATGACGAGACTCCGGTAAGGGGTGCTGGGACTGCCAGGATTAACGATAGCCTCGTGAACCTGGACATGACGTCCATCAATATGTCGTGTGAGGAAGTCGTACTTACCCCTCCGGAACAGAAACAATCTGTAAACCATCCATATTTGTTGATGAAAGAGGTCGAAGATACACTTAATAATATCAAACAAGGCTTAAACTTAACTATAAAGGCAGAAATTGAAACGTTAGGTAGTAAGATTATGCAAAAATTGTGTGATACATTCGAGTCAATGTTTAATACTCGTATGAACACGGAGCTCGAAGAATCTAAAAAAGAATGCCTAAGACTGCAAACTGAGGTTAAACGGTTGCAAAATGAGTTAAATAAACAAAAAGAAATAGAAACAATATCAATTGAAAATAAAGTACCCGAAAAGCGTGATAATCATGTGTCAAAATCGCGACAACCGCCAATACCGTCAGGCGGGAACGCACGGGTAGAACTAAAGGTGCAGGCGCCGACGCAACAAAAGGAGATACAAGTGGAACAGCCCAGTATGAGTCATCAACCTACGAATAGCTATGCCACGGTAGCAAGAAAAGCGACGAGCGGAGTGGCGAGCGGCGAACCGGTGCAAAAACCATTAATAATACCCAATTATACGAATGACGAAAGCTGGAATAAGGTAGTAGGGAGAAAAAATAATAGGAGAACAAATATTATAAAAGGTGGGAATAACACAACTATGTCTATAGCCGGAGTAGAACAAAAAAAATACTTGCATGTATGGGGGTTACAGACGTCTACCACAGATGATAAAATGAAAAGCCATATAGAAAGTATTATTGGAAGTGATTGCAACTACAACATTCAAAAAATAAACCATAAAACTCAGCGGGATTATGTATCGTACAGTATAGGAGTACCAGAAAAGCGTTATGATGAAATCTGTAATCCAGATCACTGGCCAGTGGATGTAAAGTTGGCAGAATGGGTCTGGTTTCGAAAAGACCGTTCGAAGTAGCAAACCAGCAAAGAAGGTATACATATTTTATCAAAATGTGAGAGGGTTACGGACGAAGCTCCAAGAGTTCGGTATAAATCTTTCTACTGCTTCAGCTGATTTATTTGCCTTAACGGAAACAAGTTGCAATGACTCCATGTTCGACTCGGAGCTGATACCGGTGGGCTACAGCATCGTGCGGTGCGACCGGAACGACGGTCGGAAGTTGGGGGGCGTGATGTTAGTGGCCTCGCCCAAGTACGAGCTGCGGCGCGTGGAGCTGCAGGGCGAGAGCGGGAGCGACCGTGGCCTGGACGGGTACTCGTTCGAAATAGTTGGATCGACGGTATATCACAAAAACAGATTTTTATTTTGTATAGCTGTTGTTTATATTCCACCGAAAAGTTGTAACTATGATTATTTTAAATTATTCGAATTGTTAGAAATATTGTCTATAAAATACAAGAAGCGGTTACTTATTGTAGGGGATTTTAACCTATATTCTAGCACAACAGAGGTGTTGAATTATTTAGAATATTTTAAAGCATTTTGTGGAGTCAACCAGGTGAACGAAATATTGAATGCAAAAGAACGCTGTTTAGACTTAGTGCTCTGTCCTATAGACGAGATCTGTGCATGCGTCACATTGTCGAACGAGCCATTGGTCAGCGTCGATGCGCACCACCCTCCGCTGTGCGTGAGTGTATGTACGGAGCGCGCGCGCGGGGACAGCGAGGATGGAGGGGTAGGCAGCGGGAGGTCGGCCTCGCCATCGTCTCACACGGTGCGTTCGCCACTGTTAGGAATTAGTAATAATACATTTCGAAGAGAGTGGAACTTCAATAGAGCGAATTTTTCTACGTTATATACAAAATTCTTACTGACGGACTGGACTGACCTTTACGTAATTAATGATTCGATAGTAGCGTTAGAATACTTTTATTATGAAATTAACAAGATTATAGATGACTGCGTTCCACAGAAAAACCGTTTATCGGGAAGCCCCAGATATTCTTATCCTGAGTGGTTTACACCTGAAATAAAACGGGACATAGCTAATAAAGCAAAATTTCATAGGTTATACAAAAAAACAGGATCCCAACGTGATTACGAAAAATTTTCCTTCCTTCGGTCAAAAATTAAAGCTAATTTAAAATTGGCTTATTTAAATTACGAAAGTAGAATTCAATACCTTGTTTCGAAAGAGCCCAAACTATTTTGGAAATTCGTAAACTCGAAACGACAAAACATGAGGAAAACGGTTATTTGTGATAACGGGACCGAACTATCAAACGAGCAAAGCGTACAGGAGTTTTCAAAGTTTTTTAGTTCGGTGTATTCAGATACTCCACCACGGCTCAGTGTGTCGGACGCGATGGCGGCGGACACGGCGGCGGCGGGCGCGGCGGCGCGCGTGCACCTCACCGCGTTGTCGCGCGACGAGGTGCGCGCGGCGCTGGCGCGGCTGCCAGCCAAGTCCTCGGCCGGAGCGGACGGGATACCTGCATTTGTGGTGAAGGACTGCCGCGCGGTGCTCGAGGAGCCGCTCTTGTATATTTTTAATCTGTGCCTTGCAGAAGCGACTTTTCCTGATGTATGGAAAACAACGCGAGTAGTGCCTGTGCCAAAAGGGAAAACTAGTTCTGATGTCCGAGACTACCGACCAGTAGCTATTCTTTCGGCATTCGCAAAAATCTTTGACTCAGCTTTGCAAAAGCAAATATATACAGAGATTAGATCTCAAATATCAGCTTGTCAACATGGATTTAGACCAGGCTGCAGTACTACAAGTAATTTACTTAACTTTATGTATGATGTGACTCCTCATGTGGATGCAAGATTGAGTGTAGATGTCTCCTACTTAGATTTCCGAAAAGCATTTGACACCGTGGACGGGGATATATACTTGACTAAACTGGCAAAAATGGGTTTCACGCCGCATTCGTTGAAGCTGATGGCAAGCTATATGAGAGACAGACGACAGTTTGTAAGTTATCATGGCTGTGTGTCTGCTGAGTACCCCACGTACTCAGGCGTAAATCAGGGCTCAAATCTGGGTCCTCTGGGCTTTCTCATAATGATTAATGACATGCCGGACGTCATAAATAATGCTACATGTCTTATGTTCGCAGATGACGTAAAACTCATGCTTGCCATAGAAGGAGTAGAAGATTGCGTTCGTTTGCAAAATGACTTAAACAGAGTAGTCGATTGGAGTAAAATAAATAAACTACAGTTAAATATAAGTAAATGCGAAATAATCACTTTTACCCGCCAGCGTAATCCCTACCATACTGAGTATTTCATTGACGGCACGGTGCTACCGCGGGTACAAGAGGTGCGGGACTTAGGAGTTAAAATTACGTCAGATCTGCATTTTCGGAATCACGTTGTGGATATATGTAAAAAGTCTTTTAGAATTCTTGGGTTTGTGCTTCGCACGTCAAAAGGATTTGTCAACTTAAAAGCTATTAAGGCATTGTACAACACTTTAGTCCGTAGTAAACTAGAATACAACGCAGTTGTCTGGTCTCCACATGAAGCAAAATATTGCCTCATGGTGGAGAAAATACAGAATAAATTCACAAGATTTTTATACTGGAAAGTGTATGGTGTATATCCCTATTACCCACTAATGTATCCCACATTGTTTGTGCTTGGTATGGTGGGGTACAATTCATTAGCCGTAAGAAGGGATTATACCTTGTTACAATATTTACTTTTTGTTCTGAGGGGTATCACTCACAACCCAACACTATTAAATGTATTACAAGTATCTCTTCCCAATAACATGCTGAGACGACGGCCCGGTAGATTGTTAGCCTTACCACGGGCTCGTACTAACCTGCAGAGTGAGAGCTCACTTACTAGAGCGCTGGTAGCTCTCAATCAAATCGCCGAGGAAGTGGATATATTCTCGTGCAGACTGGGAGACTTCACTAATGCATCACACAGATATTTATGTTATTTTAAAAATGTATAGTTTGTTATTTTTAGATATCAACTCATTGTTATTATTATTTGTAAATAGTATAATTAGTTGGTAAGTAAAATGTAATCGCATTAGGTTTTACCTGTTAAGATTATGTTTTTAAGTTAAATAAATAAATAAATAAATAAATAAATAAATAAATAAACTTACTTGGTTCATTTTGCTAACTTGGAATCGCATTATTATGTAAATGCAACCAACCGTGATAGCCCAGTGGGTAGAACACTCGGTTATCGTGCAAACGACTAGTGTTCAAATCCTGGATCGGGCCTACACCAATTTGTCTTTTCTAAAAACATATGTGTGGTTAATTTATCAAGGTTGGAAAATATCGTGAGGAAACCCACATGGCTGAGTTGTACTTAGTCATGTGACAGTGTATTCGTACAAAACGGCGATAGGCCTGCCCCCTATCACGTGAGTACACTGTCCATGCAAAACGTGGGTACTCTGAACACCAGGTGACAAAGTCACGTGATGTTCAGAAGTATTAGTACCTCTGCCAACCCCTTCGGGAATATTCGGCGTGAACGTTTATGTTATGTTATGAATAAACTTTACGTTTTTATTAAATAAGCATATAATTGAATCAAATAATGATTTGTTTTGTGAAGTTAAACTGAGTATCTATCAAGACACACTGAGGAGCTCTTTGATAATTCTCTATCCTTTTGATGTCTACTTTAGTAAAGGTTAAGTCTATTACGTATCAAATCACAAATTGAATCGTTCTTACAAATTACTTATTGAAGATGATACATAGTGTAATAGTATAATATTGCTGTGTAGTGTCGGCTTAGAATAGCACTACCCCATTTCATCCGGTGGGTGTACGTAAGAGGTGACTAACGGTATCGGGGCTTTTAAGGGATTTTTGGGCGATGCGGTTGGAGACCCATCACCAACAACCTTTATTTTACCATCTTTTCCCCACTCAACTTTCCAAACGTGGCTGAGGAATTTCGAATTCCTTCTCTGGCTACCCCTTCTAGATAGCTCAGTGGAATTACTACGTCTTTTCGTACACATCATACAAGCATAGTACATACATACATACATACATATACTCACGGCTATAAATCCCTTAACGGGGTAGCCAGAGCTTTGGAATGAGAAATTCCTCAGCCACTTTTGGAAGTTGATTAGGGAGAAGATGGTTTAAATAAATGTTTTTGGTGACGGGTCTCCAACCACATCGCCCAAAATCACTTAAGAAGCCCCTATACCCTTAGTCGCCTCTTACAATCACCCCGGGTAGGAATGGGGTAGAGTTATTCAAGCCGACACTACACGGCAAAATAATATAAGCATAGTAAAAAAATATAAAAATATTTAGCGCAACCTGGTGAACTCAATAACAAGTATTTGAAACTATCTACTCAACTCAAACATTCAAAGGGGTTGGCATAGGTATCCCGTGACATTTTCTTCTGGTGTTCAGAGTACCCACGATAGGGTGCAGGTCCATCGCCGTCTATAAGGAATACACTATCACACGACAAAGTTCAAGTTACCCATGTGGATTTCTTCACCATGTTTTCCATCGCCGTTAACAACCATGATAAATTAACCACACATATGACTTTAGAAAAGACAACTTAGTGTAGGACCCGACCTAGAATTTGAAGCCTCATCATCTGCAGGATAAGCGGTGGGTAGAAACCCACTGAGCTATCACGGTTGGTGATTAATAAAATCCTCAAAAATATTCAAACATAACATAACATATACTCACGGCTAGAATTCCCTAGAAGGGGTAGCCAGAGCCAAGGAATTACAAATTTCTCAGCCACTTTTGGAAGCTGTGTGGGGAAAAGGCGATAAAATAAAGGTTTTTGGTGATAGGTCTCCAACCGCATTGCCCGAAAATCCAATTAAAAGTCCCAATACCGTTAGTCGCCTCTTATGACACCCGTGGGTAGAAAGGGGTAGCGACATTCTAAGCCGGCACTACACGGCAAAAATATTCAAAAATTTTAAAAATAGCACTACTCGTGATAAGCTGGGCAGGTCTTATATAAATGGCAAAAGGTTTAAGAGCTACGTAATACTTGCTGACCTTGCAATTCCCGGAGCGGCGAGTGATCGTGTGTTAATACCTTTAGTCTTGGCTCGAGCAAATTCTTACAAGTAAATTTGCTTTCCTAATGAAAAAAGTTGTGTCCTTTAATTAGAAGTTGTTTTAAGTTGAAGACGCTTGTTATCACTTGTTTGTGGAAAGTTTTTTCAACATTTGGGAAGAAATAGATCTGATTGATATAAAATATAATTACGTTTGCTGTCGTATGAAAATTTGGTCGTTAGTTGTAGAAAAATCAATTGACCAAATATTTCAGCAGTAAAAAAGATAATTTTGGAACTATCGATGATAACTAACAGTCTTATCTTCGAACATATAACATCACTTAAAGGCTTTATACAATACTAAAAAAATGCATAAAAGGACACATAGAGAGACAAAGTGCCACAAGGCCAAAGTGTCAACAACTGAATTTGCGAGAATAAAAGTGGAGAAATTGGAAGAGGATGAAAATATTGTCGATGAATATATGAAGAAATTGGACGACAGACTAAGTTGCGTGAAGATGAAGGATGAATTGGAAATAGAAGAAGTATGGGATGTGCTCAAATCGTCAATGGTTGAATGTGCGACGGAAGTATGTGGATTGAGTACAAGAACAAATAGACCACCAACAAGTTGGTGGGATAAAGATTTTAAAGAGGCAGTTGGAGATAAGAAGAAAGCTTGGTTTTATTTACTAGCGATTTAAGCTTGTAAACAAATGGATGCGGGAGAAACAGATGATGTAGTGAAGAATAGTGACGATGAATATAAGAGAGTTAAGAATGAGGTTAAGAAGAAAAAAGAGAAGAAAAAGCGTGATCTGCAAGAACGGTGTGAGAGGAAACTCTCTGATTATTTCCGGAATAACCAAAAGTTGTTTTGGAAATATATCCGGAAAGAAAAGGGAGTTTCCCAAAACACGAGAGCGAATGTTGTGAGAGATGAACAGGGTGAATTGGCGATGGATGAAAGTACCATAAGACGAGTATGGAAGAACTATTTTGAGGGACTCTTTGAAAAAGAGGATGCATCCATTTCTTCGCCAATCGGCAGTAATATTGATTAATTTAGTAATTATAGGTTTTCACTTTATAGTAATTATAGATTTTATTATAATTATAAACTGCAACAATCATAGACTTAAGTACATTACACAATGAGGAGTGATTTTTCCTTTACTTTTGGCTACTTTAGCTAAAATGTCATCATAACATAACCAAGACCCTTTTCTTGGACAGTGTACCTTATAATGTCCTACTCCATTAGTGAAACTAACTAGTTACTAAATTGTGAAAATATGTATTTAACTGTATAAATAAAAGGCATACTTGAAGGTTTTTGTTTTTCATTGTTAACTATTAAAAGATAAAATAGAAGCATTTAAAACCGATAATCGAGTAGAACTAAACAAAGGGAAGAGATTGATGTAACTTTTGGGTTCCCACAGCATCATTGAAAAAAGTTGGCCGCTGGCTGGAGGTTTCTTTTGAACCTTGTTATTTTTGTAATTATTTACGCTAGAACACCGTTTTCACTTAGATCGAAATAAATGAAAGTAGAACTAATATTTGACACCCATTTGAAGTTCCTGTGACCTATAAATAAAAAGTGTCCCGCTGGCTGGAGGTCGAATTAAAACCAACGCCCTTCTTCCATTTTGACGGAACAAAATCAAATTTTGACTGCATTTGATAGAACTAATTTGGAACTGAATCCTAGACATACTCATATCGTTTTAGGATAGGGGTCCCGCTGAGTGTAGGCACACGCGTGAAATTGATTATGAATTGAGAATGGGTGGATTCATCATTAAATGCCTCTTAGATGCCGACGATCAAGTGCTACTTGCACCATCGGTGGAAGAGCTGCAAGAGATGATGAATATTGTATGTGTGTCTTTTGAAAAAAAGGGAATGAGGGTGAAATTGGATAAAACAAAACCTATGGTTTTTGAGAGAGAGGACAATATGACCGGATGCGTGATTGAGATTAATGGTAAAAAAGTGGAACAAGTGAAAGAGTTTGTATATTTGGGAAGTTTGTTTACTAGGGATGGAAAGTGTGATGAAGATATCGAGAGAAGAGTGAAAAAGGGTAATGCGGTAAATGGAGCACAGGATAGTCTAATGTCTAGTCAGTCGGTGTCTGAAAAGGCCTGAATGGCTGTGCATGATGCTGTCCTCGTTCCTACGCTTATGTATGGCAGTAAATGTTGGGTGTGGCAGGGGAAACATGACAACAGATTAAAAGCAGTAGAAATGAGATCCCTCAGAAAAAATTGTAATGTAGGGTTATGTGATCGTATGAGGAATGATGTGATTCGTGAAAGGTGTGGTATAAAAGATGATATAGTAAGAAAGATAGAAAAGTAATGTCTAGATGGTTTGGGCACACAGAGGGTATGGATGACAGTAAATTGGTGAAAGAGATATATAGAGCCAATGTGGAAGGTAATGTTGGTAGAGGACGACCTCGGAGGACAATTTGGATCAAATAGAAAATGTGCTCAAAAAGGCAGGTGTCCGCAGTATGATGAATAAAAGAACGTGTATGAAAAGATTGATGAATGTAAACGAAGCCAGAGAGGTTTGCCAGGATCGTACAAAAAGGCGATCGATAGTCTCTGCCGACCCCAACGGCAACTAACGGCGTGAGAATATGTATGTATGTATAGAGAGACAAATAACTTAACAAGAACAATCACATATAATTTGAATGTTTTTGTTCATGAAAACCTCATGTGGGGATGATTACTAATAAATCCATACTCCTTACTAATATTATAAATCGGAAAGTGAGTTTGTTTGTTTGTTTATTTGTGCCGCTTTCACGCCGTAATTACTGAACCGATTGCTTTGAAATTTTGCAGACGTATAGTTAGAAGTCCATATTAAATAATAGAGTACTTTTTATCCCGGAAAAAAATGATATTCCCGAGGTAAAACTAAAATATTGTTTAAATATTGCTAGATGGATTGGAGATGGCGCTGTGTGTCGTATAAAACAAGGTCATATATTGAAAACGAATATAAACATGTAAATTTAGAAGCTAAATATAATGTATCCTTGAAAATGAGAAATTCCCGAGGGATGACGGAAAATTTATTTTATCTTCTAAGCTGTTTTTCACATCTACGTTACCTGAAATAGCTATAAATAAACGAATTACTAATTGGTATAAGTATTGACGTAGTTCTTGAGGTATGCAATAGATAGCGCTGGGTGTTTTTTAAACCGTAGTGGTATCGGTTTTTTTTAAGATACGTTGGAAGTGGAATGACATCTTGCGTCACCTGTAGCTTATTCAATTATTCGGTGCACTTTTCGACCCATTTACTTATTTGCTGTTTTATATTTATTCACTATTTTTCGTTTTTTTTTGTACTTACCATTTTATTGAATTGTGGACTTTGACGCTCGACATCGGTGGGGTATAAAAATGCGGGATTATACAGCGGGAGCCGGAGTAAATTTAATTGTTTGTCAATAGTAAGACTATTAGAAAATAAAGGGTATTCAAAATTTGCCATCAAAGTTAGCGTATCTGTGGCGTAGCTATAAATCTAACCTCTATGAACATTCGAGAGATCCGGGATCAAAACTCAAGGGACACAAGCTTTTTGTAAAAATAAGGTTGTTGTGTTTGCTTAGAATAATAGCAAGAACTATCGCAACATGTTTAAATCATTAATCTCGGACAATCCCCATATTCCCGAGCAATCTCTGCTAAAAACTCACCCACCATCACCAAAGGGGAATCACCAAAGTGTAGGGGGCAGCACCCACCGGGCTTCCGCCCCGCAGTGCCAAACTACTATCCGTACTTAGTATTTTCTAAATGAAAGTATAGAGATTTTTGACATTTTTGTATTTAGAAACTTGAAACTTGGTGCGATTGACTGTTATTACCACTACAAAAAGGAATTTATGAAATTCATCCATCAATCATTCATGAGTATATATATAGTGTGTAGTGTAGTATAGTGTAGCCATAGCTTCGGAGATAGTAATTCTTTATCCACTTTTGGAAGTTGAATGGAGAAAAGATAGTCAAATAAAGGATTTTAGTGATGGGTGTCCAACTGCATCGCCCAACAATCACTTTAAAAGCCTCAATGTTCTTTATATCCTTTGCATCGCCCGCGGGAATATAAATATAAAATACAAGAAGTTGAGATAGTGCTTTGGTAGTTTGGATGTAAACTGGATGCAAAAAATGTTGTCCACGCGGACGTAGTCGCGGGCAAAAAGCTAGTAAAGAATAAATTAAGGAAAGAAAAATTTCGACACAGGCGGGAATCGAACCCGCGACCTCGAGCGACAGGGGCGTATACCCGAGGTCGCGGGTTCGATTCCCGCCTGGGTCGAAATTTTTCTTTCCTTTATTTATACTTTATTTATTAACAATCACATATATTCTTAAAAAGAAATATAATGTGAGTGTGTTGTTTGTGGTGTAAATCTGTAATGGGTATAAATCTTTATGCTGTACCAATGCGAAAAAAAATTGTCTGACTTTCTATTTGTTCCATCTCTTACTAAAAAGATAAAAACAATTCAACAAGACTTTCACAGATAAAAACCGATGAAATCAATAGTAACTAAATTCCCTTTTTCGTTTTATTAGTACTCTGTAATACCGTTCAATACCATTCACACAACAAAAGCATCTAAAATTTAAATACAAAAAGAAACGCAACATCTAACAAATAAACTGTATTCAAGCAACAATAAGATAAAACAATGGGCATGGGTCTCGGTTTCATCGCTATCAAAAGCATAGTGCAGTTAGTATGCAAATTGGTAGCAAGTGGGAAATATGCCAATAATAATGAACAACAGTTTTAGTCCGCAGGGTGCGATGGAGTATGAATTATTTCGAGTCGCTTTCAACTCTTGCTGTTTGAAACTAAAGTGTGATTACTCCATTCAATTTTTGTTTTTGCATTTTGTTCAGGTCTTTGTATGGATATGGTTAAAAAACTTATTTGTAACTGAGGTTGGAGTAAATAAATTAACCATCAACTTTAACTAAATCAAATATAATAAAAAAAATAAAAGTAACACAACAAAATTACGCAAACAAGCCGCCCCAAGCCATACCCGGCCCAAATGTTCCCATCACACTGGCAGCATGTCCACGCTACACAGCGAGCGAAATATAATATATGTATTTATTAAGTAGGAAATATGGCAATAATAATGAACAACAGTTTTAGTCCGCAGGGTGCGATGGAGTATGAATTATTTCGAGTTGCTTTCTTGCTGTTTGAAACTAAAATGTGGTTACTCCATTCCATTCTGTTTTAGAACTATGTTTTTATATGGATATGGTTCTATGTACTTATTTTTTACATACTCCTACTTACATACTTATATCATTACTTCTTGTTGGGGTAGGGGAGACTATCCTGCAATCCTCTCAGAATTCACCTATCATTTCGTACGTGCTCGTATTTTTTAAATTCTGGCCTGCTTTTTTTGGCACATTCTCTAATCGATTCGTATTGCTTGCGTAGTGTCGGCTTAAAAACCACTACCCCATTTTTTCCAATGAGTGATATTAAGAGGCGACTAAGGGAATCGGGGTTTCTTAAGTAATTTTTTGGCGATGCAGTTGAAGACCCATAACCAAAATCATTTATTTTATAATCTTTTTCCCACTTCATTTCCAAAAGTGGCTGAAGTATTTTCTGATTCTTCCCTTCCCTTTTAGGAATTTATAGTCGTGAGTATATACTTATGTCTAATTGATCTAAATGTGTCCTGCGTGGCACTACCTTTACTGACACTACCATCCACATTACCTTTGGAATACATATTTTATCAATTTCCTTTCTTACTACGTTATAATATTTTAGTAAAAATATTTCTCTCTTGTTCCAGTTTTAACGAGGAAGCAAATGACCGGGTCACGGTGCTCCTGACAGTTTAATGATGAAGAAGTCATTCAGTGTCTTCTTTTGCTCATTACTGACACAAACTTTAGGAGTTGTTGCTCCCAAATTACCAGGTATTTTTTTGGATTTAAGTCGTGTTGTTGCTTTTTACTTTATGTTATAAATACAAACATACATATACTCATGGCTGTAAATCCCTAGAAGGGGTAGCCAGAGCTACGGAATTAAAAAATCCTCAGCCACTTTTGGAAGTTGAGTGGGGAAAAGATGGTAAAATAAAGGGTTTTGGTGATGGGTCTCAAAACCGCATCGCCCAAAAATACCTTAAAAAGCCCCAATACCGTTAGTCGCCTCTTACGTACACCTATCGGAAGAATTGGGGTAGTGCGATTCTAAGCCGACACTACACAGCATGTTATAAATATTTAAAAAATGTTTATAAAAAATATATAGACGAAGCTCGATAGGATTGTCAGGATCGTACAAAATGGCGATTGATAGTCTCTGCCTACCCCAATGGGAACTAACCGTGTGAATATATGTATGTTTGTTTAGATGTTAATAAAAATTAATGGTGTTGCTGCTTTTTCGGGTGTGGAGTGTAGTGTTATTTTTTTATTTACTCCTCATCTTCTTCAGCTTGAAGTGTATTTAAGTAATATATCTATTTGGTAAGAAATCTAAATGATCTTTTGAAATACTTGATGTGAAACATCAATATATGCAAATGCATAGATTATTAAATTTTTATAAATTTTTTTTTGTTAAAGAGAGTCCCTCCAAAAGAGTCCTACATAAGTACATACATACTCACGGCTATAAATCCCTTAACGGGGTAGCCAGACCTTTGGAATGATTAATTCCTCAGCCACTTTTGGAAGTTGATTGGGGAAAAGATGATAATAAAAAACGTTTTTGGTGACGGGTCTCCAACCACATCGCCCAAAAATCACTTAAAAAGCCCCTATACCCCTAGTCGCCTCTTACGGTCACCCACGGCAAGAAATAGGGTAATGTTATTCTAAGCCGACACTACACGGCAAAGTACATAAGTATACCTACATAAGTATTTCAAAATAAATGGACAAAATGACAGTTTTTTTTTAAATTACCATATAGTCTTTTCTTATGCATGTCGTCAAATGTTGATATTTGCATATTAAAGACTATATTCCACTGTCTTAAGATAAATGTTACATACATACATACATATACTCACGGCTATAAATCCCTAGAGGGGGTAGCCAGAGCGAAGGAACTAGAAGTTCTTCAGCCACTTTTGGAAAGTTGAGTGGGGAAAAGATGGCAAAATAAAGGTTATTGGTGATGGGTCTCCAACCGGATCGCCCAAAATCGCTTAAAATCCCCAATACCGTTAGTCGCCTCTTACGTACACCCACCAGAAGAAATGGGGTAGTGTTATTCTAAGCCGACACTACACAGCAAGATAAATGTGGTCTTTGCAAATAATTGGTGCTGTGTAGTGTCGGCTGTGCTGTGTAGTGTCGGCTTAGAACAGCACTACCCCATTTCTTCCGGTGGGTGTACGTAAGAGGCGACTAACGGTATTGGGGCTTTTAAGGGAATTTTGGGCGATGCGGTTGGAGACCCATCACCAACAACCTTTATTTTTACCATCTTTTCCCCACTCTACTTTCCAAAAGTGGCCGAGAAACTTCTAGTTCCTCAGCTCTGGCTACCCCTTGTAGGGATTTACAGCCGTGAGTATATGTATGTAAGTATGTTGCAAATAACATTATAAACGCAATAAAAAAGAAAACTTGTGTGCCACTTTTAAGCTTACGATGAAGTATTTATTGTTACAAGTATTGCTTTAAAATTGGCACAGTAATCTGGGATTAATATTAAAAATAATCTTTAAATAAATATCTAAAATTTTTCTTTGGTAATTTCAGATCTCAACACCGGTCAAAACAAAATAGTCCTAGGACCACTATGGCAGCAATCAATAACCGAAATATACGAAGAACCAGAAGATGATGTTTCAACAACTACTCAAGAACCTCTCCCCATATTTGAAGATGACTATTCTACTAGCAACGTTACAGCTCAGTTTGGGAGTCGAGTTTATCTGCATTGTCGGGTGCATGGATTGGGGGAGAAAACTGTGAGTATCTAAATAAGGTAGCTTTTGATCGTATGGTAATGACACTAAAGGAAGACCACTTCATTAAATTAATTAAGTTCTTTATTTTAATTATTTTTGTTCATGAAAACCTCATGAGGGGATTATTAGTATTAAATAAAGAATAATGACTGGAGCCATGAACAGTCTAATGTTGAGCCAGTCGTTGTCAGAAAAGGCTCGAATGGCTGTGCATAATGCTGTTCTGGTTCCCACGCTGATGTATGGTAGTGAATGTTGGGCATGGCAGAAGAAGCATGAAAGAAGAGTTAATGCAGTGGAAATGAGATCCCTCAGAAGTATATGTAATGTAAGGCTGTGTGATAGAGTGAGAAATACTGTGATCCGTTAACGAGTAGTTTTGAAATATGACGTAGTATGCAGGATAGAAAAAGGAATGTTGAGGTGGTTTGGGCACATAGAGAGGGTGGATGAAAATAAAGCAGCGAAAGAGATACATAGAGCCAATGTGGATGGGAATATTAGTAGAGGACGGCCTCGTAAAACGTTTCTTGACCAGATAGAAAATGTTCTTACAAAGGCGGGGGTCCGAAGCGAGAAGAATAAAAGAGCATGTATGAGAAGGATAATGAATGTACGGGAAGCAAGAGAGGTTTGTCTAGATCGTACTAAGTGGCGATCGATAGTCTCTGCCTACCCCAATGGGAATAATGGGCGTGAGTATAAATAAGTAAGTAAATAAAGAATAAATAAAGGAGAGAAAAAAATCGACACAGGCGGAATCGAACCCGCGATCACGGGTATACGCCCCCGTCGCTCTGCCAATAGAGCTACCAAGCTACTAGCTTGAGTAGGAAACGCAAACACTACTTAAAAGTGTAAAAGAAATATCTGTATTACTAACTATTAAGTATCTATTACATGATTTATCTATTTATTTCATGAAGTATGCCGTTCCTGAGTCAATTAAAAAGTATTTTTAAATAGGCGCTGGCTGAAAATCGGCGCTTTTGTCAATTTATGTGACAATAGCAAAATACCGAGCCAGGTACCTTTTCGCCAAATGAGGGCACATTGTGTAAATTGTAAGTTTTGTGTTTTATTAATTATTATTATTTAGATTTTTTCTAGTATATAAGTTCTTTTTTGTTGTTTTATAAGTTGTTTAAGTCTATTTTTATTTTATTTTTTTATATTGTTTGTGTCCTCAAGAGGAGAATACATATTTTTATTTCTTTCTTTCTTTTCTTTCAAATAAAGGATAGAAGAATTTCGCGCTGGCAGCCATTGACACGGTGGCTCAATTGGCAGAGCGTCGGGCGTATACCCGAGGTCGCGGGTTCGATTCCCGCCTGTGTCGAAATTTTTCTTTCCTTTATTTACTCTTTATTTATTAGTCATAATCCCCACATGAGGTTTTCGTGAACAAAAAGATTTAAAATGCTTAATGAATTTAATGAAGTTTGAGAGGTATGTAAAGATTGTACAAAGTAAGCAGTCTTCAAAAAAGGGCATGTATAAAAAGATTTATGAATGTATAATGATTTTATTCATAAGTTAATAATAAAAACCTGAACAATTATAACCATAATAACCCTATTAGAAGGTAGTAATGATATAAAAGAAATTTGAGGCCATCGATGGGAACAAATATAGGCTGCGATGATGAGATGCTGTACTGCTGTAAAAAAATGACGTATGACGTGTAGTGCCAGCTTAGAATATCACTACCCCATTCTACCCGACGAGGGTGTCTTATGAGGCGACTAAGGGTGTGGGGCTTTATTTTTTCCATCTTAGCATAAAGCATAATAATAAGCATAAACGTTCACGCCGAATATCCCCGAAGGGGTTGGCAGAGGTACTAATACTTCTGAACATCATGTGACTTTGTCACCTGGTGTTCAGAGTACCCACGTTTTGCATGGACAGTGTACTCACGTGATAGGGGGCAGGCCTATCGCCGTTTTGTACGAATACACTGTCACATGACTAAGTACAACTCAGCCATGTGGGTTTCCTCGCGATGTTTTCCCTCACCGTTAACAACCATGATAAATTAACCACACATATGTCTTTATAAAAGACAAATTGGTGTAGGCCCGACCCAGGATTTGAACACTAGTCGTTTGCACGATAACCGAGTGTTCTACCCACTGGGCTATCACGGTTGCTTCCATCTTCTCCCCTATTAACTTCCAAATGCGGCTGAGGAGTTTCTAGCTCTGAAGCTCTGGCTACCCCTTTTTGGGATTTACGGCCGTGAGTATATGTATGTATGTTAAAAAAATGAATATTAGCTCAATGATGTAATTTATTTTACAGGTGTCATGGGTAAGAAGAAAGGGTGAAGAACTTCAGCTGCTCTCATTCGGTATGCTGACCTACTCAGCCGACTCGAGATACTCTTTGGCATTTGAACATCCCAACAATTGGAGGTTGCTCATCCAGTACGTGAGCGAAAGAGATGAAGGATACTACGAATGTCAGATTTCAACGCATCCTCCGTTAGTGCGAAGAGTGCAACTGTCTGTTGTCGGTAAGTATTTTAATTTTGCTGACAAATTTACAGGATTACCTTATAATTGTCGTTTTGACTGCGAATGCGAATAAGTTTGTCCTTACCTTATCCCTAAACTATTAAAAGTAAAAAGATGAAATTTTAATTACGTATGTTGGTTCTGAAATTTGATAAAATATAATGATTCCTAAATAAACAATAACTTTGTTAGAAAAAGTACTACTTACCAAAATTACATTTTAAAAGAGTATTGATAAATTAATAAATTAAATAAGATAACAATTATTTGCCGTATAGTGCCGGTTTAGAATGTCACTACCCTTTTTTCCCACGGGTGTCGTAAGAGGCGACTAGGGGTATGGGGATCTTTTAAGTGGTTCTTGGGCGATGCGGTTGGAGACCCATCACCAACGATACTTTATTACTATCTTCTCCCCTATCAACTTCCAAATGTGGCTGAGGAGTTTCTAGCTCGAAAGCTCTGGCTACCCTTTTTTGGGATTTTTGGGCGTGGATGGGTTAGAATGTATGTATAATAAGATGCTCAAAAGTATGAAGAATAAAAAAGCATACATACATACACATACTTTAGTACATATACTTTAGTAGCCAGAACTTGGGAATGAGAAATTCCTCAGCCACTTTTGGAAGTTGATGGGGGAAAAGATGGTAATAATAAATGTTTTTGGTGACGGGTTTCCAACCGCATCGCCTAAAAATCATTTCAAAAGCCCCTATACCCTAAGTCGCCTTTTACGATCACCCACGGGTAGAAATGGGGTAGTGTTATTCTAAGCCGACACTACATCGCTAAATAAATAAAAGAGCATGTATCCAATATTGATTCATGTGAACGAAACTAGAGAGGTTTAATACATATAAACATAAACATAAATGTTCACGCCGTTTATCCCCAAAGGGGTTGGCAGAGGTACCAATACTTCTGAACTCACATGGCAGCGCCATCTAGTGTCCAGAGAAGGTACCCACGTTTTGCTTAGACAGTGTACTCACGTGATAGGGGGCAGGCCTATCGCCGTTTTGTACGAATACACTGTCACATGACTAAGTACAACTCAGCCATGTGGGTTTCCTCACGATGTTTTCCCTCACCGTTAGCAACCATGATAAATTAACCACACATATGACTTTAGAAAAGACAAATTGGTGCAGGCCTGACCCAGGATTGGAACTCACGCCCTTCTGTTTTCGGGCGGGTGTTCTACCCACTGGACTATCATGTCGCTACGAGATTTAATAATATCTAATAATATGTGTGTATGTTCAAACTACAGTCATTGAAATATTTTGTCGCAAATATATATAATCCAATTTCATAAATTGTCTACATTTTATGCAACAGCCAATAAACTCTGTTTCTAAAACGAATTACTAAGAATCAAAACCATTTTTTATTCACTTTGTCTACATAAAAAAATAACCATTCATCCAAAGGCATCTGGTTTACAAGAATGTAATATTGCGCCATAAATCATGATTTTATTGCAAGTAATATGATTGTATTAGTTTATAACCAGATGTTGTAATAGCCGATCGGGTCCTCAATATCTTTGTCCAAGATTTTGGTCGAAATATAATCTTATAACGCTTTAATAGCACTGACATCATAAAAGTTACTTTAGTACTTAGGCAATCATTAGATAGTACGTTCAAACTCTGTCAGTTTGAGCACAATCATGAATCCTTCGCGGTGGATGTTTTTGAGATTAGAAGATAAGAAATTAGTTTATCTTAAACGATGATTGTGGTAAAGCTGATTGTTTTTTTTACTAATATAAGAAGTGGTAGTGTATAAGAATCACTCAATCATTTTGACGAAATCCGTGACCGAGAGCTTCGCGGTCTGAAGTATGCGGGTTCGATACCCGCTGAGAGCAACATTTATGTGATGAGCATAAATTATTTTTTCTTAGTCTTGGATGTTATTTATATGTGTATTATGTAATATTAAATACATATTGACTTGAGTATCGTTTTGTCTCATTCAGTTGTTAAGATTTCAATGCGACAGAACGATACTTAAGTTGTTCTCAGCTGGAATACTAAATTCAGAAATCGGGCGTTAGTATCCCATAAAACAAGTTGTACGTAGTTTTGGACCAACTTGGTCTGTGTATAATATATATACGTATATTTATTTATTTATCTAGCTGGTAAAGATCAATCAAAATTCTAGTAGATCTACTAATAGAGGATAATATTTTGTGTCTTCTCCTAATTTTTTCATTGCGATTTGATTATTTTTTAATGAGGTCTCTTCCCAGCGCATGAATATAATTAATACAAAAATAAATGCCATGTGCACCATATTTCGATTTTACAAAAAGTCACTCTCACACAATTATTTGGTTATAACTGTAATTATATCCAAATCTACTATCTATCTTTCATTGATGCAAATTTATCACCGTCAAATTATTCTTCAAAATGTTTTAGCCCATTTAAAACTATTACTTAGTGACCTAGAAAACTTTTAGAAAAAGCACTATCCTTTTTATGACGGCTAGTGTCAACTTCCGGTTTTTGGGGCTTTTTAATTCATTGTGTCGTGTAGTGTTGGCTTTGACGACAGCCGTGGCCGAGTGGATAGATGACTAGCTTCTCGGTCCGGAGGTCGCGGGTTCGATCCCCGCTGAGAGCATCATTTATGTGATGAGCATAAATGATTGTTTCTTAGTCTTGGATGTTATTTATATGTGTATTATATAATATTAAATATATCGTTAAGTTAGTATCCCATAATACAAGTTCTACTTAGTTTGGGGCTAACTTGATCTGTGTAATATGTCCATATATATTTAATAACACTACCCCATTTCTACCCGTGGGTGATCGTAAGAGGCGACTAAGGGTAAAGGGGCTTTTGAAGTGATTTTTGGGCGATGTGGTTTGAGACCCGTCACCAAAAACGTTTATTATTATCATCTTTTCCCCAATCAACTTCCAAAAGTGGCTGAGGAATTTATCATTCCAAAGCTCTGGCTACCCCGTTAAGGGATTTATAGCCGTGAGTATATGTATGTATGTATGTATGTTTAATTCATTGTCGGGTAATATATCGGGAGAGCCATCACCAATACCATCTTTTTATTTCACCATCAAGTTCTAAGTACACAAGGCGGGCATGAATGCTTTGTGATGCAAAATTGGAGCGAAGTGGCGAGTGATTCTGCGAGCGTATGCTAGTTTTGTTTACAATAGTTTCCCATAGACTTACATGAGAACATTTTAAGGGTGATAGTGTGAGAACACACAAGCGAAATACAAAAGTCGAGCGTTAATGAAGCTTTTTCCAAAGAGAAAATTCTAATTCTGAAGCTCTGGCTACACTGTTTTAGGATGTATAGCCGTGAGTATTATGTATAGTCGCAAAAATATCGAGAATCATAAAATCAACAAACTGGGCAACTTAGTATGGAAACCATACCCACGGCCTACAAAAACAAAATTGCTTTGGATGTTTAGATTAGCGTCCCTAGTTTACGAAAATATATGTCGCATTATTGTAGAGTATGGGAATCTGCCCAAAAAATTAAAATAAGATATGAGTAATATTGTCTAGTGGTAAGACATTTTTCGACTATTTCCATTGGTTTTTTTATCACACTGTGGAGCAACTGAACTCGTCGTGTTTGTCTGCTAGCTCTAACAATACCTACATATTGAGCATCTAAAAGATAAAAACTTTTTGTGTCTCACTTATACAATAGGAATAATCTGATGTACCTAAGTATTTTTTAATAAAACAAATGTGTATAATTACATTATTATTTTTATTCAACATTATCAATGTCAACAGGCACGATAGTATCGTCCAAGAACCTTGCTGACGCATCTATTTGTAATTGATACCTAATATTTTGAAACACAAATAGTTGTATTTATGTTATCTCCCGCGTTTCTTTAAAAAAAACTATATAAAATGAAAGGTAGGCTAGCACTCAATAAATTAAAAAGAATTTCATGTTTGTAGGACATATTTCGAAAACCGGGTCAGATTTCGCCCAATGACCTTTGCGATTAGAAAATTAACTAGCTAAGTAAACCTGAGAATATATGACCTGCATACCAAGTATGGGCGACTTTTTAACTAGATATCGAATGGTTTAACACAGCCATCTCTTACGTGTGTAAGTGTAAGTGTTTACGTAGTATCGTATACTGTCATCTTATTCTAACCGATATCGTGACGATAAAATAGCGCTCATACTAAACCTCCGGCATCCGAGAACACCGAAATATATTGATATCATTAAGTGAATTATTCATCATATCTCTTGAAACCATTTGTTAGTACATAACCTTATAAGCGGATGATTGATACGCTAAATATTGTGCGAAATTTCCTTAAAAGCCTTACATAATATCAAGTTATTTACGTCCATTAAAAGTGCGTGCATCACTCATTGTCATGGATGGTTCGGCAGTGTATCTGAATCTTAGAAACCGTGGTGTATTTATATTGAAACAATGTTTTAGTATTTTTTGTGATACTAATCCATTATATTATTGATATTGGATATTGTGTGTATTACTTTTTTGAGGTTGTGCACTGCATCACAACTACTCTTCTTTTGTTTTTTTTTTGTGATAATATGTTGATAATTCGTTTAGAAATCTTTCTTCACCGTATCTTTGGTTTTTTGTGCAACTATCCTCATTTATAAAAAAAAAACAAAACAAAATTATTTCTTTCAAAAACCATAAATATTGATATTTCGTAAAAACCGCGCGAAGCCTACGAACAAAGTTTATATTTGCTTATGAATATAGAAATTCCGTTTGAGCCGAATAGCGAAAACGTGTAATCCTTGGAAGCCTCAGAGAATTTCGCACTTGTTTTATTGCCGTCAAAGGAATAACTTCGTATCACTTCGGTTCATAAGAAAAAGGAATAAATATATCCGGGGAGATTTATGAAAATAATTTTCAGCAGCTGTAACATGGGTAGACGTGGTGTAACACGGCTTGATATAAACAGTAATGGGAAATGGCTGTTCTTTTCGATACACAGTTCTCGACATGGCACATATTTCCCTGTAGAAATATATGCATAAATATGGGTCTTATTGAGTGGTACATTACATACAGTCATATACTCACGGCCATAAATCTCTGCAAGAGGTAGCCAGAGCTTCAGAATCAGACAATTCTTCAGCTACATTTGGGAGTTGATATGGGACAAGATTGATAAATAAAGTATCGTTACTAACATGCATGCATACATACATATACTCACGGCTATAAATCCCAGGAAGGGGTAGCCAAAGCTAAAGATAAAGAAATTTCTCAGCCATTTTTGGAAATTTGAGTGGGGAAAAGATAGTAAAAATAAAGGTGGTTGGTGATGGGTCTCCAACCGCATCGCCCAAAAATCCCTTAATAGCCCCATACCGTTAGTCGCTTCTTACGTACACCCACCGGAAGAAATGGGGTAGTGCTATTCTAAACCGACACTACACGGCAATATAAATACATATATACATGTGCAAATGTGTTCGCCGTGGTCTTTCTCCACTAATATGTTATATTTTATTACCAATTATTAATTGTATGTTTTATCGTGTAATATAATATCGTGTTGTGCCGGCTTAGAATGTCACTACCCATTTCTACCCACGGGCGCCACTTAAAGTGGCGACTAACGCTGTAGGGTTTTTTTAAGTAGTTTTTGGGCGATGCGGCAGGAGACCCATCACCAACAACCTTTACTTTACCATCTTTTCCCCACTCAATTTCCAAAAGTGACTGAGGAATTTATTATTTCTCAGCTCTGGCTACCCCTTTTAGTGATTTATAGCCGTGAGTATATGTATATATGTATGTAATCTCCAATCAACCAAAGTTGGTCTAGCAGAGATCACTTCAAGTGGGCGGTCAAAGTACAAGCTTTATTTAACGACGTCCGTGGTCGAGTGGATGGATGGCTAGCTTCTCGGTCCGGTAGTTGCGGGTTCAGATGAGCATTAATAATTGATTCTTATTCTTGGATGTTATTTATATCGTATAATATAAATATAATATATCGTTAAGTTACTATCCCATAATACAAGTTTACTTAGTTTAAGGCTAGCTTGATCTGTGTATAGTATTGTCCGTATAGTAAAAAAATCGTATTAATTATATCTTTATGTATAGCTGTGTAGTGTCGGCTTAGAATAGCACTACCCCATTTCTTCCGGTGGGTGTACGTTAGAGGCGACTAACGGTATTGGGGCTTTTAAGAAATTTTTGGGCGATGCGGTTGGAGACCCATCACCAACATACTTTATTGCACCATGTTTTCCCCACTCAACTTTCCAAAAGAGGCTGAGGAATTTTTAATTCCTTAGCTCTGGCTACCCCTTCTAGGGATTTATAGCCGTTAGTATATGTATGTATGTATGTTATTATATCTTTTATATTTTTTTGTGCGATACCGATTTCTCTATGCTATTAACTCCCAAAAACGAAAATTCAAGAGGTGGATAAACCTAATTGAATATTATATTATCCAAACTAACGCTTTGTTTGAAATCACTATCGCATGACTAGGCATTAATTCAGCCTTGTGGGTTTAATCGGGATCGAAAATTTCCGTTCAGTACCCTAATCATTTCTTACTTACTACATGAGCCTTTTACTTCTATGGGGTAGGCAGAGATTATGGATTGCCACTACGCACGATGCTGGTTAAAATACTAATCTCCAATAATAATTTAATAATAACACATACATATATTTACGGCTGTAAATCCCTAGAAGGGGTAGCCAGAGCTAAGGAATTAGAAACTCCTCAGCCACTTTTGGAAAATTGAGTGGGGAAAAGATGGTTAAATAAAGGTTGTTGGTGATGGGTCTCCAACCGCATCGCCCAAAAATCCCCTAAAAGCCCCAATACCGTTAGTCGCCTCTTACGTACACCCACCGGAAGAAATGGGGTAGTGCTATTCTAAGCCGACACTACACAGCAAATATTAAATTAATTAATAATTTGCAATTATATAATCTACAAAAAAAAACGATTTAATAATAAATCTAGCAATTTAAGAGGAGTTAAATTAAATTATTCTAGAAGAAAGGATTAATGTTCATAGGTCTCCAGCTATAGTTGAAATACCATCACCACCAAAACCTAAAGTTATCTCTTACGACAACCGAGGATAAAAATGCGCTAGTGCTTGGGGACATGACATACATATACTTACGGCTAGAATCCCTAGAAGAGGTAGCCAGATTTGGGGAATTAGAAAGTCCTCAGCTATTTTTGGAAAATTGAGTTGGGAAAAGATAGTAAAATGGAGATTGTTGGTGATGGTTACCCAACCACATCTGCATCCAAGCTGTGTTTTATTAGCTTTACCCCATTTCTTTCGTTGGGTGTACGTAAGCGGCGACTAACGGTACCGGGGCTTTTTTTTTATTAAAAATATTTATTTGCCTTTAGTTAATACATTTGAAATATATATAAATTATAATTAAATTATAATGAGCCGTGTAGTGTCGGCTTAGAATAACACTACCCCATTTCTACCCGTGGGTGATCGTAAGAGGCGACTAAGGGTATAGGGGCTTTTAAAGTGATTTTTGGGCGATGTGGTTGGAGACCCGTCACCAAAAACATTTATTATTACCATCTTTTCCCCAATCAACTTCCAAAAGTGGCTGAGGAATTTCTCATTCCAAAGCTCTGGCTACCCCGTTAAGGGATTTATAGCCGTGAGTATATGTATGTATGTATGTATAAATTATATATAACACAATTTAGATTTGGAATTTGGCGACTTTTTCAAACATTTTTGTCGTGTCTCCCAAACTAGATTTAACTGTACTATGGGAGATAGTTTTGAGTAGAGTAAATCTTTACAAATATTAAGGGATTAGTGTAGGAATACAAACTAAACCGAAAGAAATCGGTACCTTTCTTTTTGTGACATTGGTGTGAAGATAAAGAGAAATGTCATGTGGTCCCTTGCTTCTAAGACAGCTATCCTCATTGTCTTACTAACAACTCTATTTCTATACCAACAAAAACCAATTTTCCTAAACACCAAAATTCACAAAACAAAAAGCATTATAACATTTGAGACCAAAATATTCGCAGCGGATGTATTCCCATTATAACCTATGATTTATTTTGTGAGGAAACGTCACGTGACGTCACGTGTGTTGTCACGTGATGGATGAGTCCCAAATGCATTACAATGCTGTGACAGCGGTAACCGACTTGTCAGCATCGTTTTCAAAACTGGATTTTAGTTTTGATTGATTAAAAAGTCTGGGTTCTAAATATGATTTACATTTATTTTACATACATACATACATATACTCACGGCTATAAATCTCTTAACGGGGTAGCCAGAGCTTTGGAATGAGAAATTCCTCAGCCACTTTTGGAAGTTGATTGGGGAAAAGATGGTAATAATAAATGTTTTTGGTGACGGGTCTCCAACCACATCGCCCAAAAATCACTTAAAAAGCCTCTATACCCTTAGTCGTCTCTTACGATCACCCACGGGTAGAAATGGGGTAGTGTTATTCTAAGCCGACACTACACGGCGCTACACTACATTTATTGTGAGTGTTTGAAAGTGACTAAAGCGTGAAAGCTCAGTACAGAGACTACAGAGGTTAGCCACCTTTTTTGTAGAGAGGCGTGATTTTAAATCCGTAGCTCTAATCAATTAAGGATTATTTTCTTTCCTTATTTACATACATACATACATATACTCACGGCTTTAAATTCCTAGATGGGGTAGCCAGAGCTAAGGAATTAGAAATTCCTCAGCCACTTTTGGAAAGTAAGTGGGGAAAAGATGGTCAAATAAAGGTTTTTGGTGATGGTTCTCCATCCGCATCGCCCAAAAATCCCTTAAAAGCCCCAATACCGTTAGTCGCCTCTTACGTACACCCATCGGAAGAATTGGGGTAGTGCTATTCTAAGCCGACACTACACAGCAAATTCCTATAGTTGTAAAATTTCCTTAAGGCGCCGTTGGTTCAGCGAAAAATATCATCTCAGGGGGTGCTGCCCCCGCGGGCGCGGGGAAGCGCTTGCGCGCCGATCGGGCGGCCGTCTCACCGACGCGACGCAGTGCGCGCGTTTTAAAAACATACAGTAGGGTAAGCAATACAGTTTTTGTCAACTCGACAGTTTTAGCCACTCACAAATATTTTCTATGGTATGGATTCGGACATTTGTTTATGACTATTTATTTTTTCTAAAATATTTGCGAGTGGCTATAACAGTCAGGGTTACGAAAACTGTATCGCTTACCCAAGGTTATCAAATTCAAAAATTGTTTCTACCATAGCCGTTTACAATATAAAATGTAATGATAGGATAGATTTGTCTACCCCTGTCAGTTTATACGAAATTATTACAGTGTTAATTTCATAATTTTTGCCGTGTCGTGTCGGCTTAGAATAACACTACCCCATTTCTACCCGTGATCGTAAGAGACGACTTAGGGTTTAGAGGATTTTTAAGTGATTTTTGGGCGATGTGGTTGGAGAATCGTCAACGAAATCATTTATTATTACAATCTTTTCCCCAATCAACTTCTAAAAGTGGCTGAGGAATTTCTCATTCCAAAGCTCTGGCTATCCCGTTAAGGGATTCACAGCCGTGAGTATATGTATGTAATTGTCAGTTTACACCTGTAACTAGGTATTTAATATTATTCATTGAAATTAGAAGTTACTTTAACGATTTTGTTCTTTTTCCCACTCCTAATAAATTAAACAATAATAATAAAATATAAAAATGAGTGAAATCTATAATTTGAATGAATTCTTTTATATTTGCTAATGCTAACCGTACGCACAGTCACTCTCACGCCTACATTGACGCGCATCGTATACAGATAGATCATTCGCACACTAACGGCGCCGCACGCGCGTAAATTGTGAGATCTGTAACTCAAGCGCGCGCGACACAGGTCCATCCCCTAAGGCAGCTCGAAGAGCTCTGATCGAGCGGCGGGCGGCGCTCGGGCACGAGTAGGACCGTGATTATCGATGTTTTTAAAATATTTGTTTTATTGAATTAATTAAAAAAGAAAAATAATCGCCAATTATTATTAGAAATACAAATGTACAAATTATGATGTAAGTTATATGAAAGTAGGTAAAATAAATAACATGTAAAACCATTTTAAAGAGTGTAATTAGAGGTATGTTGGCGATTTTTTTCTATCGAGCGAAAATTTATCAATCATGTTTCGAATCGCCAATTTCACTGCAGAAAAGCCTCAAGATTTCGATGTATTTTTTTCAAAACCGTATTATTATAAACATACGCATAATAAAGTTTCAAAAACCCTGTTCGCTAGACTAACGGCACCTTAATTGATTAGTAATAATCCCCACATGGGTGATTAATAAACAAAACATTCTAATTTAATTATGTGATAGGCGTTTTAAACACTTGCATTCAATCTGTAAAGATAGACAAGTGGCTTCCCGAATATGTTAAAATTCGGAGGTAAGGAGCGCATGACTCAACTAAGGTGTTAAGAAAGAAAGGAAAGAAGAATTTTGCATTAGCAGTCACTTGACACCATACCTCAATTGGCGGAGCGACCGGGAGGTTGCGGGTTCGAGTCTTGCTGGTGTCGATAAAAAAAATATTTCTTTAATTTATTAGTAATAATACCCATATGAGGTTTTCATGAACAATACATCCTCACAATGTGTCTTTACTTTAAGTCGCATATGTGTTTATAATGGTTTTTGACAGTGAGAAAAAACATCATGAGGAAACTGATACGAAAATAAATTTAGATAAAATTGTCATTAATTCGAATATCTTTTTAAATGACCGTTTCTAAACATTAGGATCAGTCAGTTTCTTTACATATGCGAATATGTTAACAATTAATAAGTAATTTATTATATAGTTTCTTTATTAATTTATTTTGAGGAAATAACATAATTTGAATAAAGTGCTATTACATTATAATTATAAGTGAATATTTAAATCAAGTGCTAAAATTACTAAGTTAACCCATTGAAGAGAACATATTATAGAGATTTCAATACGTGAGGTGTCGGTAAAGTTGTAGTTATAAGAAGAAGAACAATAATAACAAATAATACAAATACAAATAGTTTATTCAAGAAAAGCGTACAAGTTAATAATAATGGAGTTAATTATAACAGTAGCAATAATGCATCTGCATCGCATCACAAATTACTCGGCTTTATTGGTGACTCCTTAGTCTTTGATTAAGCGTATTACAATCTTTTAAAAGACGGCCACGCTCCAAAAATAGTTATAGGCATGTGTGCCTAAGCTAAATCGTAATTGCAGTTGATGTGTTAGTGAGTTATATAAAGTAGAAAAGAAGAATTCATACCGCGATGCAGAATGACGAACAGCGCCATCTGTTAGTATAATAGAGAGTCTAAACGCCAGATTAATGAATTAAATATATCTGTTGCAGCCAACTGGTAAAATCAGCCAGATCATTAAGCAGCTAGCCGCTTAATGAAACACCGGCTCTTAGTTAAAAGGCTAGCCCGCTTGTAAAATGAATTGTCGTCACTGAACGTCCAATCACCTAGCTGATTTAAAAGATAGCCCGTTGGTTTGGGCAGACGTTAAGTCAGGCGGGTAATTTAATTTAGTAATTTAATTTTTCAAGTTTCATATTACATTATTTTTTTATTAAAATTAATAGAATAACTGTTTAAAAAGTGTTCCATCATGGAAATTTCAATAAATATACCAGCCCTAGCTGATAATAGCGGTTTTTGCGACAATATGGAAAGTTTTGGAGGTTATACCCAAAAAAGTCTGCAATGGAATATTATTGGACGCACAAGTATGATGTTATGGTAGTGGGAAATGAAGAGCATTTAATATTGAAAAGAAAATCCCCAAATGTTACCACGATGCGTATTATGCCTAGGGCCTAGCCTACTAATACACATGTTTCAATTGTTAATCAAGTTGAAACCAATCCTGTAGGCCAAGCACGAGCACTATTTTATCGACACGATAACGGTTAGAATGAGATGGTAGTATACGATACTAAGTAAGTGCGTAAGAGATGGCTGCTTTAACCCACGCGATAACTAGTTTAAACACGGCTCGCTGAAGGGCAAGCACGAGCGCTATTTTATCGACACGATAACGGTTAGAATGAGATGGCAGTATACGATACTAAGTAGGTGCGTAAGAGATGGCTGCTTTGTCCCATGCGATAATTAGTTTAAACACCGCTCGTGCTAGCCGGGCTGGCCTATATTCTGAATACGAGCCATGTGGTTTAAAAATCATACGGGATGAAGCGTAAAGCTTAAATGATACTAATATTGAAGTTACATGTAATACGATTGAGGACTTAAAAAATATTGAGCCTTTAACTTGTGTGATATGCCAGTACTTTTAGCTAGTGTGCCAAAGCTTTGTGCCAAAGCTTTGTGCCATTTAATTGTTAATATTGTATTAAATTAATATAATTAAAGTATTTCTGACATAAGAAGTACCTAAGAAAATTTATTTTATTAAAGTTTGATGCGAATTTATGTTTAAGATGCCTATTTAAATACCTACACATATTTTAGTAGCGCACTCTTTGTATATATTTTTTAATTTAATACAAGTTATTATTTTAAGTTTTCGTGCTGCATAAAATCTCATAGTCACCCTAAATAACCAGACGGCGATATAACGTTCAGCCAAGTGGTTGGACGTTGTCTTCAACTAAATGGCTGACTGAAGTTTAGCCCTTTAATAGGAGCCGGCGTTTAATTAAGCGGCTAGCTGCTTTGTCAGCTGGCTGATTTATCCAGTTGGCTGCGACATATCAACAAGCTTCCAACGCACTTTCAAAATATTTTTACTTTTTTTGTTTTGAAATATTTACTTATTTATCATGTGACAGTGTATTCGTACAAAACGGCGATAGGCCTGCCCCCTATCACGTGAGTACACTGTCTAAGAAAAACGTGGGTACCTTCTCTGGAAACTAGATGGCGCTTGCCATGTGAGTTCAGAAGTATTGGTACCTCTGCCAACCCCTTCGGGGATAAACGGCGTGAACGTTTATGTTATGTTATGTTAAATATTTACTTAACAAACAATAAAACGGAAATTTTGTTAGTATTTTTTATTTAGATGGATATAGATATTTCCTTTTATCACAAGGCTCTGGTTGAATAAAGGTGGTATTAGGGTCATATTATAGGAGCACTTTACTGAGCGCTCAGTTTTTTTCCATAAAATAAAAATATAAGTGAAAATATGGGTCTCAAAAAAAATGCATATAAAATCTGTTAATTTAACGTGTATACAAGTAATTAGTAAAATACGGTTAGTTTAGTATAAGAAAAAAACATTATTATATTCATTTATTACCAAGCATAAATAACGCGCATGAATCGAGAAAAACACCTACACATAGTTGAAAGTATATATAAATAACGTATTATGTATAATAATTTAATGAAAATAAAAGTTGGGACATCGCACATTTTCGGTAAATCACAAAAAGTTTTCCAATAAATTTCAGCTCAGCCTACTAATAAAAGTTTTGCCAGACTTGATTCCATATCAGCATACTTTGATACGATTTATTCTCACATTTCCATTTAATTTCTATGTTTGAAATTAAATAACTTTTTTATTTTTTATCTCATTCTATACAATAACCCTATTAAAGTTCTCGTCAAAGGGCTCAAGCCAAACCTGAATATTATGACTTGGCC
Organism: Bedellia somnulentella; assembly: GCA_963576735.1. NCBI lineage: Eukaryota > Metazoa > Arthropoda > Insecta > Lepidoptera > Bedelliidae > Bedellia > Bedellia somnulentella. Next base: position 10,843,725 of record OY755194.1, read on the forward strand.
ATAGTCCACTTTGATGGCCTGTTGTTAATTACATAAATACATACATATACTCACGCCATTAGTTCCTGTTGGGGTAGGCAGAGACCATCAATCACCACTCAGTACGATCCAGCCAAACCTATGGTAGCGTGTCAGTTTTGAAAATATTACTTTAGTAGTCACCGGGATTGCTGGTTCATTGTGCCCTCCGGAGCACGGAATCTTCATTTTTGGATACCCAGTTGATTCAGCCAGTAATATCATACTAATCTAGGTTATTGAACCTGAAACCCTTCGAATCGAAAGCTGAGCATACTGATTAGTAGATCATTCACACATTGCAAGGGCTTGAACCCTTTTAAATGGGTATTCTGACTAGGGTTATTGTATGTTTAGGATATATACATGTACACATACTCACGCCATTATTTCCCATTGGGGAAGGCAGAAGCCAGCGATCGCCTTTTTGTACGATTCTAGCAAACCTCTCTAGCTTCGTTTACAACCATCAATCTGTTTAAACATACACTTTATTTCTTAGCTGTGCTGTGTAGTGTCGGCTTAGAATATCACTACCCCATTTCTTCCGGTGGGTGTACGTAAGAGGCGACTAACGGTATTGGGGCTTTAAAGGGATTTTTGGGCGATGCGGTTGGAGACCCATCACCAACAACCTTTATTTTACCATCATTTCCCCACTCAACTTTACAAAAGTGGCTAAGGAATTTTTAATTCCTTAGCTCTGGCTACCCCTTTTAGGGATTTATAGCCGTGAGTATATGTATGTATGTATGTTTATTTATTTCTTCATACTTTGGGAGCCTGCCTTTTTGTAGGGTATGTAACGTGTTAAAATATTCTGTCAGCAAATAAGTCATGAAAGAGAAAATGCTTTTAAACTAAACTAGACACTAACGCCCGATTTCTGAATTGAGTATTCAAGCTGAGAACGACTTAAGTATCGTTTTGTCTCATTCAGTTGTTACGATTTCAATGCGACAGAACGATACTTAAGTTGTTCTCAGCTGGAATACTCAATTCAGAAATCGGGCAATAGACTACCATTATTTAATGATTGTTATAAAAATATAAACTTAAATAGGTTGCCGAGTAGTATCGGCCTAAATTACTACTACACTATTGCTTCCCATGGATTTTCATAACAGGCGACTAAAGGTAATCACTTAATTATTTTTGAGTGATGCGGTTCAATACTCATCACCAACAACCTTTATTTTACATTCTTTTTCTCACGAAACATCCAAAAGTGGCTGAGAAATTCTTATTCTTAAACTCTGGCTACCCTATTTAGGGATTTATAGCCATGTACATATTAATATATAAATATACTATCTATATGTAATAGAAAAAAAACTATAGAATAATTGACGACACTGTATAGTGTCGGCTTAGAATAACACTACCCCATTTCTACCCGTGGGTGATCGTAAGAGGCGACTAAGGGTATAGGGGCTTTTCAAGTGATTTTTGGGCGATGTGGTTGGAGACTCGTCACCAAAAACATTTATTATTACCAGCGTTTCCCCACTCAACTTCCAAAAGTGGCTGAGGAATTTCTCATTCCAAAGCTCTGGCTACCCCGTTTAGGGAATTATGAGTATACGTAATAACCTATTCTAGCTAGGAAACCAATGCTTAACTAAGGGTAGATAATCTCCGAATCGTGCTCAAGTCTCCATATAAGATGGAGCCGATGACCTCATCGTAGACTTGTCTGGGAAAGTATGAGTTATTGCACTCCTATTCTTTGCAAGAATTTAAAGATATTTAGTAAGGTTTTTAAACTGGGATTAGTTAGCTAAGTACTTGAAAGTGGCATTGGTAATTCTATTTGCAGCTGCTTAATAAGTGGAATCACTCTTAATAAGTAATATTTTTTATTTTGGTCAACTCAACTCCCTCAAACATTCACGCCGTCTATCTCCGAAGTGGTTGGCAGAAGTACTTCTGATCATTACGTGACATTGCCACCTGGTGTTCAGAGTACCCACGTTTTGCTTTGACAGTGGATAAGCGATGTTCCACCGCTAAGCTATCACGATTTGCTTGCTTGTATAGAGTAGAATTTTATTATGACAATCAAAAAAACGTTAGTAGCTGTGTAGTGTTAGCTTAGAATAACACTAACCCATTTCAACCCACGGGTGGTGTAAGAGGTGATTCAGGGGCTTCTGCTGCGATGTTTGCAATATGGCTTAAGATCTTCATCAACCATCCTTTAATTTAACCACTTTAGTTATCAAGCTACCCCTTTTTTGAATTTACATACTTGGCACATGTATAAATATATCGGTTTTATCAACGTTAGTTTAAATTTTTTTAGTACTTACCTAAATATGGATATTTTATGTCGCGTAGTGCCGGCTTAGAATGTCGCTACCCCTTTCTACCCACGGGCGTCGTAAGAGGCGACTTAAGGGTATTGGGGCTTTTTATTGGATTTTTGAGCGATGCGGTTGGAGACCCATCACCAAAAACCTTTATTTTTACCATCTTTATTCCACTCAACTTCCAAAAGTGGCTGAGGAATTTATAATCCCTTAGCTCTGGCTACCCCTTCTAGGGAAATATAGCCGTGAGTATATGTATGTAGGTATGTTTATGCCTCAAATGAACTTATTGATATTAATTATATATTTAACACAATTTAACTGACAAACAAAGATAATATTACTTCTCCTAGTTCTCCTACATAAGGCACTCTTAACTGGCATCTTGCCCATTGTTATATTTTCACTAAAACAAGACAAACGATAGAAACGAAAGAGCAATGAACTCTGGTTTTAGAGCTTTAAAGAAACCCGAAGGCTTTTAAAATAAAAGCGTTCGCAACTAAAATTCACATCAAGGCATGATTTGTATTTATTTAACGAAACTTTTACCTTTAGTTTTCTTTTATAAAATATCTACTAGAAAGTTTTTTTTAACATAATATTTTTTACTGTGAAGTTTCGGTTTAGAATACCATAATCAATAATAAATTAATAATATAATTTCCTCTTCTGTCTTGGAATGTCGTATCAAGGAACCAAAGGAATATGCCTTTTATAGTGGTTGTAGGGCAATGTACGATCTTCTACCCGAAATACTTCCAAAAGTGGCTGATGAATTACTTAAACATAATTCAAAACTCCGGCTACCCCGTTTGGTATTAACGGCCGTGAGTATATGTCTGTATATACTCAAGGCTATAATTTTCTAGAAAAGGTAGCCAAAGCTAAGGAATTAGAATTTATTAGCCACTTTTGGAAAGTTGAGTGGGGAAATATGGTAAAATTAAAGGTTGTTGGTGATGGGTCTCGAACCGCATCGCCCAAAATCCCTTAAAAGCCCCAATACCATTTGTCACCTCTTACGTACACCCACCGGAAGAAATGGGATAGTGCTATTCTAAGCCAACACTACACAGCAATAATGTAATATTCTTCACAATTCCTATAATATAGTCCAAATAATCTGTCTTATTCAAACCAAAATGTATACAACAATAAATTAAAAACAACTTATCTTTCCCAACAGTTCCCCGCGTCGAAATAGTAGACGAACGCGGTCGCCCACTACAAGACAAGTTATACAAAGAAGGCTCGATCATAGAGCTGCGTTGTATCATCAGTGAGGTGCCGTACCCGACGAGGCAAGTCAACTGGCGGCATGGCGATAGACTGCTTAACTATGATATTAAGCGAGGGGGAGTAAGGTAAGATCATTTACGAAAATGTAAAGTATCATTATATATTCTCGTTTAACAAAAGGTTGGTGTGTTGTTGTTCTGATAGAGTGCACTCTACAGCGCACTCACTCGCACGTAGCAGCGTCTCCCTCATAATCTCACATCGCGGTGTTTAATTTTTGATCTAGCGAGAACAAATACATATTTAATTCCACATGTGCGTACTAAAAATCAGAGAATAATAAAAATACACTTAAGTAAGTTAAGTTTCGGTTGCCCACTTCAAGACAAGTTATACAAAGAAGGCTCGATCATAGAGCTGCGTTGTAACATCAGTGAGGTGCCGTACCCGACGAGGCAAGTCAACTGGTGGCATGGCGATAGACTGCTTAACTATGATATCAAAAGAGGGGGCATAAGGTAATATTTGTAAAGATATACTTAATTAATGTACATATTCATTAAAACTGAGGAGAGAGAGAGAAATCCGGCGGGAATTGAACCTGCGACCTCGGGTATACGCCCCGTTATTATCATTGGGGTAGACGGTATCCAAAACCATCGATTCTTTGCAAGATCCTGACAAATATCTCGTACTTTCCTCACATTCATCAATCGGCACTTTAAGAGACGTAAATTTGGTCTTTTAACGTTTTGTGTGACCTTACTCGACTAACAGAACATATATTTTTTAAATCATTGAAAAGCCGTGATAGCCCAGTGGGTAGAACACTCGGTTATCGTGCAAACGACTAGTGTTCAAATCCTGGGTCGGGCCTACACCAATTTGTCTTTTCTAAAAACATATGTGTGGTTAATTTGTCGTGGTTGTTAACGGTGAGGGAAAACATCGTGAGGAAACCCACATGGCTTAGTTGTACTTAGTCTTGTGACAGTGAATTCGTCCAAACGGCGATAGGCCTGCCCCCTATCACGTGAGTACACTGTCCATGCAAAACGTGGGTACTCTGAACAACAGGGGACAAAGTCACGTGATGTTCAGAAGTATTAGTACCTCTGCCAACACCTTCGGGGATATTCGGCGTGAACGTTTATGTTATGTTTATGTATGAAAAGCCATCAAAGCCCGAAGTCACCTCTTAAGGGTGTAGCCTATTACCCTTGGACAACAATTGTATTCTAAGACTTTAAATGATTGAAACCTAAGTCAGTCGTAATCTTTCATAGATTAATCGCGTTAGAAAGCAATCATCTCGCTAGTACTAAATCAATTTCATTATTCTTTATCTCTCAGTAAAAGGATTCCATAAATTCTTCTTCGCTTCGTTTAAGATTGACATTGTAGCCTAGTCGATAGGTCTCTAGCTTTTTCAGAGGTTTGATTCCAGCGGATGGATGTAGGCGTCCTGATCTTAGATGCTATTAATATGAATTATATATGTTATTCAAATAAGTATATCCCATATCACAAGTCATCAAATTATCCTAATATTGGGACTAATATGGCCATAATATTATTTTACGCTTACTGAATGTTAAAGGCTAAGAATATCATTAACTCATTCCCTGCTATGTTTTTATTTGATTTTGTGGCGATATGGTTCGAGACCAGTCACCAACTATCATTTAGTATTTTCTAAGATTATCACAATTGCACATTATAATTGAAACAATTATTGATTTTTCGGATATTTTAATCACGTGTTATTACATTATTTTTAAAGCCCGACGTTTCGAAAACTTTTCAGTTATCATGGTCACGGGAAGACTGGGTGTTTGAACATTTTTTGAACGTCAAAGTTTTAAATTAATCGTTAATCCGTTGCTTCGGAAGGTGTTCGTAAAGAGAAGAAGCAACAAAGAAACTCTTTACATTCACATCTTTTCTTTTTTTTCAAAATATGGTTTGTACAATTTCAGTTTATAAACATGTTTTTACTTTACAAAAGATTTTCTATGCGACCAATGTTGTTGATGGATCTCGAGCCACATCGCCCCAAAATCGATAAAAGCCTCAATGAAATCGTGCCTCATATGGTAAACATAAATGTATGACTAGGAAATAGGAGTAGAAGTAGAAGGGGGAGCAGTAGGAAATGAGTTAGTGCTATTTGTAGCTGTCACTTTACAGCAAGAGTATAATAATAACGTATTAGTCCTGTGGGAACAGCGAAAATATACTGGCCAGTACACCCTGCTGTGTACCAACTTAGAATTTGTATTTATGTTTAGCTAGAGAAACAATTCGATACCGCGATGTACGATTTTTTATGACGCTGCTAGTATGCGAGTGAGTTCGCCGTCTAGCGGTCGCCACAGTCCCAATTCAACTTAGAGAATGAAATAATAAATTAATGGTAACAAAACAGTGTGGGGAGTAATTTACAGTGAAAATACGACCGTAGCTTCTCGGCTTAGCATAGCTTTACCAGTTTAATATAATAAGTTAATGTAAGATGTTTTTATTTATTTTTTTATCATAATAATACAATTAGTTAGATACAATCGATTTCTGATAATAATTTATACACTACTTACCAATACCATTATATAAAAACTGATAGTTTAAGCCTTTTTTGTTTAGAAATAATAAATTAATGGTAACAAAACAGTGTGGGGAGGTTTTTACAGTGAAAATACGACCGTAGCTTCTCGGCTTAGAATAGCTTTACCAGTTTTATATAATAAGTTAATGTAAGATGTTTTTATTTATTTTTTTATCATAATAATACAATTAGTTAGATACAATCGATTTCTGATAATAATTTATACACTACTTACCAATACCATTATATAAAAACTGATAGTTTAAGCCTTTTTTGTTTATTGTTGCCTGAAATACAGGTAAATTACCTAGCTCAGGAACAGGAAAATTTTATATTTTGTACTTTAAATAATTACTAGGTTAAGACGAACATTATGTACTTTTGAAAACTAAATAAAATTTTTATTTTTATGGCATGAATTTTAGTTCCTCGCCTCTCCCATGGCCGAAAATGAAAATATAAATTTATTCTATAATTCTTCCCGTGACCATGATAACTGAAAAGTTTTCGAAACGTCGGGCTTTTAAAATAATGTAATAACACGCGATTAAAATATCCGAAAAATCAATAGTTGTTTCAACTATCATTTATTTCACAATTTTTACCCCTCTGAATTATGAAAAGTGGTTAATTTCTATTTCCGAAGCTCTAGCTACCCTTTTTGGGATTATACCCGCGGAAAAACTGGTAAAGCTATCCTAAGCCGAGAAGCAACGGTCGTATTTTCACTGTAAATTGCTCCCCACACTGTTTTGTTACCATTAATTTATTATTTCATTCTCTAAGTTGCATTGGGACTGTGGCGACCGCTAGACGGCGAACTCACTCGCATACTAGCAGCGTCATAAAAAATCGTACATCGCGGTATCGAATTGTTTCTCTAGCTAAACATAAATACAAATTCTAAGTTGGTACACAACAGGGTGTACTGACCAGTATATCTTTGCTGTTCCCACAGTGGTGACCCCCGACAGCAACATGACGAATCTTTCTACTACATTTTTTAATCTACCCACATCTTATACTCCTCGCTTACCTTACCAAACTACTCTACTCACCCTACCGAGCATCTACTGGCACGCTACTCTGCCTCACTGCTCACACAAAACTCTACTACTAGACGGCGAACTCGCTCGCACACTAGTCCCTCTCTACTATTGGTAACAGGTACCTCCTAGCTCTTCGATATCGTCTATCGACTAGGAGGGGAGTACTGTGGCGACCGCTAGACGGCGAACTCACTCGCATACTAGCAGCGTCATAAAAAATCGTACATCGCGGTATCGAATTGTTTCTCTAGCTAAACATAAATACAAATTCTAAGTTGGTACACAGCAGGGTGTACTGGCCAGTATATTTTCGCTGTTCCCACAGGACTAATACGTTATTATTATACTCTTGCTGTAAAGTGACAGCTACAAATAGCACTAACTCATTTCCTACTGCTCCCCCTTCTACTTCTACTCCTATTTCCTAGTCATACATTTATGTTTACCATATGAGGCACGATTTCATTGAGGCTTTTATCGATTTTGGGGCGATGTGGCTCGAGATCCATCAACAACATTGGTCGCAAAGAAAATCTTTTGTAAAGTAAAAACATGTTTATAAACTGAAATTGTACAAACCATATTTTGAAAAAATGAAAAAATGTGAATGTAAAGAGTTTCTTTGTTGCTTCTTCTCTTTACGAACACCTTCCGAAGCAACGGATTAACGATTAATTTAAAACTTTGACGTTCAAAAAATGTTAGTATTTAACTTTATTTTGAAAAATAAACTTTTTGAAAAGACATTTAAAAGACATATGTGTGGTTAATTTATCATGGTTGTTAACGGTGAGGGAAAACATCGTGAGGAAACCCGCGAAAACTGAGTTGTACTTAGTCATGTGACAGTGTATTCGTACAAAACGGCGATAGGCCTGCCCCCTATCACGTGAGTACACTGTCCATGCAAAACGTGGGTACTCTGAACACCAGGTGACAAAGTCACGTGATGTTCAGAAGTATTAGTACCTCTGCCAACCCCTTTGGGGATATTCGGCGTGAACGTTTATGTTATGTTTATTATTATGTAAACTTTTTGACTTTTTTTGACTTTTGAACCAGTATCAATTTCACAGTTTTACCCCTCTGAACTACTAAAAATGGCTGAGGAATTCTTGGCGAAGGGTCTTCAACTGCATCGCCTAAAAACCACTTTAAAAAGCCTCTAGCCTTAGTCGCCTCTTACGACACCCGTGGCTAGAAAGGGGTAGTGATATTCTGACCCCATTACACGGCTAAACTAAACAGCCTAATATATGTATCTCTAGTTCACAAATATGCTGAATACGACGAAGTGAATTATAAGCAGCTACGGTCGTATTTTCACTGTAAATTGCTTCCCACACTGTTTTGTTACCATTAATTCTAGAAACGTCTGATAAACAGGCAACATTGTATTAGAATCACCGTTTTCGGTTCTAATTTGCAATAAATTATTGTTTCTCTATTATATTGCTTGTGTTAATTAGTTAGGTAGTGATTGCTTTATTTAATTGGTAGGAAATATAAGGGTTACTAACTTGGGTTAGATCTTAGACTAATTAAAAAGCAAGATGAGCCGAGCTGAATTCACATTAAAAGCATGTTAAAACTACACTTGGGTCTATACGTTCATTTTAAAAACACCCTCTTATCACCTTATAACAAATCCCAAAAATGTGATAGCCAGAATTTTAGAATTCGGTATGCAAAGTTTTTTTATTGTATTTATTAAATATTTTTATTCGATAGCAAACACAAAAATAAAAAACTAATATGAATATTTCTAATTTTAAAGGAGTAATGTAATATTTTTTTAAGGATTGTTCAACTTTTGTTCTTGATGACGCCATCGTTCGACAAAATCACGTAGCGACATGCAAATGAAGGGAAATCCATACCAATATTATAAATGGGAAAGTGAGTTTGTTTGTTTGTTTGTTCCGCTTTCACGCCGTAAATACTGAACCGATTGCTTTGAAATTTTTCAGACGTGTAGTTAGAAGTCTAAATTAAATAATAGGGTACTTTTTATCTCGGAAAAAATATGTTCCCACGGGAAATCAAAAATATTGTTTGCTTACTAAATGCATTGGAGATGGCGCTGTGTATCGTTTAAAACAACGTAAAATATTGTAAACTAATATAAAAATCAAAATTTAGAAGCTTATTGGTACGGTAATGCATCCCCGAAAATAAGGAACTCCCGAGCCATGATGTACTATTTTTTTATCGTATACATTTTTTTTACATCTACTTATATTGCAAACGAATATTAACATGTAAATATAGAAACTAAATGAAACGACGACGATTCCTTGAAACTAAGGAATCCGCAAGAGTTCTCATAGGAACATCAAAAAACCTTAACTCATATATGGCTCAAAATATTGCAGCGATTATTTTTATCATCGATGGAATTCACATCAGACACTTTGTTAATGTTCATTTTGGAAAGATGAAGGGGTTTCATCAATTTAAATGACAAATTTGTTTATCAATAGTAAGACTAATGTGAAATAAAGCGTAATAAAAATTTGACACCGCCCCGGTAACGTCTCCGTGGCGTAGCGGTATAACTAACTACTATGAATATTTAATTAGAACTATTATGAATCAATCGTCCCGGGTTCGTATCTCAGGTAATTCAAGCTTTTTGTAAAAAAAAATTTTGTCAGCTTAAAATAACACTATATATAATAATAACAAGCACTATCCCTTCAATTTAGCGATTATTTTGGAAGGAGATCCACCACTAATCATCCCTATATTGCCGAGCAATCGCTGCAAGCTCTCCCACTATCACCAACGGTCAGTGTAGGGGGCAGCACCGGGCCGTCGCCGCAGCGCCAAACTACTATCCGTATCTGTACTTACTAGAGATATTCTCATTTCTGAACATAAAAACTTGGTATATTTGTTTCATGATTCTTATGAACAATTAAAAAGGAATTTTTGGAACTCATCCCCTAACGGGTTGATATAGCAAATGAAAGTTAATATAGAGTTTTTTTACATTTTATAATAAAACTTGGTGCGATTGAATTTATGAAATCCAACTATCAATCATTCATGAATATATGCTAACAACCATAAATTCCATAAAAGGGTGGCCATAGCTTCGGAGATACTAATTCTTCATCCAATTTTGGAAATATATTGATAAAAGATAGGTTAATAAAGGTTGTTAGTGATGGGTCACAAACTGCATCGCCCAACAATCACTTAAAAAGCCTCAATGTCCTTTATGTCATTTACAACGCCCGCGGGATTATAAATATAAAAAACAGAAGTTGAGACAGTGTTTCGGTATTTTGGTATTATGTAAACTGGATGCAAAAAATGAAGTCCACGCGGACGAAGTCGCGGGGCAAAAAGCTAGTGTTTAATAAAAATGTTGCTGATTGCAAAACATTTCACGATTTTGTGATCACAAATGAAATTATTACGCTATTATACTAAACAAACCTATGATTATCGATATTTTACAAATAAACTGCAAAAACGAACGTCTTTGACATAACATTGAAGGTCAAACACTGCTACAGTTTTTTGATAAAATAATAGCTTATTTTGATATAATTTCAAGAAAAAATTGTTTAAAAGCATAATATCTCGAAATGATTTCGTATGCTGATTACGAAACTTTAGTAAAACTATGCATACCGAATTCTTTAGCCATTTTTGGGAGTGCAGAGGGGAAAAGATTGAAAAAAAAAGATGGATGTTGATTCATCTGCAGCTCCAATCATATCACTCACACAATTGACATAAAGTTCCAAATTCCAAAGTTGTATCTTATGTCACCTTCTGGAAGAAACAAGTTAGTTCTGTTCTAAATGTTAATTGATTCTTTGATTGACAGTCAGGTATCAAGAATGAACTGGCATAGCAGTCATACTCAAAGTAATAAATGATCCCATTTGAAAATTAGCCTTATTGAACTGTTCATAAAAAAGTGTTTTGAGTAATATTAGAGTACCCAGGTCTTGCATGGACCGTGTACTCACGTGATAGGGAGCAGGCCTGTCGCTGTTTTCTACGAATACAATGTCATATGGCAAAGTACAACTTAGCCATGTGCGTTTCCTCACTATATTTTCCTTCACCGTAAACAATGATAAATTAACCACACATAAGACTTCAGAAAAGACAAATCGGTGTTAGCCCGACCCGGGATTAGAACCCTCATCGTCGTCACGATAAGCGGTGTTCTACCCACTGAGCTATTTGCGGTTGCTACGGGTGACAATGTCACGAGGTGTTCAGAAGTGTTAGTACCTCTGCCAACCCTTTCGGTGATATACGGCGTGTACGTTTGAGTTTGAGAATAATATTATAATGCACATTTTGAAATAAAATACATACCTACAAACATACATATACTCACGGCTATGTTTCCCTAGAAGGGGTAGCCAGAGCTAAGGAATTATAAATTCCTCAGCCACTTTTGGAAGTTGAGTGGGGAAAAGATGGTAAAATAAAGGTTTTTGGTGATGGGTCTCCAACCGAATCGCCCAAAAATCCAATAAAAAGCCCCAATACCCTTAGTCGCCTCTTACGACACCCTTAGGTAGAAAGGGGTAGCGACATTCTAAGCCGGCACTACACGGCAAATAAAATATACGTTCTATTGTGGACAGGATGTCAGGATTTTACTATCTCCGCCTGACATGGATAAGTTCAGGATTTTTGTATTTTGAGTAAATAAGTCGTAGAAAAGTTGCTGTTCTTTTCTTTGTTAGCAACCTTCTAATAAGATTGTCAAAAAAATCGTGAGGAAACCCACATGGCTGATTTGTACTTAGTCATGTGACAGTGTATTCATTCTTCTCTATCACGTGAGTACACTGTCCAAGCCAAAACGTGGGTACTCTGAACACGAGGTGACAATGTCAAGTGATATTCAGAAGCATTAGTACCTCAGCCAACACCTTCGGTGATATTCGCCGTGAACGTTTGGGTCTTGAGTCTTAAATGTTTGTCAAAACACAAATTATAAAGAATAAAAGAGCATGTATGAAAAGATTGATGGATGTAAACGAAGTTCGAGAGGTTTGCCAGGATCGTGCAAAGTGGCGTGGCAAAGTCCCCAATTGAAAATAATGGCGTGCAAAGCAAAGCAAGCGAAGCTCCATTTACCCCCGACTTTTGTATTAGGTTTGTCACCAAATTCCTCCCAAATGGTTGATCCGATCACAGGCAAATATTACACGATTCAAGACACCAAGGACAAGGTTTTAACAAAGAGAAAATCCTAGATAGATGTTATAATTGAGGAATAATCACCCTTGAATGTTTCCCCGTGTAAGTCTATGGGAAACTATTATAAACACCTCTGCTATCTCTTTCATTTTGTTCAGCTTTTTTTGGCATGCGAAGCTTTATTGCCCACCTAATTACATTATTATATAATGTGGATGTATATTGATTTAAGTAGGTATCCCTAATGTTCCATAAAACATGTTATAGTGTTACATTATCTGTGTCTATATTTTATGTCCGTACACCTTTATTTATATTTTTTTACATTATTACATACATACATACATATACTCACGGCTATAAATCCCTAAAAAGGGTAGCCAGAGCTGAAGAATTGAAAATGCCTCAGCCACTTTTGGAAGTATAGAGGGGAAAAGATGGTAAAATAAAGGTGTTTGGTGATGGGTCTCCAACCGCATCGCCCAAAAATCCCTTAAAAAGCCCCAACACCCTTAGGGCCAGTTTTTTGATCCGGAGTTAAAAATATAACCATTTGTTACATTGACTATAGTTAAATGACTAACCAGTAGTTAAATCGTAAATCCGTTTTTGATGTCTTTTTTAACTATAGTCAAACTTAACAATTGGTCAATTTGTTGCCTGTGCATGAAATGATGAAGATGATGAAGATAAAATGAAGATACTTTAAAGAAGAGTATTGCAGGTACAGATAAAAGTAGTTTTCTAAAAAGGTATTTGGAATACAAGATACAAAATACCTATCTTTCAAATACTTTTTAAAAATAAAATAATTTTGTAAGGAAACTACATTTGATTAAACTTATTCGAGAATAACTGAGAGTGTGCGATTTAGGGTCATTCCCAATTTCAGTAACAATGCAGAGTACTGCTTCCTTCGATAGGCGGTAACGATGAAAAAAATCTACATCATCCCAGGTTTCTAACGGCGGATGGCGTGTTCAAATATTTTTAACCTTATCATCAACACACATTCTAATATAATATCATAGTCTTCTTCTTCTGACGAACTTTCGACATCAAAGTATGATGTCTGTAACAAACAGCTGCTGTTATACAAATAACCAGCGGCCATCTTGTTTAACCCTCCAATCCTGAGTAGTTAACTTTTTTAACTAATGGTTCGATATTTGACCATTAGTTACTCTAACCACGGGTCAAAAAATGCATTTTGCTGATATTTAACTAATAGTTACGATATTTAACAAATTGTTGAGTTAACCACGGATCAAAAAACTGGCCCTTAGTCGTCTTTTATTTTACCACCATTTTTTCACATTATTATAGGTGTATTCAAACCGTATTTATGTTTAAATCGCAACATAGCAGAACTAAGCTCACAAACCAAACAACACAATAATCCCTGTTCCACTGATCTTTGCCCGGCTCCCAGTTGTTCACTGAATGTAAACCTAACGTTACTTTAATTGTCTGTGAAGAACGATACTTTTGAGTAACCAGTAAAGTTTAAAGTTGGATTAAATTGAACGTTTTCAGACTTGTAGTGTCGGCTAAGAATAGCACTAACATCTGTCCGCCCATGTCATGAGACGACTAAAGGGTTTTAGGATTTTTTTAGTTTTTGTTGGGCGGTATGACCGAAGACCTGTGTATTCAAATGAATACAGAACCAGTTTTATTCGATGCCCGGTTCCCAATTAAGGTGAACAATATAATTTGAATATACTCGTACGTTTGTAGGTGAAATGTTCTAACTGAAAAAGTAGATACTCCGAAACGATCACCATTCAATTTTGACGTGCACGTTAAAACATTGTGATACGTAATAAGCTCAGAATGTCCTTATCAAAAGCATATTATAAAGTTACAATTACAATACAGTACAATAAGTCGTCTCCAATGATAGTACTAGTGTAGCAATAAATGATATTGTAGAATTATTTACATATATACATAACATACATAAACGTTCACGCCGTTTATCCCCGAAGGGGTTGGCAGAGGTACCAATACTCCTGAACTCACATGGCAAGCGCCATCTAGTTTCCAGAGAAGGTACCCACGTTTTGCTTAGACAGTGTACTCACGTGATAGGGGGCAGGCCTATCGCCGTTTTGTACGAATACACTGTCACATGACTAAGTACAACTCAGCCATGTGGGTTTCCTCACGATGTTTTCCCTCACCGTTAGCAACCATGATAAATTAACCACACATATGACTTTAGAAAAGGCAAATTGGTGTAGGCCCGTCCCAGGATTGGAACTCACGCCCTTCTGTTTTTCGGGCGGGTGTTCTACCCACTGGACTATCATGTCGCTTATTAATAGAATTATTTAATACTGTGATAATGTGTAAATTATTTGATACGTGTAGTGCCGGCTTAGAATGACACTACCCCTTTCTACCCACGGGTGTCCTAAGGGTATTGGGGCTTTTTATTTGATTTTTGGACGATGCGATTGGAGACCCATCATCAAAAACCTTTATTTTACCATCTTTTCCCCATTCAACTTCCAAAAGTGGCTGAGGAATTTATAATTCCTTAGCTCTGGCTACCCCTTCTAGGGAATTACAGCCGTGAGTATATGTATATTTAATACTCTCTTAGTGATTTGTTAGAATATTTAAAGTATTCATTATGTGACAAGTAGGCGAAGATTGTTATTACAGCCAAGATGACTTTCATGAACCGATTACTATAATGTAATGGCTAAGTCTCACTTATATCATAAAATTATTTTCGTTGCTACTGTAAATAAAGTTAATTACATATTATTTACCTTTTTTCAAATGTATAAAAGTTTTATATAGATAAAGTATTTTAAGCAGCGACATGATAGTCCAGTGGGTAGAACACCCGCCCGAAAACAGAAGGGCGTGAGTTCCAATCCTGGGAAGGGCCTACACCAATTTGTCTTTTCTAAAGTCATATGTGTGGTTAATTTATCATTGTTGCTAACGGTGAGGGAAAACATCGTGAGGAAACCCACATGGCTGAGTTGTACTTAGTCATGTGACAGTGTATTCGTACAAAACGGCGATAGGCCTGCCCCCTATCACGTGAGTACACTGTCTAAGCAAAACGTGGGTACCTTCTCTGGTAACTAGATGGCGCTTGCCATGTGAGTTCAGGAGTATTGGTATCTCTGCCAACCCCTTCGGGGATAAACGGCGTGAACGTTTACGTTTACGTTTATTTTAAGCAAATGTGTTCCACTTAATATTTGTTGTGTTTTACAGATCTCATTCTTTCACACAAGTTCATGAGACGCTGTCCATTTCTATAGAAAATTTAACACACTTTTATGTATAATTCTCAACGTCTCTGACTTATATATTACCTTTGTTACAGTGTCAAAACGGAAGCTACATCAAACGGGGCAATCTCGCGACTCTACGTAGCGAATGCCAACAGAAAGGATTCCGGGAACTACACATGTTCCTTAGCTGATTTTGCCGTGACTTCAGTTTCTGTACATGTCTTGAATGGTGAGTATTGTTAACAATAGAGGGTAATATGGACATTTTGTTCGTTTTTGCTTCAATGATTGTGATGGATCAGTAGGGTGTACCATAGACTAATACAGAGAGAGTTTGGGTTTTGAGTACAGATCATTCAGAGAGAGTCATTGTCGGTTAGTAAAGCATCACTTTCAACAATAATTTTTGAAGCGGAAACTTTTTTTTAAGACAATCATTTTTATAATGTATCTTTGCTTATTAATAAACGCTTTTATTTCCAGTATTCAATATAAAAATTTATGAAAATTATTATTTATTTTGTAAAATTTTATCTAAGTAGGCTAACACCGTCCGAAAAGTTGTGCGCTTATGACTATAGCGGTGCGGGTTACGGGAAGTGGGGAAATGCTCCCGAATAAGATTTCACTTCGTATACACTGATGCGAGGGTTCTAATCCTAATGCGGGGATGTACCAATGTGTCATTTCTTAAGTCATACATAACTGTCTGACATAATTATAAAAATACAAGGCAAATACGACGTGATAGCTTAATGGGTACAACTCCGGTTAACGTGCAAGCGACTAGTGTTCAAATTCCGGATCGGGCCTACATCAATTTGTCTTTTCTAAACACGTATGTGTGGTTTCATTAAAACTTACTTGTTTACTTACAATAATAGTTATTACATTTATACATACATATACTCACGGCTGTAAATACCTAGAAGGGGTAGCCAGAGCTAAGGAATTAGAAACTCCTCAGCCACTTTTGGAAAAATATGGTAACATAAAGGTTATTGGTGATGGGTCTCCAACCGCATCGCCCAAAAATCTCTTAAAAGCCCATTGGGACCGTTGGTCGCCTCTTACGTACACCTACCGGCAGAAATGGGGTAGTGATATTCTAAGCCGACACTGCTTTGCTGTGCAACTACTTATTAATTAAATGAATATTATACAAATGGTTTTATTAAAACATTTCAATACATAAATAAATTAGCCTGTATGAAGTAAAATTATTTCCCTTATAGTGGTTATTTTTTATTTACTGGCAATACTAATATCGGTGACAGTGACGCCCTTACCTGCCAAGAAAAGATTGTGCATCTGTTGTGCCTACGCTAATGTGTTTTTTTTTAGGGCCGGCGCTGACTGCCGGCATGGCATGGCAAAGGATTTTGGTACAGATATAGCATTTTTAATCTTATTACCATGCGTATAGAATTCATTTTGACACAACGATGCCGAGGGAGGCCGCGGTAGGACAGAACGTCGGCATCGTTGTGTCAAAATAAAGTAAAATGAATTCTGTACTCATGGTAATAAGATTAAAAATGCTATATCTGTACCGAAATCCTTTGCCATGCCATGCCGGCAGTCAGCGCCGGCCCTTAAACATAACATAACATAAACATAAACGTTCACGCCGACTATCCCCGAAGGGGTTGGCAGAGGTACTAATACTTCTGAACATCACGTGACATTTTCACCTGGCTTTCAGAATACCCACGTTTTGCGTGTACTCACTTGATAGGGGGCAGGCATATCGCCGTTTTGTACGAATACACTGTCACATAAGTAAGTACAACTCAGTCATGTCGGTTTCCTCACGATGTTTTCCCTCACCGTTAACAACCGTGATAAATTAACCACACATATGTCTTTAGAAAAGACAAATTGGTGTGGGCCCGACCCGGGGTTTGAACACTAGCCGTTTGCACGATAACCGGTGTTCTACCCATTGAGCTATCACGTCGTCTAAGTAAAATGTATGGTTAATTTATCATGGTTCTTGAAGGTGGGAGAAAACAGGGTGGCTAAACAATACCCATGTTTGTTGTTGTACTTTGTGATATGACAGTGTGAACATTACCCGAAAAATGTATCACGCAATGTTCAGAAGGATTCGTATTTCTGAAACCCTTTCGGAGATATATCGCGTAAATGTTGGAGGTTGGGATTTCAGTATTTTTTTTTTTTTATCTAACATTATGTCATTTTTAAGGTGGTTGAGAAAGCTTTTTGGGTACTGGCACATACACTTTTCGATAATATACCAACATAATAATGTTTCTCTTTTGTATAATAATTTGATCTTAAGTCACTTTTCTCGGCAAAGTCTAATATTGTAAGTGACCAAATTGATGGCTGTTACTGAGCGAAGTGATCAATCAGACTTTTCTTCTCCTACGACACATCTCATTTCCACATAATAAGTCTAATAGTTAGAGATCTGGTCTAACAAACTATTCTTCATTTATTATTATTATTTGCTATTTTTGTTTAGGAAATATTAAAGTACATACGAACACTTTGACTTAAACTTCAGTTTATATATATATATATATATATATTTACTCACACACATGTCTTTAGACATATCGGCCGTGTAGTGTCAGCTTAGAATAACACTACCCCATTTCTGCCCGTGGGTGATCGTAAGAGGCGACTAAGGGAATAGGGGCTTTTTAAGTGATTTTTAGGCGATGTGGTTCGAGACCCGTCACCAAAAATATTTATATTTACCATCTTTTCCCCAATCAACTTCCAAAAGTGGCTGAGGAATTTTTAGTTCCTTAGCTCTGGCTACCCTTTCTAGGGATTTATAGCCGTGAGTATATGTATGTATGTATGTATGAATATTTACTCAAAACCATATTTAATTAGCAGCCGTGATAGCCCAGTGGGTAGAACACTCGGTTAACGTGCAAGCGACTAGTGTTCAAATCGCGGGTCGGGGCCTACACCAATTTGTCTTTTCTAAAGACATATGTGTGGTTAATTTATCATGGTTGTTAACAGTGAGGGAAAACATCGTGAGGAAACCCAGATGGCTGAGTTGTACTTAGTCATGTGACAGTGTATTCGTACAAAACGGCGATAGGCCTGCCCCCTATCACGTGAGTACACTGTCCATGCAAAACGTGGGTACTCTGAACACCAGATGACAAAGTCACGTGATGTTCAGAAGTATTAGTACCTCTGCCAACCCCTTCGGGGATATGCGGCGTGAACGTTTATGCTTATGCTTATGCATATTTAATTAAACCTCACTGTATGGTGACTATCAATCTTTGACAAATATGCTGTTAGGAATGAATATTAATTCAAACCCACTAGAAATCATTTCAAGGGAAATCAAAATTATTTAAACTTAAGATAAGTTTTTTACATACATACACACACAGTATTATTTCTCCTTTAGAGTAGTCAGAGCCTATCAATTGTCGCTTAATATTATCCTGGCAAAAATTTCTAGCTATGTTTTCATCCATCAATATTTTTATACATGTCGTTATTCTTCATACTTCGGACGCTAACTTTCTGAACCCACTGAATTTAGAAAATTACAAATTGATGAGCCAAAAGCAACTAACAAACTTGCGAACGCCTTTTTACAAAACCATTCTTAACGATCCATTTTTTGCATCTTCATCTAAACTGTAATACCGTACAAATTGCCTTACACTGGAAACTGGGACGAGCCAGGATTATGAATGCTGCAATCTGGATGAGTTTTAATCAGATAACGCAGGGTTGCCATTTCTTCTTCGAAAAGTAGGACTTTGAGGAAGAAATGTTCGTAAGTTTCTGTTATAGGTCATGTCGATTATACATAAAAAAACCGCATCCAAATAGCTATAACCAAACGTGAGATAATAGCGGACAAACATACATACATTCACACAAACAATCGAACTGAGAACCTCCTTTATTTTAAATTCGGTTAAAAACACGTTGATTGGAAACGAATACATTTTTCCTACATCGCTAGTATACGATTAGTTGTGTAGTGTCGGTTTGGAATAGCATTAAACCATTAATTCGCTCGGGAGTCGTACCAAGCGACATAGGATACTAGGGCTTTTTAAGAAATCATTGGGCCATGTAGCTTGAGACCCATCAGGAACTGAGAAAATTCCAAAAGAAGCTGAGCAATTTCTAATTCTAGAGCTCTAGGTACAATTTTTTCGGATTTTCAATCATGATTATATGTCAGAGTGTATGTATTAATTAATAATAAGATAGTATATGTATATATGTCCTTAAAACCTGAATAGATAGCAACCCTAAAAGCCTTCTCAGCCTTGTATGGAGCTGTGGTTACCTCATATTGCGAGCAACGGGATCGCAAGGAATTAATGCGTCGTAAATTTAGTCGCGGTTGGTTTACGATTGCTTTATAATTTTGTTGATGGTTGGAGACAATTTGAGGGTGTTTAATGGTGGCTTAAAAATAATTAAAGTAATGTTTTATTTTTGGAGTAATAGATAGAGTATTTTCAAAGTTTTCAGGTTTTATGTATTCAATAAAGTGGTGTTCGTACTTAAGTTATGATATGACAGTACTGTTAAACAACACTAAGACTTAAGGGTTTTTTTTTTCTTTTTAAGAGTTTGTTTGTATGGGTAGTTTGGATGGTAATGTTAGTAGAGGACGACCACAGAGAACACACTTGGACCAAATTGAGAGTGTGCTCAAAAAGGCTGGCGTCCGAAATATGAAGAATAAAAGAGCATGTATGAAAAGATTGATCGATGTAAACAAATCTAGAGAGGTTTGTCACGATCGTACGAAGTGGCGATCAATAGTCTCTGCCTACCCCAATGGGAACTAATGGCGTGAGTATATGTATGTATGCATGTAAGAGATTGTTGGGCGACCTGTATACTCCGGGTATACTCCGGATGTCGTTTTTTTTACCTTTATTGATCCTTTATTTATAAACTATAGTTTTTATTTATACCTGCATCTAGTTATTCTATGATACCGCAAAGTAAATTTAGCTTAGTAAAGAAAAACTTGGTTTGATATTGCCCATTAAAATTCTCTAAATACAGGTTTCCTAAATCTTTAGGACGCATAACAAATAAGACTTTGTTATACAATCTTTTCCTTTTTACTGACATATACAATTCATGGCTTCTCATCAAACTTTCATGTAATATTTAATAAACTGTATATCTATCTAAGGTATCTAAGTTTTATCTTTAAACTAAGAGCTCAGAGAAGTTCAGCATTCTAAAACAGTGTAATAAATTGACTTTTACAAAAGTGTATCGACTGAAGATGCTTTATGTATGTGGAAGCTGAACAAACTTTTCAGTATACAATTCACAACTTTCGTACGGAAGCCGACGGATGAATACACAAACGGACTAAAGAATGGCGCAGACGTGCGGCAAAAAGGATACTTACATCGCTGCAATACGCAACGAATTTTTAGAAAAGTTATGAGTTTGTTTTAAAACCGAACATAGCTTTTGAAATGTATTGAAAGCATCTATTATTCTCCAAGAATATGTATGTAGAAGTAAGTTATGTTGTTTTGGATTATGTTAAAGCAAATGAGTTTATTGTTGCTTCTTCTTTTAAAAAACAGCTTCTGAGACATATTCGTATTTAATTTTAAGGTTAAAAAAACTACTTTCACAATTTTAAATACATACATACATACATATACATACATACATGCATACATATACTCACGGTTATAAATCACTAAAAGGGGTAGCCAGAGCTGAAGAATTGAAAATGCCTCAGCCACTTTTGGAAGTTGAGAGGGGAAAAGATGGTAAAATAAATGTGTTTGGTGATGGGTCTCCAACCGCATCGCCCAAAAATCCCTTAAAAAGCCCCAATACCCTTAGTCACCTCTTGCGTACACCCACGGGAAGAAATGGGGTAGTGCTATTCTAAGCCGACACTACACAGCAATTTTAATTTTAAGGTTAAAAAAACTACTTATACAATCTTAAATACATACATACATACATATACTCACGCTGTTAATAATAACCTTATATTTGAACATTTATTTTCTAGCCAATGTCTTCTCAAAGCTTTTGTTTCGGAAAACGCATACTATATCTATTAGTAAAGGTACCAGTAGTTTTATGGGTGTCGTAAAAGGTAACTAACGACAATGGGAGTTTAAAAGATCTTGGGTTTATTGTTGAGGAATAAAGCGGGAGACCTATCACAAATTTTACTTCATTTTATACCTATAATATTCCCCGGAATTTCCAAACGCCTCCAAAAATTTGATAGATAATTTTTTTTAGATAATACATACATACATACATATTTAGTTAGTTCCCATTGGGGTAGGCAGAGACTATCGATCGCCACCTTGTACGATCCTGGCAAACCTCTCTGGCTTAAAACTATTTAGATAATATATTTTTTAATTAAAGGCTATGATTGAATTGGATATTTTGTACGAGTGTTCATTTTTCCATTTGTTTGGAATTCCTACAACTAAATTATAGAATAAATGTTTAATAAATCAGTTATCAACTAACGCCCGATTTCTGAATTGAGTATTCAAGCTGAGAACGACTCAAGTGTCGTTTTGTCTCATTCAGTTGTTAAGATTTGAATGCGACAGAACGATACTTAAGTTATTCCCAGCTGGAATACTCAATTCAGAAATCGGTCGTAAGCCAATAACAAGTATTCGCAAATAAAGAACATAGAGAAGACTTATCAATATCTACTAGGAAATAAATATCTTACAAAGTAACAACAATTATTTTATAAGTAACTGTTGCGTTTACATTGGCACTAAAAAAAGTCATTTATAAAGATACGCCTTATCTCTGTGGGTTTTGTGAAATTATATATTTATATATGTTTATCTTATTGTCCACACTATTCCAAATATTCCGAAAAATTGCAATTTAAATGAATCATTTGTTTATTTCAATTGTTTTAGTTTGAAATCAGGGTCAAATTACATAAAGGGTACTTGCGGCTACTAACCCCAAAAAGGATAAACCAAATCTTTAGAGTAAGGGATTGTCGACACCACTTTTGCACGTCAAGCACAAAAAATAAAAAATAAAATATTGGAGCTTTTTAAGTGACTTAGCTATGTAGTGTCTTGGAATGCACTCCCCTGTTTCTTCCCGTTGAGGTGACTAAAGGTATTTGGGGTTTTTAATGGATTTTTAGGTGTTGTGGTTGGAGACCTATCACCAAAAACCGTTATTTTACTATCTTTTCCCCACTTAACTTCCAAAAATAGCTGATATGTTACTAATTCCTTAGCTCTGGCTACCCCTCTTAGGGATTTATGGCCTTGGGCATATTTATGTATATATGTTATTTGACTATAGGGCAATGCGATTGGAGACTCATTACATACATCATTTATTTTACAATCTTTTCCTCTCTCAATTTCCAAAAAAGGCCCATGAATTTGTGGTTCTGAAACTGTATACTTGTCTTATTAAATTAATATATAAAATGTCTCCTTCCACAGGTGAAAATCCCCTGGCTATGCAGCGCGGCGGTGCGTCAGCGTTGTCGTCAACGGTCGCACTGTCTGCGGCCATCCTTAGCTGACAAATGGCGAGCGTGTGGTTAACACGCTTCCTAAATTAAACGTAAACTGTATCTACTTATGTGAAACCGCTCTTGTTATATAGAAATGTACAGTGACAATTTCGTATGATTGTGTTTTATTAAAATGTGTTTCGGATTAAATTCGTTTTGTATTTTTTATGGACGATGATTGTGTCTCTATCTGTAAACATAATGGTTTATGTATTGCAATACATATATTTTTGTCTATTTTAAAATATAATATGGTGTCTTTCTGTACAATCATTGAGTATGTGTAATTTTGTTTCATCGTTTCATGTTTTGTCGTTTTTTTTTCATTATTGGTTATTACAATGACTTATGCAGTTTGACCATATTGAATGGTTGATTCAATCTTTAGAGAAACCTGTGTATCAGCATAATACATTTTAAACGTATATTAAATATTCAATTGTGTAAATATTATGTAAAAAAATACTTGTATATAAACCATTCCATCAAATACCCTTAGATAGAACACTATAATAAATAAATACAAAATGTTACAGTTTTTTATGTCAGTCATATCAAATACTTGTGAAATCATCATTTTCTTTCTCCAAATAGGATAATTGTTTGAAAAGACATGACGATAAGTGAAACACACATTTTTCAGGTTCAAAATATCTAAACATATATTTTTAAGACTCGCAATTATCAGAATCGTGTAAAAATGGTACTTAGTACAAAAAAGGAGATTACTATTACTAAAATAGACCCGAAAACTTATAAAAAGTGCAAATTCAAGATACGTTCGTCTGATATTTCCTTTCTGTGAAGAAGAAAGTAACACGCGTGACTGAATAATTTTAAACTCTTGGTGAAATTCATACATTCTCAATACATCTCTTTTAGTCAATATACCATAACATAATATATTTTATATATATAAAAATACAACTGAAGCTATATGTACCAAACACTAAAAACTACATGGTGGGGCCTCCTAAAAAGTAGACCGATAACTTGATGAAAGTAACGAAGCCCGTACGTCATTGTGGAAATCTATATACACCTACAAACTCACGCCATTTGTTCCCATTGGAGTAGGCAGATACTATCAGTGGCCACTTTGTAAGATTCTGGTAAACCTCTCGATCTTTGTCTTCATTTGTCAATCTTTTTATACATGCTATTTTATTCATCCCACTTTGAATGTCTGCCTTCTTATAGATATTTTCAATTTGGTCCAAATGTGTCCTCCAAAGAGCTATCTTTTTTTTATTATGATCACCCTCTTCTAGTATTACCTTTGACATTGGTTATATAAATCATTTTCACCAATTAACAATCATCTATCCTCTGTGTGTACCCAAACCATCTTAACATTCCCTTTTCTATCTTTTTTACGATATCATCTTTCACAGTGCAACTTTCATGTCCAGGTATGGATTGGTATTGGCTGATGATAATAAAATATTCAAAGGCAGATAGATTTTCTAATCTTTATTCAAGAGGCCAATTGATAAACTCTAAGTTACATTTTTTAGTTGTGTAGTATTGGCTTAGAATAGCACTAAACAATTTCCTCTCATGGGTGTTGTAAGACGCGACTCAGGGATGGGATCTTTTAAATGATTTTTGGGTGATTTAGCTGGAGTCCCATCACCAACAATACTTTACATTTACAATCTTCTTCAAAATTAACTGCCAAAAGTGTCTGAAGAATCGATAATTTTTCAGCTACCTTTTTTAGGATTTATAGACGTGAATACGATTATATATAAACTTTTTTTCTCGCTGTTATATCCCTTACTTACATTTCGGAGAGCCAGTGAATGAAGGCAGCGCTACAAAGGCTTTTGTAGAGAGCTTTGGTAAAGCATAGATAATACCGCTTGCAGAGGTTTCTATTGAGATGAAAATTATTAAATGTCTTTTTAATACTTCTGATACTTTTAGAAGATCATCTTATTTCAAATATTCTTATTATTTCCAATCAATTGACATTCAGGCATTCAAATAAAAAGTGCATTGCACTACATACATATACTCACGGCTATAAATCCCTAGATGGGGTAGCCAGAGCTAAGGAATTAGAAATTCCTCAGCCACGTTCGGAAAGTCGAGTGGGGAAAAGATGGTGAGATAAAGGTTGTTGGTCATGGGTCTCCAACCGCATCGCCCAAAAATCCCTTAAAAGCCCCAATACCGTTAGTCGCCTCTTACGTAAACCCACCGGAAAAAATGGGGTAGTGCTATTCCAAGCCGACACTACACAGCAAACTACATTGCATTGCACTATATGTATATAATGAAATAAATATTTAAATGAAACGATCGATGATGCTTGAAAAAAGTAAATTATTTTAATTGAATAGAATCAACTATTCTATTAATATAAATAATTTCTGTCATCACCAAATTTATTTATCTTTTCTCCGGACGAAAAACGAATGTATATAGATTGTATTTATATGTAAATGTCGTGGCCATATCGTAGATTTGAACACATCGTGAAATGATCGATCATTTCATGAAATAGTCGTATTTCATGAAATGATCGATCATTTCATGAAATAGTCGTATTTCATGAAATGTTCAACTGTTTATTGGCCACATCGTGATGTGGTTTGGGCAGATCGATGATAAGAAATCGTTTCTCGATATGGCCAGCTAAACGCGAGGCCTCTTCATGAAATGGTTAAGATTATTTGGTCATATCGTAAAGTAGTCACATGAATTACCGGTAGAGGCGCTGAAAACGCTTTGTTTATGTGTGAAGATGGCGGCCACTGTCAAAAATGTTATTTCTCGCAGTAAAAAAGTTAATTATTCGCTACAAAGCGAAGAAGAAAGTGATGCTAAAGAGTCTTCGACGAAGAAGATCTTGACTACTTTGAAAATTACGAAAAAACTGAGAGAAATATGTTACAAAACCGTTGAGTTTGGAACGCATTTCACAGGTCGCCCTATTCTACGATCTGGCCAAGCGTGGATGATTAAATCGTGAAACGTTGACGATTTTATGATCTGGTCAAATTAAGTTAGGGCCAGTTTTTTGATCCGTGGTTAACTCAACAATTTGTTAAATATCGTAACTATTAGTTACATATCAACAAAATGCATTTTTTGACCAGTGGTTAGAGTAACTAATGGTCAAATATCAAACCAAAATGGATTTACGATTTAACTACTGGTTAGTCATTTAACTATAGTCAATGTAACAAATGGTTATATTTTTAACTCCGGATCAAAAAACTGGCCCTTAGCCACATCATGAAATGTGACTATTTCATGAAATGATCGATCATTTCACGATGTGTTCAAATCTACGATATGGCCACGACATAAATATTGATATTAATGGACATTTCAGATTGAAAGAAGTAATTATAAATGTTTTAATTGTTCGTTTGTTTCATTTAAGCTTTTATTTTTTTTGGTCTGCTTATTTTGGAAATATTAAAAAATAGCTAAGGTAAGTAAATATTAAAATGTACATACATATACTCACGGCTATAAATTTCTAGAAGTGGTAGCCAGCGCTTCGGAATAAGAAGTTGATGAGATGAGGTTGAGAGATAGGACAGTTAAAGAAAGGTTTTTGGTGATGGGTTTCCAACCGCATCGCCCAAAAATCACTTAATATGCCCCAATACCCTTAGCCGCCCTTTACGATCACCAAGGGGAGAAATGTGGTAGTGCAATTCTAAGCCGGCACTACACAGCAAATAAATAAAAGATAAATAAATGAAAGAAAAATTTCGACACCGGCGGCGTTTTAACCCGCGACCTTTGGTATACGTCCCCGTCGCTCTGCCAATTGAGCTAAAGTGTCAAAATGGGGGGTATGCTCCGCTGTTACACCGCGCTGTTCACCCAGTGTAACTGCGAAACATGTTTTTTCTCCGCAGTTACACCAACGTCTTTTTGACATGAATTTAACAGCTCTACACATATACGAGTATGATCATAGACGAAATATATGGTGGACTCAATACCGTATTTGGACTTGCGAAAATTTCGCGTGTTCAAAGTCATCAAGAGGAAAGAAAAAACACTTAGATTATTTTTGCAAAATGTTGCTAATTTAAACAAGATTCTTATTACTCGGCAAGTACTAGGAGTTCATAGGTTCATTAGAAATATTAATAAATAAAGAATCCCCACATGAGGTTTTCATGAACAAAAAGATTTAAATCATTAGAAATATCCCTAACGCAGGATTGATTTTATATGCAAATTAGTATTCATATCTCAGATTTTCAATATTCATTGGACTGACACCTCATAAAACATTAAATACTTCAAGGACTACAAATTAAACGTTATAAGTAGTTTTTCATTATAGGTATATATTTATTTACAATCTGGGTGTAACATATATTATAACATCAATATCTACATATATAAATGGACAAACTGACTGACTGCATTAGAATCAAGGCACAGACGAAACTATTATACTTACAAACTTAAAATTTATAAAGTGATAAAATTGCAAGGATAATATTAAAAACACCTTTTTTCTCATCGCTTGACAGACACCCTCGACGGGTGGGTTAAATATTTCAGTTTAACGACCTCCTTCAAGTGATAGTACGAAGTCTGTCGGGTCAGTGATACAATGAATAAAATTTAGAAACTAACTCTGATTTATGATCATGATTATCATCTGAAGGCTACTGGCCATTGTGTCATTTTTGGTCACCATCACTTGAACGGCGAAGGAGGAACAGGAGTTTGAACGGAATGCAAATGTCAGGGTTAAACTCTTCGCTACGATACGCTTCGCTCCATTTCATCGATTTAATTTTACATATGATGCTAAATTGAACATAAACATACATAAAAGTTCACGCCGAAGGGGTTGGCAGAGGTATAATGGCATTCATTTATTTGTAACAATTTTCTCTATATGAATGATCGCGGTTCACTTTTGGGCGTTGAATTTGTATGAAGTGCGGTATCTTTGGTATATATGATCGAAGCCTCAGTCCAATGAATATTTAAAATAGAGAGATATGCATACAAAATTTTATACTAAATCAATCCTGCGTTAGGAACATATGAACTCCTAGTACTTGCCGAGTAATAAGAATCTTGTTTAAAATTAGCAACATTTTGCAAAATGATTTTGAACACGCGAAAATTTCGCAAATCCAAATACGGTATTGAGTACACGATATGTTTCTTCTATAATCATATATCTGTAAAGCTGTTAAATTCATGTCAAAAAGACGTTGGTGTAACTGCCAAGAACAAAAACGCTCCGCAGTTACACTGGGTGCGCGGTGTAACAGCGGAGCATACCCCGTCAATGGCTTCCATTGCAAAATTCTTCTATCTTTTGTTTGTTTTTACACTTTTTAAGTAGTGTTTGCGTTCCCTATTTCCGAATTTTTTACAAATTTAAACAAAGGATAGAAGGATTTCGCACTGGAAGCCATTACGTCTGTGGCTACCCCATCAAGCGACTTATAGCTGTGAGTAAATGTGTAAATTCTTATTAGATACTCTTACATGATCAATGATGCAAAACCGACTTTGCGACACATTGATACCTAATGAATAAGTGATTGGGCAAGCAGATGCACTAAACCAATCTGTTAATTGCATGTGTCAATGTATGGTTAGTTCACGAATCAATCAATATTTGCGTGAGCTATAAACATGTTAGGTCAGTCGGATGAATGTCGCTGATAATAAAAGAATGTTAAATAATTGTTTTTGGTGATGGGTCTCCAATAGCATCGCGTCGCCGAAAAATCACTTAAAAAATCCTGATGCCCTTAGTCGCCTTACGAACACCTATGGGAAGAATTGGGCATTCACCAATGTGTTGTTTCTCAATACCTTACTACATCATCAGTAAAGAAAATTTGTGAGTAAGCCGACATTGCTGATTTGTGTAACATTATAATATGACATACATACATACATATACTCACGGCTATAAATCCCTAGAAGGGGTAGCCAGAGCTAAGGAATTAGAAATTCTTTAGCCACATTTGGAAAGTTTTGGGGGGAAAAGATGGTAAAATAAAGGTTGTTAGTGATGGGTCTCCAACCGTATCGCCCAAAAATCCCTTAAAAGCCACCAATACCGTTAGTCGCCTCTTGCGTACACCCACCGGAAGAAATGGGGTAGTGCTATTAATCCCTAGAAGGGGTCTTCTAGGGATTAATAGCCGTGAGTATATGTATATATGAAAAGAAACATTTGCAGTCTACCTTTCAGATAGAATGCAAATGTTGACAATGGCTAAATTTCATAGAATTTGAATGTTTTTGTTCATGAAAACCTCATGTGGGGATTATTACTATTAATAAAGGATAAATTAAGGAAAGAAAATTTTGACTCGGCGGGGATCAAACCCGCGACCTCCGGGTATACGCCCCCATCGCTCTGCCAATTGAGCTACAGTGTACCTTCCAGTACAGCTTATTATTATTATTTTTCATATGCTGTGTAGTGACTTAGAATAGCACTACCCCTTTTCTTCCGGTGGGTTTTTGGGTAATCCGGTTGCAGTCTCATCACCAACAACCTTTATTTCACTATCTTTGCCCCACACAACTTTCCAAAAGTAGTTGAGGTATTTCTAATTCCTTAGCTCTGGCTACCCTCTTCAGAAATTTATATCCGTGAGTATATGTATGTATGTATGATTTTTTACTTATAAAATAAGCGTATCTGTGCGCCATTAAATATCATAAAGGTAACAGCCGGTCAACAGTTTCGAAACTCGTTCGCTAAAACTTAATAATTGTAGTTTGGAAATTCGGAGCTTGATACATGAGACTAATATTCGTTGTATGGTTTTATAGTAGCATCGGATTGCAGTGATGATTACATATGCTCACGGCTATAAATCCCTTGAAATGTAAGTCACAGCTTCAGAATAGGAAAATATTCAGCCAATTTTGAAAGTTCAATGGGGTAAGATTCGCATCGCCCAATATCACTCAGAAAGTCCCGATTCCCTTAATCGCCTCTTACGTCATCCATGGGAAGAAATGGGGTAGTGCTATTCTAAGCCGACACTACTATAGTATAAACTACTATACAGCTTATGATGATATTAATGAACTAAAGAATTAAAATCTTATTAATCAATTCAATACCGAATAATTTTTCATTGAGAATAATTACTATTATTTTTGTATGATAAATTTAAACTTAAAAATAAGCGTATCAGTGTGCCATTGAATATCATAAAGGTAACAGCCGGTGAACAGTTTCGAAACTCGTTCGCTAAAACCAAATTATTGTAGTTTGGAAATTCGGAGCTTGATACATGAGACTAATATTCGTTGTATGGTTTTACAGTTTGGATTGCAGTATAATTGTTTTATATCGGGATTAAACCAATAACAATCTAATACTTTGAATGTTTGAACATATATATTTATTTATTGTTGCCCTGTAGCGCCGGCTTAGAATGTCACTACTCCTTTCTACGCGCGACTAAGAGAATGGGGCTTTTTTAAGTGGTTTTTGGGCGATGCGGTTGAAGACCCACCATCCAACCACCATCTTATATTACCATCTTTTCCCCACTTAACTTCCAAAAGTGGCTGAATTTCTTATTCAAAAGCTCTGGCTACTCCTTTAGAGATTTATAGCCGTGAGTATATGTATTAATGTATGATTTTTAACTCGAAAATAAGCGTATCTATGCGCCATTGATAATCATAAAGGTAACAGCCAGTCAACAGTTTCGAAAGTCGTTCGCTAAAACTAAATTATTGTAGTTTGGAAATTCGTAGCCTTATATCGGGCTTAAAACAATTTAATACTTAGGTGTTTTTAACCGCCGCCGTGTAGTGTCGGCTTAGAAAAACACTACGCCATTTCTACCCGTGGCTGATCGTAAGAGGCGATTTTTAGGCGATGTGGTTGGAGACCCGTCACCGGAAACATTTATTATTACAATCTTTTCCCCAATCAACTTCCAAAAGTGGCTGAGGAATTTTTCATTCCAAAGCTCTGGCTACCCCGTTAAGGGATTTATAGCCGTGAGTATATGTATGTATGTATTTTTAACGTATATATTTAAGATTATAGTTACATTTTTACAATGTAATGATATTTTGAGGAATATTAAGATGGGTTGGGCACATAGAGAGGATGGATGTTAATAAATGAATAAAAGAGATTAAAAGAGCCAATGTGGATTGTCATGTTACTAGAGGATGACTACGTAACCGTAAGACACATTTAGACTAGATATAAAGTACATACATACATACATATACTCACGGCTATAATCCCAGGAAGGGGTAGCCAGAGCTAAAGAATTAGAAATTCCTCAGCCACTTTTGGAAGTTGAGTGGGGAAAAGATAGTAAAAATAAAGGTTGTTGGTGATGGGTCTCCAACCGCATCGCCTTAAAGTCCCTGAATAGCCCCATACCGTTAGTCTATGACGTTAGTCATACGTAAGAAATGGGGTTGTGCTATTCTAAACCGACACTACACGGCAACCGTAACCGACACTAGATAGAAAGTGTACTTATAAAAGTAAGCGTCTGAAGTATGAAGAATAAAAATAGAGTGAGTTTATTTTAGTTATTAATGGAGTGAGTTTATGTACTCGTATGTATGTATGTGTGGTAGGATGATTTAATGTTTAGGTTTTTTGCAAAAATCCGGATAATTAGACAACGGTTATAATATTTTCTAATCTTACTAGGTTTTTTGCAAAAAAACTAGTTGGTTTAGTAAAATTGTACTTCTTTAATGCTGATTGGCTGATTTCTGATTGCTCGCCTACACTTATTCTGATTGGTTCGTCATTGTGGTATTGAGATTAATAGCTAGAGTTATAAAGGGTAAGAAATGACAATACTAATTATAATAATTAAATATATTTTTTTACTCTTTTGTTGGAGTAAAATTACCTAAACATCAAATCATCCTACGACATATGTATCTTATATTTAGTCAACTGTAGTTGAATTTTAGCAATGGAATATTATATCTTGTTGCTTCTTCTTTGTCTAAATACTTCACCTAAGAACGCTAGTGTCATATTAGTTTTAACCTTTAACTGGTGACTAGCGGTCTCACAGGCCCAGCGGTGTCAGTGAAACATCAGTTCAACCCCTTCTAAAAATACCAAATGAATTACGGTGTATATTAAAAAAGTGTGTGTAATTCATTTATTTTTTATGTTTAATTAAATGAATTAATAGATTTATTGAATTCTACTAAATGGGTCTTTTTAAAGTGTAAGTGTGCAAAATTTTGTTTTCCAATATTTTCCCAAATTTCATAATTAAAATAAGTTTTTATTTTTTTTTGTTTAACACATTAATATGTAAATACATAGACATGTACAAGTGTAAGTGTATACAACAGTGGTTTTTTTGTCACCTCATTCTTTCCTTGACTATTTGAGTTACAATAATAATTTGTGCATGGTATATTAAATCTCTTTGTTGGATGTAATATTGCATATAATTTTGGTTTAAATTCACTTAGGTGTGTTCTTTTAACGATAAATTAATAATCAAACATATAACAGGCACACAGATCAAGTAAGAAAATCTAATTTGACTTCGGGCACTGAAACCTGACCTAACTTTAACACTAATAATATCCAAGATGAAGAAAACATATCTATTTTCATTATTCAAATAGTATCTCTTGACGGGGAATGAACTTATGTCCCCTAGACAACTCTCCTTCGCCTCTTTACTACCCAGCCAGAGCCACCAATAAATGAAGATAAACTGTTTTCTATCTATACCAATATTATAAACAGGAAAGGTTTGATTTTTTGTTTGTTTGTTTGTTTGTATTGAATAGGCTCCAAAACTACTGGACGGATTTGAAAAATTCTTTCATTGTTTTGATGCTACACTATTCCTAAGTGACATAGGCTATATTTCATTTTCAAAAAAATTAGGGATCCTTACGTAAACTTCAAAAATGTAACCCAAGGTGTTAAAAAAATACCAAAAAAAATCCTTACATCGCGTGCGCTGCGAAAAATATTGACAATAGAATAAAATTATGTACTACAATTTTATAGAACAAATCATTATCTAAAAAACATGCCACGACAGCATGTCTCTAACTATTATAGTTATCTTACAACAAGCGTCATTATATAAAATTATTTAAAAATTAAATTAAAATCCTGCTTTAGAAAAGGCTCTTTATTTGTACCTATCTAATCCTTATAAAAAAACGTATATATTATTTCAGACTACTTCAATACCCTTATATTACTTTTTGAATTATTCGATTCGAACATTTTATTCGAAAGTTATCTCGAATAAAAAAAGGGGGTACGGGAAAGGAGTCAAGATCACGAAATAACCCTTCTGGATTGCCACCACATGAATTGACGTTAAAAATCGGAATCCCAATCATGCTTTTGAGAAATTTAAGCCCTCCGAGCATGTGCAATGGCACGAGGCTGCTTATCAAAGAGTTAAAGCAAAATTTAATTGTAGCGACTATTATCACTGGCCCAGCAGCCGGTCAATCAGCTCATATACCGAGGATACCGATGATCCCAACTGATCTGCCAATTCCATTTAAACGTCTACAATTTCCGGTTAAAACATCTTTTGCTTTAACAATTAATAAGTCCCAAGGCCAAACCTTCAAATTAGTAGGGATTGACCTGCGAAAGAATTGTTTTACTCACGGTCAACTGTACGTTGGCCTGTCGCGGGTGGGAGCCCCTGAACATCAATTTATTTTGCTGCCACAAAATAAAACAACGTCAAATATTGTTTAAAGGGAAGCTCTAACTTTATAAATTGAATGGCTTTTGATGTAATTACTCATTATGAAAAATAACAAAAAAAAAAAACAAAATTAAAAAGATATGTAAATATAAATACAAAAAAATATAACATAGCTTAAAACTTTAAAAAAAAAATATTGAAATAATAATACATGTAATAAAATAAAAACAAAATGTTTATGATAATTTATGCCCGAGCGAAGCCGGGACGGGCTGCTATCTAGTATAGGTTTGGAATAGCACTAAGCCGTCTATTCCCGCGCATGTCGTAATAGGTGAGTGAGGGTAATATTTTTCTTATATTTTACAATATTTTGCTGACCCAGCTTTCAAATATGGTTAGGGACTTTATATTGCTAAAGCTTTGGCAATCCCTTTTTTGGATAAACAGTCGTGAAAAAATATAATAAACATAACATAACATAAACGTTCACGCCAAATATCTCCGAAGGGGTTGGCAGAGGTACTAATACTTCTGAACATCACGTGACTTTGCCACCTGGTGTTCAGAGTACCCACGTTTTGCATGGACAGTGTACTCACGTGATAGGGGCAGGCCTATCGCCGTTTTGTACGAATAAACTGTCACATGACTAAGTACAACTCAGTCATGTGGGTTTCCTCACAATGTTTTCCCTCACCGTTAAAAACCATGATAAATTAACCACACATATGTCCTTAGAAAAGACAAATTGGTGTAGGCCCGACCCGGGATTTGAACACTAGTCACTTGCACGTTTACCGGTTTTCTACCCATTGAGCTATCACGTCGTCTATTTCACGTCACTTTAGAAACATTACAAATTTTTCACATTTCAATCGCAATCCAACTCAAAAAGCCAAAACTCATTTCGATAGAGCTCAAAGAACATAACTTCATAAAACTATTGCAGAAAAAGTTCCGAAGCATTTGCAATAGGACCCGTTTAAAAGCTATGTTTGAAAGTTCACGCACTCCGTTACACGGATGATGAAAACGAATATTCCCGTTTTGCAGTATATATTCGTGTATTGCGTTTTAATTTTGTTTTGCTAACTAAAAGCTCTGCACTTTATTTACGGCTTAGTAAATAAAACCTGTGGTGACTACTCAGGTGAAGACTTTTTTGTTAAAGTAGGTTAGTATTTCACATGATTTTTATGGTATTTTTCTTTTGTATGCATTTTTTTCATTAATAACTATGAATATTAGTCAGATATTGTATCTGCTGTAGCTAGTATCTATTCAATGTATAAAAGTAACACCCTTTTCCAATGCGTAAGTATAACAGAATACCAAACCTATTTTTTTCCGTTGGTTCTGACAAATTTTTGATACTTGCTTGACATATTTTCACGGAACTTTCATTTACATATATCTGATGCAATAACGATTAATTAAAACCTATTTTATTGAAGGCTTACTCATATTAAAAATATTTAAAACGCTTACTCTTACTACTCGTGCAAAAACGAGTCGGATTGCTAGTTTATTAATTAAAGTAAGTGAAACTGTTAAAGACTGAGTACATGGTATACCAACTTAGAGCCTTCTTTGGATTAGACTGGCTCCAACAAACCGAGGCGTAGATTCAAGAAATTGATTCTCTATATTCGTATTCATCTTCAAGAAATGCACAAGAATTTGTAAAACTTCTGTAGCCCTATGGATAGGTGTGAATGTAGTGATGTTAAATATATATTATTGTTTCTTAGTCATTGATGTTTATTTTAGCTATGTAACCCCTCGGAGGAACACCGTTAAAAAGTATAAATTAGCATTTCTGCTAAAATAATTCATCGATGCTGGCGGCTACAATACAGCATGCAAATAAAGTCATTATGACTAACGAAAATAACGTTTTCAGTGGCGCACTCCAACAAAGGCGCCCGGGCGCCTCTCAACTGTTGATGGAAATTCATATCTATAAGAAGACACGCGGGCGCCTCTCAACCGCTGAAGGGTTAAGTGTGTATATATATAATATGTTACAATATAAATTTATAAATATTTTTTACATCATTTGCAATGGTTGTCTGGAAGAGATCACTTTTAGTGATTATGCGACTCAGTCATGTGATAGATAAACGGCGGTAGGCCTGCCGCATGTGACGTGGGTTCCCTGTCCAACCAAAACATAGGAGTTCTGAATACCAAAAATAGCGCTTCATGTGCTGAAGTGTTAGTACCTCTGCCTCCCTTTTGGGGATATGAAACGTGAACGTTGAATTGAGTGAGAGCAAGTTTAGTCCGTCTAAGGAACTTCTGATTTTGAAAATATGGCTCCTTTTTTTGTATATTTTATTTATTTATTACGCTTTTCAATACACACACACTTTACGTATATATAACACTATACAATACATCAAACCACAGTGTGAATCCAATAATAGAAAAACACAACATTTACCATACATCAGGTGAGACTTACATACTACAAATTGGCATAATTACCAGGAATGACAAAAAAAAATATAATAATAATGTATGGTTCCCTACAGATATTTGTTTTGTACATATTTGTACATCTGAGACATGAGTGGTCATTGGCAGTGAGCTTTCAACTTTTCGTCTGAATACTCAAAACTCAAGCTCTTTTAATATCTTAATTACTGTGAAATGAGCGGGCTTTTAGGTTAGGTAGCAGCCTGAACGAACTTAAAACAACGCTCAGGAAAGCTATCAGGTGATGAAAGTTTTCAGCAACAGCGCTTACAACTTCGTATGGCATTTAGCTTTTGGCAACAATTCATTTGTTTTTCTTTCTATTGTTCTCGGTTTTAGAGGTATGGAATCAAGTTTGGTTTTTAAATTTTAGCAGTTTGGGTAGACAACATATAAGTTTGTTGAATTCTTTATTTGATTTAATTTCATCCAAAACCTGTGAGATTTGGTGTACAATTGTAATGAAGAAAGGAACAATCGTAGAAAGTATTTGACTAAGCACATTAATGTAAATTAAAATTGAGAGACTTAATTACAAAATCAATCTTTTCCAACTGATCCATTGCTCATTGATATTCGCGAGAAAGCCCATTCAACTGAAATGTACTTAGTTATGTGGTGGAACATTCATGCAAAGGGGCAATTGTTCTGCCCCTACCACGTGAATGTACTGTACAAGCAAATCGTGAGTGTTAACAAAAGATGAAAATTAAAAAACGTATATACATACATACACTCACGGCTATAGATCCCTAGAAGAGGTAGCACGAGCTAAGGAATAAGAAATTCCTCAGCCACTTTTGGAAGTTGCGCGGGGATATGGTAAAATAAAGGTTGTGGGTGATGGGTCTCCAACCGCATTGCCCAAAAATCCCTTAAGAAGCCCCAATACCGTTAGTCGCCTCTTACGTACACCCACCGGAAGAAATGGGGTAGTGCTATTCTAAGTCGACACTACACTTCAAAACGTTTAATGATTAAAAGTGTTTGCACCTCTACTACACTATTAGGTATTTACGGGGTGAACGTTTAGTTATAGTTAGAAAAATACATACATACATACATATACTCACGGCTATAAATCCCTATAAGGGGTAGCCAGAGCTAAGGAATTAAAAATTCCTCAGCCACTTTTGGAAAGTTTAGTGGGGAAAAGATGGTAAAATAAAGGTTGTTGGTGATGGGTCTCCAACCGCATCGCCCAAAAATACCTTATAAGCCCCAATACCGTTAGTCGCCTCTTACGTACACCCGCCGGAAGAAATGGGGTAGTGTTATTCTAAGCCAACACTACACAGCAGCAAAATACAGTTTTTAATAAATATGAACCACATAAATATGGAGTATAAAACATGTTTTTCTTCCATATATAGCTGTTACTGACACCTTAAGCAACAATTTTTTCACCCTATTAAGCACCAATAAGGTGTGTTTACGTTGAACAGTGATAGCTACTGCAAAAGTGAACGTCGCTTTAGGGTGCGATTCTATCAAAAATGTACGCGGTTAGTTTAGTTTTCCAATAACCAATAGGAATTCTTGATTAAACAGAAACACAAAGCAATTCTATTGGACTTAGAATAAATATAGTAAAAAAAAACCTAGTTTTGAAGTTAACTAAAGAGTAAAAACTGATTTCCAATATAAGCCGAAAAAAATAAAAACATAAAAGCTCTAGAATGGAAACCCCTTTTTGGAATTCATAGCCATGAGTATATGCATGTATGCATGAAATAATATATAGCCTATGTTTCTTCTGAATGTTGTAAGTTTCTATTGATGAAAAGAATTTGAAAATCGAATCGGTGATTTCAAAGCCTACTCTTTATAGACACACAAAAACACAAAAAAAAAACGTATTACAATATAAAGATAAAGAAATTAATCTTCCCCGCTTAATCTAACACTTTAGTGCATACAAAAACACAACACACAAACAGTATTTTATAAAAAGGTACAAACAGTGAATGTACACAAAGACGGACTTATCGTAATGTAACCAATACCTAAATAAAGAGATCAGTACGTTATGATACAAATGTTTCATGACAAATACACTAGTCCGCGTCGACGACGTAGAAAAATGTGTTTTGTTCGATCGCACCGGAGGGATCTTAAAAGGATCTCAACAAAATATATGAATGAGAAATCATTTCTGACACTTGGTTTATATTTCATCTGCTATCGTGTAATAGTTTAGGACTGACTATAGTCTAGTGGTAGAGTCTTCTTTCTTACAATCTGAAAGAGGTGTAGGGGTCAAATGAGAATTAAAAGATTATAAATTAAGGTGTCTTAATGAAAATATTAATGGATGTGTACGACCCTAGAAATGTTTGCCAGGATCGTACAAAGTGGCGATCGATAGTCTCTGCCTA
This sequence comes from Bedellia somnulentella, assembly GCA_963576735.1. NCBI lineage: Eukaryota > Metazoa > Arthropoda > Insecta > Lepidoptera > Bedelliidae > Bedellia > Bedellia somnulentella. The sequence goes on from OY755194.1 coordinate 10,882,485, forward strand.
CCTCAATGGAAACTAACGGCGTAAATGTATGTATGTATAGTCGTATTATTCTGACTACCTATAAACATTATATGAAATATAATTTGTTTGAGCTACCTATCAAGAGCCAAATTAAGTGATTAAATAAAATAAAATAAAAAAACAATCGTGTGTGAAATAAAAAACCTATAATAACCATAATACCAAATAAACTGATCGGTTGATAACCTGTCTCTATCTCATAAACCGTAATAGTTAGATGGAGAAAATTGATCATGTATTCCTATCGCTTCCGTAACAACGAAACAAAATGATCTAAACATTAAAGTAAAATTCTGATACATGTAGTAGTGTCATGTCGTGTAGTGTCGGCTTGGAATAGCACTACCCCGTTTCTACCGATGGGTGTACGTAAGAGGCGACTAACGGTATTGGGGCTTTTAAGGGATTTTAGGGCGATGCGGTTGGAAAGCCATCACCAACAACCTTTATTTTGCCATCTTTTCCCCACTAAAATTTCCAAACGTGGCTGAGGAATTTCCAATTCCTTAGCTCTGGCTACCCCTTCTAGGGATTTATAGCCGTGAGCATATGTATGTATGTATGTATGTCATTTTCAATATTCATAACAGCAACAAATAGCCGTTTGAAATGTCAACAAAATATTGAGTTTAATTATTAACTTTGAATATAATAAATATGGCCGTGAGTATATGGATGTATGTATGAATAATAAATATATACGGACATCACATCTCCGTGTAGTGTCAGCTTAGAATAACACTACCCCATTTCTACCCGTGGGTGATCGTAAGAGGCGACTAAGGGTATAAAGACTTTTTTTAGTGATTTTTGGGCGATGTGGTTGGAGACCCGTCACCAAAAACATTTATTATTACCATCTTTTCCACAATCAACTTCCAAAAGTGGCTGAGGAATTTCTCATTCCAAAGCTCTGGCTACCCCGTTAAGGGATTTATAGCCGTGTGTATAATATATGTATATACTACCCATATCAAGTAAACCCCAAAATAAGTACAGTTTAACGACTTGTATTATGGGATACTAACTCAAAGATCTATTTCATATAATATAATACACATATAAATAAGAGTTTGCCGTGTAGTGCCGGCTTAGAATGTCACTACCCCTTTCTACCAACGGGTGTCATTAGAAGCGACATTTTTTTCAAAACTGAATAGTTTGCGCGAGAGACTTTTTCAAAGTGCTAAAAAGTGTGTCCCCCCCCCGTAACTTCTAAAATATGGGCATGATAATACTGAAAAAAATATATGATGTGTATTACTATACAAACTACTAACGAAAATTGGTTTGAATGAGATCTAGCCCGTAGTTCTATTTTTAAACGTCATAAATCAAATTACTTACCTAATTTGGCTCCTATGATTTTCACACAAACGGGATTTTCTATATATATGATAGTACGGAACCCTTAGTGCGCGATCCGACTCGCACTTGGCCGGTTTTTTGTTTAATTTTACCATTTATACTGATGTTTAATACACCGTGAAATCTAAAGCATTTTACTAACTATCAGGGATGAATCTTCCCATGATTACGAATAAATTTTTGTACGGGACTAACTTTGTTACTGGACAAAAAAAAAACAGCTGTTCCATAAGTGCAAGTTATGTAAATATCATACGGGTCATCATGGGTATAGTGGGGTCTATGTTTGTATTTTGAAAAATAAAAGACAGCACTATTTTGTACATGAGTTTTATTGCATTATTTACTATTGACCTTTAAACAAAATCAGTTTCGTGTGAAAATTTCGAATTCATTCGTCTATTTCAGTCACATTTTTCAAAAGATGATGTATTCGTACATCTAAGTATTTTATATTTGGTTGATTTCCAATTGCATCTTCCAGTGGCCGCAATCCATTTTTCTCGTAGATTCGGGTCTTTAGGAAAACTGTAATGAATACGAAGAAATTAAATAAATATAACAAATTAATTACTTACTAATTCCGTAGATAACAATTGGAAATCATTCAGCGTCGCTATAGCGCGACGAAATTCATAATATACTCACTCATTAACATCAGTTTACTAATTTGAAAATTTTACCCTAACGACAGGGTAGGATGAAAAACGTGAATTATGGGAACACTGAGATACTGCATATTTTTAGGTTATGCTATTAAAAATTGCTCAAAATAACTAAAGAAAATGCTAGTAATCTAGTTCAACGTAATTAACATTTGAATCACTTTTTTTCTGATCGCGCAATGTATTTATTATGTATTTATCTGTAGAAAAACATTAAAAAACTCACTCATTTCAGAAAGTCAATCCTTCGATGTGTTTTTCGCTGCGGCTTCCGCAGCCAAGCACGCTACACCCAACCATACCTCACTAAATAATAAGTTTGACTAATGGAGTCTCTTTTATCACAATAACAATATACAAATGAATAAAATCTTTCTCAAAATCAAAAGAAAACCAAAATCGCTCACAAGTCGACGCTTTGTTTGTCAAGCTTTAATGACAATAAAGATTTTGTGTCTCTTTTTAACATATAAGAACTTAAATAAGGGCTTCTCTTTTTAAAATGGATGACGTAACATCGCTCTATCTATAGTGTTCATAATCAAAGGTTGCGCAGTATTGTCGTTTATGGATCCCCATGGCAACTATACGACCTCCTCGGCGACTACAGATCCACAATCATAACTTGGCCGGCGGCGACTCTGGTACTACTGTCGCCATTTTGAAATTTCAGCCTGTCATTGTCAGTTAGTTCTTAACTAAATAAAAATTATAGGGTGACCTACGTATATAATAAATTATCACTTTCATTAATATTTTTTGTAGTGGAAACTTTTTTTCAAAGACAATTATTTTTATGATGTATCTTTGCTTATTGATAAACGCTTTTATTTCCAGTATTCAATATAAAAATTCATGAAAATTATTATTTATATTGTTAAATTTTATCTAAGTAGGCTAACACCGTCCGAAAAGTTGTGCGCGCATCGATAGTCATGCGGTGCGGGTTACGGGAAGTGGGGAAATGCTCCTGAATAAGATTTCACTTCGTATACACTGATGCGTGGGTTCTAACCCTAATGCGGGGATGTGCCAATGTGTCATTTCTTAAGTAATAACTGTCTGATATATAAAAATACAAGGCAAATACGACGTGATAGCTTAATGGGTAGAACACCGGTTAACGTGCAAGCGACTAGTGTTCAAATCCCGAATCGGGCCTACACCAATTTGTCTTTTCTAAAGACATATGTGTGGTTAATTTATCACGGTTGTTAACGGTGAGGGAAAAATCGTGAGATAACCCACATGGCTGAGTTGTACTTAGTCGTGTGACAGTGTATTCGTGGAAAACGGCGATAGGCCTGCCCCCTATCACGTGAGTATACTGTTCATGCAAAGCGTGGGTACTCTGAACACCAGGTGACAAAGTCACGTGATGTTCAGAAGTATTAGTACCTCTGCCAAACCCCTTCGGGGGTATTCGGCGTAAACGTTTATGTTATGTTATGTTATATGTAACAAGGTTGTTAACAACAATGAAAAAGTGCCCATAAATCTCTGACCCAGCAAAATGAATGACCCAAAACGATATCTGATGTTTAGAATTATTTTTTCTGTGCCACCTTTTTGGGGGATCTATGTGTGAAAATGAAATGTAAAAGACAGTACACGACAAGGTAAGCCTCTGATCTACAGGATTAAACAAATGATTTTATGTAGTTACCCACTTATTAACTCTGAGTGTCACAAGTAACAAATCCTTGAGTATAAAATAATGAATTTGCAGAGAAGAACCATTGGCAGTGTTATCGCTAAAAGCGATCTCTACTAGAGAACATTTGGGAGGTAAGATAAGCAACACAGTCATTCGGGTAGACATACCAGACAAGGGCAAAAAGAAATAAATATAATTAGCTTACATTAAAACGAACTTGCTTACTTACAATAATAGTTATTACATACATACATACATATACTTACGGCTGTAAATCCCTAGAAGGGGTAGCCAGAGCTAAGGAGTTAGAAACTCCTCAACCACTTTTGGAAAGTTGAGTGGGGTAAAGATGGTAAAATAAAGGTTCTTGGTGATGGGTCTCCAACCGCATCGCCCAAAAATCTCTTAAAAGCCCCAATACCGTTAGTCGCCTCTTACGTACACCCACCGGCAGAAATGGGGTAGTGCTATTTTAAGCCGACACTACACAGCAACTAGTTATTAATTAAATGAATATTATATAAATTGTTTTATTAAGACATTTCAATACATAAATAAATTAGCCCGTATGATGTAAAGTTATTTCCCTTATAATGGTTATTTTTTATTTACTGGCAATACTAATATCGATGACAGCGACAGCCCTTACCGGCCAAGAAAAGATTGTGGATCTGTATAATCAAATTATTGCCATCTCCATAGAAACTGTCATTTACCGGCTGAGCTATTGACGGAAAAGTAAAAAACCCTGCAAAGAACAACACGAAAACAAGTCCATGAAGATTTTATAATATTATTTTTTATATGTTTTTTAATGGTATGCCTATAGATGATTTCAGTGCTAATTCTCAAACTGGAGCTACGGTATCGTCACAGTTAGAAAAATGTCCTCATTGTCCACGGTTTTTTAAGGGAAAACGTGGGCTTAATATACACATATCAAAATGCCACAGTCAGCGCATTACATCTCAAGTAATTTTGCAAGATTCATCACCATCTCTTAATGAATTAATTGATACAAGCCCCCATGAAGATACACAATCATTTTGGAAACTATTGTCAAAATTAAAATCATCAATTCCCATAGTTAAAAGAATACCCCGAGGAGCCCGATATTCAGTTACTTTATCACTAACCAAAGCTGTAAAGGCCGTGGTGGACAACAATGACTTTCAAAGCTGGAAAAACCTATTCTTGTTTTGTTTCAAAACTTTGCACGCACCAAAAAGTTCAAAATTATCCCTTACGCAGACAATTAAAAATAATTGCTCAATTCCTTTGGACACAACCATCATCAAAAAATACCCACAACAAGCTTTCGACATAAACCGTAAAATCAAAAACAAAATTTCAGATGGAGATATCAGAGGTGCTGCACAATTATCAAGACTCACGGCAGTGCGTCAAGCCAAGCCAAGGCGGCGAGCGCGCACCGTGTGTATATTACACGAACCATTTGGAGCGACTTTTTACACCATCATAACTAAAAATCTAATCAACATAAACCAACCAAATTTGGCTCATTTGTTGATATCAAGAATACAAACTAGTAGCCCAATTTCCATAAATACATAACAAAGGGTTATTAAGATATAAACGTCCAAAAATGGCGATTTTTTTTAGTGACTCACTGACATATAGATCAAAAACCTAACCCACTTCCAGATATCCCAGGAAGTTGAAATTCGGCATCCAGGTCGGTGATCAAATATTTACAAAGGAAAAAATCTGAAAACGGAGATTTTTTAAGATTTTTCAATATTTCCCTCACAAGAACATTTTGTATAGAAATCATATAGTGGGCAAGACGCGCGGGGTGAGGGGCAGGGGCGGGGCATGACGTGATCTGCGAACGCACCAAAGCGAGCGCCAGCCGCGCTCATACGCGCGCAGGCTTGGGTAGATCCAGCACCGCGAGGTGATTTGAATCACCAGGTTCAGGCTCAGTACCGGTACTGAATCCTCTTAACCGGGCCGGACCGCTTATCGAATCCGGCTCGGTTAAGAAATTCAGAACTGAATCAAACAACCAAAAAATACCACGCTTACTTCGCGGAACGTAACGATTGCTATTGACATACATTTAAAAATCAATTAACTCATATGTATAATGATTCTGTTTATGTACAGGCTAGGTTCGCTAACATACAAATATTCATATGTAAAAAAAATAATAATTTAGAAACATCTTAACAATATCTACACATAAATATATGCAAATCGGAAAGTTACACAACATAAAACACTATCGTATTTATAATATCACAATAAACACCATTATTTATGAAAAAAATGATAAATCTATTAAACGAAATTGGCAAACAAAGAACACAAAAGGACAAATATCTTTTCGTCTCTGTCTCCCGAGTTCAAATTGTATTACATTCTTGTCTCGCTCTCACATTAAGCAAGCAAATGTAACGGTAATAATCGAACCGATCCTGAACCTGATGCCTGAGCCTGTTGTTCGAAAACAATAGAACCGAGCCGGTGCGGAGCGGCCCGGTTAAGCGAACTCGCACCTGATAAGAATGAGTCGGGCCGGTTTGGCCAATCAGGCTCACGCAGAGATTCGAATCATTTGAATCCACCGAACCGGACCTACACACTAGGCTTGGGTAGATCCAGCTCCGCGAGGTGATTCGAATCACCAGGTTCAGGCTCAGTTCCGGTACTGAATCCTCTTAACCGGGCCGGACCGCTTATCTAATCCGGCTCGGTTAAGAAATTCAGAACTGAATCAATCAACCAAAAAATACCACGCTTACTTCGCGGAACGTAACGATTGCTATTGACATACGTTTAAAAATCAATTAACTCATATGTATAATGATTCTGTTTGTTGTGTAATATTTAGAAACATCTTAACAACATCTTATAACAATATCTACGAGTACACATAAATATATGCAAATCAGAAAGTTACACAACCAAAAACACTATCGTATTTATAATATCACAATAAACACCATTATTTATGAAAAGATTGATAAATCTACTAAACGAAATTGGCAAACAAAGAGCACAAAAGGACAACTCTCAATTCGTCTCTGTCTCCCGAGTTCAAATTGTATTACATTCTTGTCTCGCTCTCACATTCAGCAAGCAAATGTAACGGTAATAATCGAACCGATTCTGAACCTGATGCCTGAGCCTGTTGTTCGAAAACAATAGAACCGAGCCGGTGCGGAGCGGCCCGGTTAAGCGAACTCGCACCTGATAAGAAAGAGTGGGGCCGGTTAGGCCAATCCGGCTCACGCAGAGATTCGAATCATTTGAATCCACCGAGCCGGACCTACACACGGTCGGTACACACGGCTATACGCGCGAGCGACCCCATGCTGTTCGGTTGTCTAGCGAAATCCCGCCTATAAGGTTGAGTTTTATGCTTCGTCGTCGTATGAGTTACAGCTGGTAACGGTGTTGTAAATTCTGCTTTTTTGTTGCTGATTGTTTTAAGATTGGGTTGTTTGTAGGTTTGTTTCTTTTGCCAAATTCATTGATTTGTTTGATTAAAATAGTAGATAGATAGTAAGCATAACATAACATAAACGTTCACGCCTAATATCCCCGAAGGGGTTGGCAGAGGTACTAATACTTCTGAACCACACGTGACTTTGTCACCTGGTGTTCAGAGTACCCACGTTTTGCATGGACAGTGTACTCACGTGATAGGGAGCAGGCCTATCGCCGTTTTGTACGAATACACTGTCAGATGACTAAGTACAACTCAGCCATGTGGGTTTCCTCACGATGTTTTCCCTCACCGTTAACAACCATGATAAATTAACCACAAATATGTCTTTAAAAAAGACAAATTGGTGTAGGCCCGACCTAGGATTTGAACACTATTCGTTTGCACGATAAGCGAGTATTCTACCCACTGGGCTATCACGGTTGCTTAAATAGGCTGTCCTCGGTTTGTAAACAAGCGAGCGAAGGAAATTCTAAAAAAGAACGAGGATGATTCATCATTAAAAGCTGGTTTAGAAAAAAATGTTACAATAAAAATAGGTGCACGGGTAATGTTACGCAGAAATATTGATGTGAGTAAAGGTCTATAGTAAATGGGTCAATAGGAGTGATAGAAAAAATTCATTGGGATGTCGATAGAAATAATACTGCACGTAAAATCACAATAAAATTTAGTCATTTAATATATGAGCTAGAACGTATAAAGACAAAGTTTCAGATATAATGCATTCGTTCACCGGGAACAATTTCCAATTTGCATAGCTTATGCAATCACTATTCACAAATCACAAGGTAACAAATACTTTGTATTTCAGGATTATCTGAGGGCAATGCGTCAAAATATTTCTCATATCCAAGACGGTGAAGATCATTGTTAAAAAAATAAAATCAAACGCAGAAAAAAAAATACCAACTTATTTCTTTACAAAAAATAATGATATCACACCAAAAACATTTTAAATGTAAAAAATGTTAGCCAAGCAAATACAATACAAAATTTAAAATATGTTAACTAAAAGTCTTCGCAGACAAAAGGATTGATATCTGAATGGTTGCCAAGCACTGCAGATAATCCTGAAATACAAAGTAGATACAAGTTAAATTAAAGTTTTGATTTAATTTGGCTAGTTTTCACCACAAAATCAAATTTATTTATTTATTTATTTATAAACACAACAATATAACCATTACAGAAATGATATCTAATACAGTTATATTACACTACATTTTCACACAACATACACGACATTCGTCTACTCCGAATCCAAATTTATATAATTACTTTTCCTTATTGATAACATAGATAATTCATACTAGTTTTCGTAAATTCAGCCAGCGTGCATGAAAATATATCAACACGCTCAGAGACCTGGTTCATCGCGTTCAATGCACGAGCAAAGGCATTTTCACTGGACAGATTGGTCCGCGACGATGGCATTGAGAATAACCTACCCCGGCGCCGTCTCAGTGTACTGCTAGGAACTACTAGTTGTATCTCAGACAGGATCCTAGGGTCATTAATAATTCCCCTTTCTATTTTTAAACAATACAATAACAACGTAAAGTCCCTCCTAACCTCTAGCTTGTTGTACCCTACCATACCCAAAATAAATAGAGTAGGGTACATCAACGGATAGTAGGGATAAATTCCATAAAGCTTGAGATATAAAATAATAAAAATAAAAATTGTTTATTTAGCATAAAAACTTAATATTACAGATTCCTAACGGCCCCGCACTAGGATAAGACCTGTATTGCGGAAGACCTCACACAATTACTAATTTGATTTTATAAAAAGATTACTTACAAAATTATTCTTATATTACAGCTATTGTTACTAACATTAGTACCTCTGCCAACCCCTTCGGGGATATTCGGCGTGAACGTTTATGTTTATGTTTATGTTTATGTTACTAACATCTACTAAAAATACAAAACTAAAACTAAATATTGTGAAACAGTGTTATGTTTTTGTGAGTGTGTGTGTGTGAGTTTGTTGGTGGGTGAGTGTGGATGTATGTGAGTGTGTGTATGCGTGTGTGCGTGTAAATGTCAAATGTGATGTCTGTGTTACTCTAATATTGCGTCATTTTTGCACCAATAAAAAGTTCTCTGTTTCGCCATATGTCAACTGTTTCAACCAGCACGTCAAACTTTTCCTGAGCTCATGACAAATCACATCATTAATGTTTAATATATTGCAAAGTTTGTTATAAATAAAACCACCCAAAAACAAACTAAATCTACCAGAGAAAACTGTTTTAAGTTTTGGTATCTTGAAAATGTTACAGTTTCTTCTTGGATACGGTGTATTGATTTCATTGTTATGACTACTGTTATGCATTTTCATAACCAATTTTAATATAAATAGTTTCCGAACAGACAAAACATCTGCCTCCCTGTACAAATTAGTGGTTGGATAAAGAAAAGGCAACCCTAATCCAACCTTTAAGACTGCTCTTTGTGCCCTTTCAAGTGGTAGTAGTAATGACTTTGAACTTCCACCCCAAGAATCAATACAGTAAGATAACAGTGATTCGCACAATGCAGAATACACTATTCTAAAAGTAGTTTTGTCCATAGCGTGCTTTAACTTATTAAAAACTGCGACTAACTTGCGAACTCTTGAAGTAATAAGTTCTATGTGCGGTCTAAAGGTAAGTTCACTGTCAATAATAACTCCAAGATATTTAACGGTGCGGGCAGTTTGTATTACTGGACATTTGCAAGTGCTTGGTTCCGTGCGGTATTTACAATTAAGTGTATGAGCCAAAATGTTTACGAGTAACTCGTGCTGTGGCTGTGTATGCTTTCGCATACTGAAAGTTAAAACTTTTGTCTTTTTACAATTTAGGCTCAACGAATTTGAAACCATCCACTTGCAAACTTCATCAAAACCAACCTGTGCATACTCTTTAACGAGTTCCCAATCATCGCCCCAGAAAAGCAAGGCCGTGTCATCCGCATCCGATGTTGAAACTCCATTACGAAAACCATACTGGTTAGATGAAATAATGTTATTAGTTTCTAAATATTTTATCAAGCGTGAATTATTTAGTTTTTCAACTATTTTCGACACCGTAGAAAGAAGTGAGATTGGTCTATAATTAGCGTAATCTGACTTATCACCTTGCTTGTGAATCGGTACAATAAGTGCATGTTTGAGGACATTCGGAAATACTCCATTTGAAAAAGTCATGTTTACAATATTGTCAGGCCTTACGGGATGGTATTCAATACTAGAGAAATCTATAACCTCTACAAATAAAACTCTGTTTAATTAACTATCATTTCATATAATCAACACTATACTGTTCTACAATAACTACAGCAAATATAGTTCCGTAGCAAGTGACTATATACATACATTCAATAGCGTTACATGAAACACCTATGCACATTTTAATACATAGTAGTAGTGAAGCATTTAGGCATAAATATACTATCTATACTTAAGCACAAGTATATATACACTTAGTAATTAATACAATTAGCAATAGGTAGTTAATGTTATAACTTACATAATATCTTTCAAGCAGCAGTTCCTCTCGACTAGACAGTCAGAACTCGAATGACGCAGCTACTGGCACGTCACCCGTTTTAAACACTGAGACAAACAACTCCGGTACGGTAGTGGGGGTTGCACGTGCGCATGCAGCTGCGTCACTCAGTAATACGATCTTTCATTTTCAAACTTATGAATTAAACTTGTAGTTATTCAAAAGTATATATTTAAGTATACAATGATACATTATGTTACAAGTATTATCACCTTATATAAAGTGGTGATGACAGTCGGCCATCCTTTTTATAAGCATGACCTCATGCTGTTAGTAAACTCAAAATTTATTACATTTACATTAGAGGTTTAAGCATACTAGTAAGGATAATTATATTATTATTATTATTATTTTACACTTTAGCCCTTTTTTGTTTTTCCGTCCTCACACTAAATTGGACCATTCCGTCCTCACACTAAATTGGACCATTCCGTCCTCACAATAAATTGGACCATTCCGTCCTCACAATAAATTGGACCATTCCGTCCTCACAATAAATTGGACCCTTCCGTCCTCACAACAAATTGGACCCTTCCGTCCTCACAATAAATTGGACCCTTCCGTCCTCACAATAAATTGGACCCTTCCGTCCTCACAATAAATTGGACCCTTCCGTCCTCACAATAAATTGGACCCTTCCGTCCTCAAATAAACCATTCCGTCTTTAAAAATAATCAAACGTGTGAAATTCAAATATAATTATCTACTTTATATTTACTAAATATAAAACAATATAATTAATCAAGAACAACGGATTTATCGGACAGCTCGTTACCACTATACTATTGCGCCAAAAGGGGTATGTTGGCATAACCCATCTGTAACCTTTAGTAATCAGCCTAAACAATTTGGCATTTTAGTTTTCTTCTATAATTTGAATGATATATTATGCTATCCTTACTTATGTAAAATGGCAATGCGAAGATGGAAGAGAGACCAAAAAGAAAATACAATGGTGTGCGTAACATTAGTATGGCCGATTCCATTCTAGCCCTATGGAAATTGATAAAAATTTATAAATTAATAATATTGATAAAATAAAAATTCGTATTTGATATTGACGCTTGTCATTTACTGACACTTTGTGTAGCTTTCATATATTCATTTAAACTGTAATAAGCTTTTAAATGAAGACTGCGTTTTATTATTACTTTGAATTTCTTTTCTTATTTTATTATAAAATAGTGGATCGGCCCAGCTTCGCACGGGTAGCGTTGTTTTCTTTTTTTAATATCTGAGTTTTCTTTCTTCAATCACTGCTCAAACATTGTAAAATTTAGCGCAATGTTTTCAATTTATTAAATTTATAGCACTCCTGAACAGTGATGTTTGGTGTTATTTTATGAACGGTTCAGTGTTTCCTTATATTAGCAAAGTTTTGGAATAAAACGCCATGAAGTATTTATAACAATCTTTAAAAGAAATCATTACGTGATGTAGGATGCAACTACTGGCGCCATCTAGCATGTAATATGTAAATTAGTAAAGATTTGGTTTTGGTCACGGGCGCGATGGCTTATTTCATGTATAATTTCAGCGTTTCTCTACCGATTTCCATGATTCTTTTTTTTTTATTATTGAATAGGTAATAACGTTACCTGTTTTATTTCAGGAATGAGTGAGAGTATTATAAACGTAAGATTAAACAAATATAATCAGAATGCTCCGAACTGCTAAGCTATCAGGAGTTACACGTGTTATTGTGAGTCAACCATAAGGATAGACACATGCTATTGCCGAATATATTTTTTTTTACAATTTTATGAAGAATAATTCCGTCATACTTGATTTCTATGTAAGTTTAACCATTAAGGCTGCACACGCGACGGAAGCTTAAAAATTTGAGTAACTTCCCCTGTTTTCCCAAAATTCCCCTTCACTACTCTGATGAAAAGTACACTATAACCTGCCCAGGAGTATGAAGAATTATTGTGCCAAGTTTCGTTAAAATCCGTCCAGTAGTTTTCGTTTCCATAAGGAACATACAAACCGACAGACAGACAGACAGAGACAGACAAAAATTTTACTGATAGTATTTTTGGCATCAGTATCGATCACTAATCACCCCCAGATAGTTATTTTGAAAATATATTCAATGTATAGAATTGACCTCTCTACAGATTTATTATAAGTATAGATTTTACACATAAACCCATGAGAAATGTATTTATTTTTGACAATCTGTCCTTTTCAATCGAATTCTAATGTATATCTATGATAAGCTGATTTTATGTCAACAACATCGTCTGAATGCCATCATACTTACTATACGCTAAACGTATTGTGGAGGAAAAGGGAAGATCTTCGGCCAGGCGGTGGTATGCCTGGGGACCGCGGTCCAACTGTATTAAGTTGGAACTTGTATATATAGTAAATGTTTTAGAAACTTCGATTGCGCGATGTACGATTTGTATGGCGAGTTTTGGTGACGAGTGTGACGTATATTGCTTTGTTTCGTGTTGCTGTGGAATGTGATTCTTCATGCACTGTCAGCGTTTCTATGTAGTGCGCGTCATTGTGTACTGATAGCGCGTCGCTACAGTATTTTTAAGCAAACTAGTAAGATGTTTAGCATTAATTGGCAACATTTCTAAAAATACCGTTTCTAAGTTGTCAAATATGTAAACATATATTTTGCTATGAATTATTTTTAGAGAAGAATAATATAAACCGAAAATTGTATGGGATGTCACACCTACGGCGGAATGAGAAGTTACCGTTGATGAATATTAGAAAAAAAACCTTGTTAAGACAAAACAGATGTTATATTCTATTTTATTCACAGTCTCTTTCCCTGGCACACGTGTTATTTTAACCCAATTAACTTATTCGCCCAAGTTACCACAAAAAAAGCTTTATATCGAACATCGAATTTAATACAAATCCTAGTGAAGACACACTGACTGACACATAGTGTATAAACTCGCTTGGTAACTAGGAAATATGATTTGTTGAAATCAAACCGCTGTTCAAACAGGTCGCTTTATCGGACATCTTAATCGGACTAGCATATTTACATCACAAACGCATTCATATCGCGATGTACAAAACAATGTCAACGCCATCTAGTGGCTAACAGTAACAACACAAAATTAATATAAATAATTTAAAGGTAAACTTAATACTTAAATAATCTGAGAAAACGTAAACAAACCAAAATAGTTGACTGACAGTGTGACAGTGACAGTAAAGAAATGCATTTAATGGCATTCTTATTAAATACAAATTTTCAAATGTTGTGGTATTATCACTCAATTTTTTTTATTATTATTTTTTTTCAATTTTAATTTTTTTTTTTTTTTTTGTAATCTACTATTAATGTTGGGAATTTTAATTAATTTTAGTTTTATTTTATTATAGTTTTTAATCAAATTTTTAGTTATATCTTTAAGTTATAATATAATATTGTCAATGCTGTGTGCACTGTTGTTGGCATTATAACTGACCAAGACTTTAAAATGAATGTGAATGCAATCTTATGTTATAATGCTGTTGGTGTGCCTTGAATAAATAAATAAATAAATTCAACAATGGCAAATCGGCAAAAATGTCATCACTATGCCATATGAGTGACGTCATTTGGGGGTAACGTGCATTTAGAATTATAAACGAAAATCATGGAATATACCAAAACAAAAGATTATATAGGTCGTTTTATTGTGCATCTAGGTTCTCTTTAAACAAATCCTCCCCCTGATTACGTATCCCCCGCGACCGACGACCGTGCCGCAAGTTGCACGACCGTCGCTGTCAATGTCATAAATTTATATATGATTTGACACTTTTGACAGCGACAATATCGCAACCCGCGACACAACCGCGGTCGCCAAAGATACGCAATCAGCCCCACGTATGCCCAAAAAACAAATGTTCTTAATTGAAAATTTTGGAACGAAGTGCCGAAAGTATGCTTAAAGAAGCTGGCCAGTCCTAAAAACTGGCGAATATTATGTCGGTTGGTAGGTGTGGGCAATTTTAAGGACCAATTTGTCTGAAACTGATAATGTTGAAAAGCACTGCTCAGTTATATGACCTATTTTATTGCATTCAGTACACCTTTTTAGTGGCTGTGAACAGCTGGCAAATAAATGACCTTCCTGTTTACAATTTAAGCACCTAGAAGTCTTTGGTAGAGCACGTGTTTCTAAGTCATTGTTATTTGTCTTATACTGAGGTTGACCCATTTTTGTGTACCGGGGCGATCATTGTCAGGTCTTCAAATTTAACGTATCTATTACTTAATCGTTTTCTAATACTTTAGTGTATCTATATTATATATCTTTCTAAATCTATGTATGTATTTAATATGTATAAGTTTATGTAATTTATAAACTGATAATTTCAGTACGTCCCAACTGCTACAACCATTGTACCTTTTAATTTTATAATGAAATTTATAATTAGCTTTACTTTTAAAAAACTGTTGTCCTATTTACCATTGTATTAGCATTAAGCCGTTGATTTCTTAAATAAACAAATAAATAAAGTAACTGCCTCGGCTCCCAAGCACACTGCCCTGTCATCTATCCCGTGTAAAACATATTCTACCGCCCTAGTTCCTACTATTCCACACATATTTATCAATGTTTTTTTTTTTTTCTTTTTATAATAGTACTCTTCCAGTGAATCATTTAATCGAGCATGTTTAGCTAACATATTGCCCAAGCATTTGCCCATAATTTTCTTCGACAGGGAATGTAGACAAAAGCTTTCTTTGCCACTCCCCCCACGTAAAAGGAACAGACGATAACCCCTCAAACCACCTCTGGGCAAGACCTTTTAATTTTGGCAGCGCAAAGTGTACTATTTGTTTTTCTGACCAACTATATATTGTAGCACACTCGTTAACCTTGTGCAACCACATGGTCATTGTCTGCTCCTTTCGGCCGGGATCAAACTTGGGCATTGGATTATGCATGCTTGTCCCTATTTTGTCCGACGAATCCGTTTGGTTCATAGATTTTACTATTTGTGCTATCTTCATTAAACTATCTATACTTAAAGACGGATCGTTTGACTCACCCACCGCGGCGGCTTGGTGTTCTGCATTGGTAGTTGCAGCCACGAGTACCAGCCGATCGTCCCAGCGGCGCGGCTGATCCCGTGAACGACGATCACCTGAGCGCCTGCCACGCAAGCGACGACGGTATTGAGGGCGCCGGATGTACGAGCGACAGCGGCGGTCGCGGACCTCCGGGCTAACGCCCCGTGATTCGCCACTGCTATCTTTAGATCGGCGGTCTCGTGAGTGGCAGCCTCGCGCCCGGTAGCCAGGCGATTGTGGCCGCACAACACGCTCACGTGACTGAAGTTTCTTTCCTTCATTGTACTAGTTGTACAGCGTTTCATGATGCAATCCAAGCTCCTTATGGCTGGATGGTTCTTCAGACGTGCGCACTACACTACTACACTAAACTACACTACACTACTACGACGATGGTGAATGTGCGATCGACACGGAAGCACCGGACTGCGCTGGCTCCCATACTCGTCCATGCAGCGACTGGCCCGGTCACATAAATCGCGGCATACCGGACTTCGTGACCGGGTTCAATAATGGTCAGCTCTAGTGCGCCTGGAGTGCGACCGACCTTTGCGAACTGATGGCGAAGTTTTAGACTCCACATTAATCTGAAAAAATCAATTGGTACGCGTAGTTTCTGGCATAAAGTGGAAAGTGGTAGCAGCAAGCTATGTAGCCTTGTAACCATAAATAAGTACAGACTAGATTAGGACGGGGCCGAGTACTAAAAGGGGAAAATGTGAATAAATAACTCTTAATTAAAGTTCCACCTTAGACGTAGATCAACAACGTAAATCAGCGAATGATTAAAGGAAAATAGCTACCGAAACTCATTTATACTGCTTTCCTCTTGAAATAAAAATATTCATTCGTTCAAATTTTTCTAATGATTATATTGTACATTATTGTACATTCGCCGCTCATGCACTTGCTACCAATTTCGCAGTATTCATACTTTATTGATTTGACTCGTTTCCGGCCGGTTATATCCTCTCCGGTAGTATAAGTCAAATGAGCAGCCAATATTTATATTTCGTTTAATTGTACCGGAAGGATACTTATAAATATCTCAAGTCAAATCAGCAACTATTATAACTTAACTGGGTATCAGATAAACGTTAAAATATACCGGAAATTGACAAATAAATTGTTACTCATTGAAGAAAAAATAACTGTAGGGAACAATACAGTCAGACACAACTCGTATTTAGTATTACCCGATTTCTAATTTGTTAACTTCTACTGTTTGCTTACCAACTTCATCGAATTGGTGACATCAGCTCAGAACAACACAGTATATACATACAATACATACATAATGCTGACGCATTAAAAAAAAAAAAAACTGGTTCTATCCCCACTTCTGAAATGTCAGGCCTTACGGGATGGTATTCAATACTAGAGAAATCTATAACCTCTACAAATAAAACTCTGTTTAATTAACTATCATTTCATATAATCAACACTATACTGTTCTACAATAACTACAGCAAATATAGTTCCGTAGCAAGTGACTATATACATACATTCAATAGCGTTACATGAAACACCTATGCACATTTTAATACATAGTAGTAGTGAAGCATTTAGGCATAAATATACTATCTATACTTAAGCACAAGTATATATACACTTAGTAATTAATACAATTAGCAATAGGTAGTTAATGTTATAACTTACATAATATCTTTCAAGCAGCAGTTCCTCTCGACTAGACAGTCAGAACTCGAATGACGCAGCTACTGGCACGTCACCCGTTTTAAACACTGAGACAAACAACTCCGGTACGGTAGTGGGGGTTGCACGTGCGCATGCAGCTGCGTCACTCAGTAATACGATCTTTCATTTTCAAACTTATGAATTAAACTTGTAGTTATTCAAAAGTATATATTTAAGTATACAATGATACATTATGTTACAAGTATTATCACCTTATATAAAGTGGTGATGACAATATGAACCAAAGGTGCCAATAGCTGGTATTTATTTTGTTTCAACCGTGATAGCCCAGTGGGTAGAACACTTGGTTATCGTGCAAGCGACTAGTGTTCGAATCCTGGGTCAGGCCTACACCAATTTGTCTTTCCTAAAGACATATGTGTGGTTAATTTATCATGGTTGTTAACGGTGAGGGAAAACATCGTGAGGAAACCCACATGGCTGAGTTGTACTTAGTCATGTGACAGTGTATTCGTACAAAACGGCGATAGGCCTGCCCCCTATCACGTGAGTACACTGTCCAAGCAAAACGTGGGTACCTTCTCTGGAAACTAGATGGCGCTGCCATGTGAGTTCAGAAGTATTGGTACCTCTGCCAACCCCTTCGGGGATAAACGGCGTGAACGTTTATGTTTATGTTATATGTGATTATTTTGATGTAGTTAACTTACTGTACCGATTTTTGACCCTTTTATTAAGAACTGGCGTTTAGTCAACAACTTAATTAATCCACTGATTTAAACATTTATTTACACATACTGTATGTTTGTTACTGTTATGTATATATGATACTGTTGTTGTACATGTATATTTTTACAACATATGTTTATTAATTAAATTATATATAATTTTCGCAAACGCAACATGATACTAAACAAAATTTAATTTTTGATTTGTTCTAACAACCGTGATAGCCCAGTGGGTAGAACACTCGGTTAGCGTGCAAACGACTAGTGTTCAAATCCTGGGTCGGGCCTACACTAATTTGTCTTTTCTAAAGACATATGTGTGGTTTATTTATCATGGTTGTTAACGGTGAGGGAAAACATCGTGAGGAAACCCACATAGCTGAGTTGTACTTAGTCATGTGACAGTGTATTCGTACAAAACGGCGATAGGCCTGCCCCCTATCACGTGAGTACACTGTCCATGCAAAACGTGGGTACTCTGAACACCAGGTGACAAAGTCACGTGATGTTTAGAAGTATTAGTACCTCTGCCAACCCCTTCGGGGATATTCGGCGTGAACGTTTATGTTATGTTATTTTGTTTCAATATGACTGCAGAAATCATATCGGGTCCCGTAGATAATTTATTTTTCAAGCTATTTATTGCGCTAATTATTTCTTCCCCGTCGCTTGGTAGGAGCACAAATGAATCTCTCAGACTGAAATTTGTTGTATATTTGTCAGTTAGCTCAGGATTATGCTCTTTTACGTTTTTAGCAATTGTCTTTCCCACATTAGCAAAATATTCATTAATACCCGTTGCAGCTTCCTCGTAATTGTTATTTTTAAGCAGTAAGTTTAGGTTTTTAGTTTTTTTAGGTTTATAGTTTGTGAGTGTGTTTATAACTTGCCATGTAGCCTTAATATTTGTTGCCCTGGCTTTCTCCAGTTCTGATTTTTCATACGCATGTTTAAGCTTACGTAATAAATTGTTGCAGAAATTTCGGTATCGGTTGTATGAAACCCGTAAAATAAAGTCCTGAGTTGACTTTTTAAGTTTAAGATGCATTCGATCCCGATTTCTCATACAACGCAGTAAACCTGGAGTTATCCATGGTTTTAGTGGAGTTTTACGTTTTGATATAGTTTTAGTACTTGTATTATCTGCAATAATGTTAGTAATTATATTTGCAAAGCATTCAGTTACAGTATTGCAGTCATTACCATTTAGAACTTTACTAAAATCTGTATCTAATAATGTTTTGGATATGCCTGTGTAATCTATTTTTGTAGTAAAACTTTGGATTTCTTTCTTAATTTTTAATGATTCAACACACAAGTAAATAGTGTCATGATCCGTAAGAGTATTTTCTATTACTAAAGTTTTCGTCCTAAGCATTGATTTTATCATGACATGATCAAGACAACTGTCTTTTCTAGTTGGAAACAAATGACCAGGAAGGAGGCCATGAGATGAGGTAAGGTTAAAATAACTATCAGCGTGTTTAGTAAGCGGGCTACTTATTATATCGATATTCAAATCCCCTACTATGAAAATATTTTTAAATCTTTTTAGTGTCACAAGCAGTGAATCAAGAGAAAGAATAAAATTATCTACATTCTTGAAGCTAGGAGACCGATAAATACTTACCAAAACTATTGAGTTTTCTATCACAGTGACGAGACAGTTAGCATCTAGCACATCAGGTTCATAAGTGTAGCAATTAATTCCAGCCTTGACATAAATTACTACACCATCATTTTGGTTACGATTTGTTTTGGTGAAAAAATGATTGTAGCCAGTCAAATCTGTTACTGTGGGTGATTTAGATAACCAACATTCGGTTAGAGTAATTATATCCGGTTCTGAATTCATTCTTGCTATAAGAGTCTGAAGCCCTGGAAGATTACAATTTACGCTTCTAATGTTTTGTGACAATATTTTAAGCTTATGTTGTAGATGTACATGAGAATTAACTTCTTCAACGAGACAAGTTATTGCGTTAGATACAGTTAGATTGTCTAAGTCTTTTGTTACCTGAAATATATCGTTATCAACCATTTATGTATGTGGATGAGTATAATATCAAACAGATTACCTTTTCTTGAGATTTGCATTCAATTGGAATAATCGGGCAAGACTGGCAAGAGTAAAGATTCTTGGGGAGCAAGTATTTTCCAAACATTTTGTATACAAAAGATTTACTACGAAAACGACAGCGAACATGATTGAACCGATTGTAATGTATAAAATATAAAATAAAAACGTTTATCAAAAATGATGCAAAGTAGTAAATAATATGAATTTGATTTTGTGTTAATAGTGTATAATGTGAAGTGTAAATACAAATTAAAATAATGTGGCTGTGAAACAATAACATTATAAAAAAGATTGATTAGGAGATTTACAAGAAGGTACCATAATGGAGACTTCCAAAAACATTTTTTAAACGGTAAGTGTGCCAATACGTTGATCAAGCTCCTCCATTGTTCGTATTGTGATTGCTGACGTACCTTCTGATTTTCTGACCAGAATCGTTCCTTGGTTGACCCACACGTAGCGAAAGTTATGTTGCTTGGCTCTGTTCCTTGCTTCACGAAAAAGAAGCCGGTTTTCTTTCGTTAATCGTTCATTTATATACAAGCGATTTGTAGGTCCGTCGACAATTTCTACGCTGTTGATATTTCTCCTGCTTTACGCATTTTTCAGAAACTCCTCACGCTTCTTTAGTTTCGAGAAAGTTATGACCACAGGTCTAGGTGAGAGTGAGCCGTGTGATTGAGGTTTTGTAGCATTTATCCGTCTTCCACCTGCCCTTGTTGCTTTTTCTAAATCATGCTCTGATAGTTCAACACCAACCTTCTTTGAAACCAGAAGAACAATGTGTTGCAAATTTTCATTTTCTTTTTCCGGTATACCTATTATTTCTACATCCCTACAGAGTAAAGATTGATCGTTGTTATTCAATCTTATATTCATATCTCTTATTGTATCTTTCAGTGATTGAATTTCTGATCTCTGCTCCTTTATCTGGTTTTCGTATTTCTCTTTGTCCTTTGTGAGTGCCATTCTTAACTCCTTCATCTCATCCCGCATAAGCCTAATTTCTTCTATAAGCAATTGTGTAGAAGCCAAAGAGGGTTCATGTACTTTAATGGGTAGCGGAGTTACTAGATTTGCTCGACTTCCTCTTATGAAATTTACATTTTCAATGCTGCTGGCACTTTTGCTATAAGTGTCGTCCAAAATATTGATGTTAGGGTTAGGTCTGATCGGAGTCGATGAGTTATCGTGTTTAGGCTCTGAGCATTTGCACGCGGGGCAGATCCATTCACTTTTAAAAGACTCAGAATAAAGATTAAATGTTTCTTTCTCAACTCCTATACATGGTAGATCGTAAAGTTTATTGCATCTTGCGCATTCTAAAAACATAAGCGATTTTATGCTTTTATTGCAAGCATTGCATGTAGTAAGAGACATAGTTAATAATAATGTTGCGAAAACGAAACGCAAAAATATTTATCGGTTTATTTATTTTATGTTTGCAACACTTTATTTTCAAGATGGCAGTTTGACGTTTTACTCTTAGTTTCTATTGGCTAGTAGGTTGTCAAAGACTTCAGCTATCATCGGCTGTCATTGTCATTGTCAATTGTCATCCCTCCGCATATGTTATTGTTTCTAATTCTAATCAATATTATGATGATATTTTTCTAAAGTAATTTCTGTATTTACCCGGTGGGTCCGAGAAATATATCAAAATTTTGAAAATTTGATGTTTATAACGATCTTCAATTTTGGTTTAAGTTCTTATATTGTGCAGTAAATAAGATAATGGATGATATTTACCAGTGGACAACATCAATAACCTCAAAACTGTCTGAGAAAAACACTTTGCCACAACTTTGCTCCACTTTATACAGATGTATTTAATTTAAAACTGAGCCACAAGAGAAACACGTCCGTCAGATAGAAAAGGTAGGTAGGATATAAAAATCTAACGAATTTATTTTGTATTTTCTCCACCATGGAGCGATATTTCACTTCATGTGGAGACCAGATGACTGCGTTGAACTCCAATTTACTTCGTACCAGTGAATTGTAGAGAGCTTTTATAGCGTCTATATTCGAGAACTCTTGGGTTGTACGTAATACAAATCCGAGTGTCCTAAATGCTTTTTGACAAATGTCTACAATGTGATTACGAAACGACAAGTCCGAGCTAAAAGTGACTCCGAGATCCCTAATTTGCTGCACCCGTGACAGCGCCACTCCGCTCAACTCGTACTGCTGGTGGTGTGGGTTACGTTGTCTACTGTACGTGATAGTAGCACATTTATTTAAATTGAGTTGCAATTTATTCGCCTGGCTCCATTGGTCTATGGCATTTACGTCACTTTGGAATTTCTCATAATCTTCTACAGTGTGAATTGGTAATACCAATTTCATGTCATCGGCGAAAAGAAGACAAGTCGCGTGTTTCACTACTTTCGGAAGGTCGAAATTAAAATGTACCTAGCAGATAAGTTGATTATCATGATAACTCGTATGTGGAAACGAGCCAAATTAAATCAAAACTTTTATTTAACTTGTATCTACTTTGTATTTCAGGATTATCTGCAGTGCTTGGCAACCATTCAGATATCAATCCTTTTGTCTGCGAAGACTTTTAGTTAACATATTTTAAATTTTGTATTGTATTTGTTTGGCTAACATTTTTTACATTTAAAATGATTTTGGTGTGTTATTTTCAAGCGATACCTTAGCACCAGAGACGCCAGAAACACTGCTATCGCTTCAGGCTAAGCATCCGCCTTCAAGGGGGCATCAACTTTTCAGATGCTCCAAACCAATATAGCGTTACACCCGAGGCGACGGCACAAGATACGCTGGCGGCGATACTGTCCTTTAAGAACGGGTCTGCAGGTGGCCTCGATGGTCTCACACCACAACATCTCAAAGATCTTTTGTGTGGGGCCGGCGGGGAACACAGGGATACGTTACTTAGACAGTTGACCCGCTTAGTAAACCTTATGTTGTCTGGCCTTGTCTGTGACGATATATTGGATTTATTATATGGTGCGAATCTATGCGCTTTAAAAAAAAAGGATGGAGGGATACGACCGATTGCTGTCGGTAACACAATTCGCCGCGTCGTGTCAAAAATTTGTTGTAAATATATTCTAGTAGATCTAAGAACATACTTTGAACCAGTACAACTGGGATTTGGCACACGCGGTGGTTGTGAAGCCGCGGTTCATTCGGCTCGGACGTACATCGCAAATGGCGCCGGCGAAGTCCTTTTGAAGGTGGATGTGAAAAACGCATTCAACTCAGTAGAGCGGGCCGCCTTGTTGGCTCAAGTGAAAGAAAAAGCACCTTCAATTTTTAATTATGTTTGGCAGAGCTATAAAAAACCCTCAAATTTATTATATAAACAAAATTTAGTAAAATGGTGTGTCGGCTGCCAACAAGGTGACCCCCTGGGGCCAGCAATATTCAGCCTAGCCATTCATCTACTCATTGAATCTCTCGCCTCCAAGTTCAATGTGTGGTACCTAGACGATGGAACCTTAGGTGGAAATGCAAACATAGTTTTAAAAGACCTTGAAAATTTAAAAATGACTTTTTCTTCTATTGGCCTTGATTTAAATTTTGACAAATGCGAATTATATATAAATAAATGCCTTACAGACGAAGATAAATCCCAGATAATACAAAAATTCAATGAAATAGCCCCAAATATTACAATCCTTAATGATGATTCGCTCCATCTTCTAGGTGCCCCTTTGAACGAGGATTCAGTGCCCGGTTTTGTTAAAGATAAAATTTCAAAATTCAATCAATCTTCAGAACGCTTGCAAACTATCAATCCACATTTGGCCTACACGCTTATTAAATTCTGTTTGTTTGTTCCTAAATTTACATATGTTTTAAGGTGTTGCGACATCTGGAGGCATGTTTCGGCATTAAATGATTTGGACAACATTATACAAGATACTTTAAGCAAAATCCTAAATTGTAAATTCGATGACAACAGCAGGGCTCAGGCTTCCCTTCCAGTTCGTTTTGGTGGCCTGGGTATTCGCAAAACATCCGATGTTTCTTTACCAGCTTTTTGTCATCTGTGCATTCCACTATGACCCTATACCATCAAATTTATCAGTCCCTCTTTAGGTGAGGCCGAGGTCAGTGGAATGAGCGATGCCAAGATTGCTTGTATTTCCATGCTTGGTTCCAATTCTACTATCTCGACAAAATTGGCTAGCCAGAGGTCATGGGATGACATACTGTGCGGACGGATTCAATTAAACCTTTTGAACTCTGCTTCCGACCCCGCACAGCGTGCTCGTCTTATGGCTTCTGCAGAGCCTGAGTCGGGTTATTGGTTGAATGCGTTACCTTCTGAGGCGATTGGTACCCTTCTCGATAGGTCTACTTTTTGTTTGGGGGTCTGTCTGAGAATTGGTGCCCAAATCAATGAAATTCATCGCTGTCGCTGTGGAGTGCAAGTTGATCATCAGGGTCACCACGGTCTTTCGTGCCCCCGCAGTGCAGGTCGCCTGTCACACCATGCTGCCCTCAACGATATCATCCGTCGGGCTCTTGTCAGCGTCCATGTACCAGCTGTTTTGGAACCCCCTGGCTTGTCACGGGACGATGGCAAGAGACCGGACGGTATGTCTTTGTTGCCTTGAAGGAATGGCAGGGCGTTAATATGGGATGCAACGTGTGTTGATACCCTAGCGCCTTGCCATTTATCAGAGTCGGCATCGCGAACAGGAATGCCGAGAGTTTCATACGTCGAAAATATTCTGGATTATTTAATGATTATCATTTTATTCCATTCGCCGTTGAAACTCTCGGCACATGGGGCAACGAGGCGCGGGTTTTCTTAAAAGATCTCTCAGCCCGCCTAGTGGAAGTCAGTGGTGATCCTAGGGCTGGCAGCTACCTCGGCCAACGAATTAGCATAGCCATTCAAAGAGGAAATGCTGCCAGTATTTTAGGCACGATACCGTTCTGCGAGAGCGATGAATTTCATGAAATTTTCCATCTTTAGTAGGTATTTATTTAGTTTTATATTTTAATTTAGGTTGTGAATTGTCTTTGTAAGTATTTTTAATTATTCTTGAATAAAATTGTATAGATGTGAGAATGATATTTTTATCCCATATAAGATATATACTAATTTCACTTAAATGTACATACATTGCTAAAAATATCGGTATAAAGAGTCGTGAAATTATCAATCTTGTAAATATGGGGTAACTTTCTGGTACTATCATGTGTATATTCAAAAGCATATTATTTCTCTAAAAGATATATAGAATTCAAATTTTTTTTTACAAAAAAACTTTTAACAAAAAAAATATATTATTCAAAACAGCCTGTTAACAGCAGTAAAAGATAAATGAACACGAAATAATTATTCCTGCCAGCATTATCCTACCGAACTATAAATCTGTGGTAGCTACGGTGCAGTAGAGAAACACCGCTGAGTTGGCTTACATAGACCAAATCACGGCTTACTAGAAAGAAAGAAAGAAAGAAAAGACTTATTTTCCTCTTGAGGACACAATACATTAAAAAAATATAAAGAACACGCGAAAATACTATACGACTTTACTATTACTTACTTACTTATACTCACGCCCATTATTCCCATTGGGGAGGCAGAGACTATCGATCGCCACTTAGTACGATCTTGACAAACCTCTCTTGCTTCCCTTACATTCATTATTCTTTACTCATTCATTTCTAATTTACTATTACATCTAAATTTTTTCTACACTCTAAACTCTATATTAAAATATCCGCTTTTCACTACATGCATTTTAGTACGCCGTGTAGTGTCGGCTTAGAATAGCACTACCCCGTTTCTACCGATATGGGTGTACGTAAGAGGCGACTAACGGTATTGGGGCTTTTAAGGGATTTTTGGGCGATGCGGTTGGAAACCCGTCACCAACAACCTTTACTTTACCATCTTTTCCCCACTCAATTTTCCAAAACTGGTCGAGGAATTTTTAATCCCTTAGCTCTGGCTACCCCTTCTAGGGATTTATAGCCGTGAGTATATGTATGTATGTATGTATGCATTCTAGTACACATATACAAAAATATTATTCCTCATTTTATTTTCAATATGTCCGTCTTTTTATTTTATATTATATTTCCGATTTGTGTAACCGAAGCATAAATCTGTATTGAATGAATTTTGAATATTTGAGTTGATAATTCTCACAATTAAACAATTAATGTTTGTTAAACAATAATCTTGTTTGCAGCAGTAAAAGGTAAATGAAAACAAAATAATTATTCCTGTGCTAGCTTTATCCTACCGAACTATAAATCTGTGTTAGCTTTAGTGCAGTACACCAAATCATGGCTTACTGTACGAGTATTAGCTTACACAGCAAGCTTGCTGTGTAGTTTCGGCTTAGAATAACACTACCCCATTTCTTCCGGTGGGTGTACGTAAGAGGCGACTAACGGTTTTGGGGCTTTTGAGGGAATTTTAGGCGATGCGGTTGGAGACCCATCATCAACAACCTTTATTTCACCATGAGGCTGAGGAATTTCTGATTCCTTAGCTCTGGCTACCCCTTCTAGGGATTTATAGCCGTGAGTATATGTATGTATGTATTAGCTTAGTAGGATGTTACTAGTCACAAATGTAGAAAGTGCGAGTTCAAATTCGAGTATTATACGAGTCGAAAAGTGTACACTATTTTGTGTAGGTAATTAAAATCAGAACTGCGATACTTCATATGAAGCTAGTGATAAATCGAGTTGTATTATTAGCTTACATTACTAATATACAAATCTTCTTTAGTCAATAAAAATAAACTAGAATAAAATTGTATGTTTTTAATATTTGAGTAAATATACACATTTTCTTTAACAATAATTTATTCATTGTTTCATTAATTTTCTAAAACGTCTATTACGATTTTAGCGGAACTTTCACTAGCAAAAAGCTGGTGTAATAAAAGGATTTAACGTATTTTTGAATTTACGCGAAGACGGGGTAATCAGCTAGTAGTGATTATAATCCTAAATTAGGTCGCAAACCCATTTCAGAGATAAATTAGGATTGTGACAAGTTCGCAAAAAATATTGTTCGCTAATTCACATAACCATCGCTATCAAATACGCACATCTTTTCCCCTTAGAATCCGTTTACACTTAACGTTTTTACGAGCATAACAGCCCTTGTATCTATTATAAACAAAAAAAAAACACCTACCTATCACCACTATAAATCACAAAATTTACATACACACATATAAAAAGTCAAAAGTCAAAAAGTTTATTTTTCAAAATAAAGTTAAATACTAACATTTTTTGAACGTCAAAGTTTTAAATTAATCGTTAATCCGTTGCTTCGGAAGGTGTTCGTAAAGAGAAGAAGCAACAAAGAAACTCTTTACATTCACATTTTTTCATTTTTTCAAAATATATACTCACGGCCAAACATCCCAAAAAGGAGTAGCTAGAGCTTAGGTGGTAGAATATCCTCAGCCAGATTTGGAATTTGAGTTGGTGATGGGTCTCCAACCGCATCGCCCAAATACCACTTAAAAAAGCCCCATAACGTTAGTCACCTCTTACGACACCCGTAGGTTAACAGAAGGGCAAGCCCGAACGCTATTTTATCGACACGATAACGGTTAGAATGAGATGGCAGTATACGATACTTAGAAAGTGCGTAAGAGATGGCTGCTTTATATCACGCGATAACTAGTTTAAACACGGCTCGTGCTTGCCCTTCTGGGATAGTGACATTCCAAAACGGCACTACACGGCAAAATGTGTTAGTGTAAATGCACAAAGTGGCGACATATACCTACCCTTATAACATGAATACAGTGTAAGTGTAAATATCAGTAGGTACTTGTTTATCGCTCTTTCGGGATACACGACTTAAGCAATGAGATTTTCTTTTACTACAGCCAAAAATAACATTGCTCCATACACTCATACATATACAATACTATATACTATATTACATTGCTGTGTAGTGCTGGCTTAGAATAACACTACCCCATTTCTTCCGGGGTGGGTGTACGTAAAAGATCACTAACGGTATTGGGGCTTTTAGGGAATTTTGGGCGATGCGGTTGGTGACCCATCACTAAAAACCTTTATTTTTACCATCTTTTCCCCACTCAACTTCCAAAAGTGGCTGAGGAATTAATAATTCCTTAGCTCTGGCTACCCCTTCTAGGGAAATATAGCCGTGAGTATATGTATGTATGTATGTACTCATACATATACATAGGCCACTACTTCCCATTTTGTTAGGCAGAGATTATACTAACCCAAAGTCAGCCACTTTGTATGATCCTGGCAAACCTCTCGAGCGTCTTCTACATTCGTCAATATGTAATTACATATGTCCTCTTATTCTTTAAACTTCAAAGGCCTTCTTTTGATACTTCTCCGTCTGGTTATAATAGTAAGTGAAAATTTGTGATTTAAATGCGTAATATTATTCCTAAACACGACAACAAGGGACAAAGCTCTTAAATCTTTTTTCTTACGATTTTCCTTGTAATGATTGATGATGTAGGAAAAGGTTGGCCTTTTTACAATGAACAATAAGTGTTCTAGACCGAAATAATAATGTAATGTAAAGTAAAATACAACACTCAACATTTTAATTTTTCATAGAACTTTAGCTATGATTATTATTGAATAATAATAAAGAAATAGCGTACACTTTGTCAAATGACGTCGGTAGCCGAGTGGATAGGTTTCGGTCCAGAGGTTGCAGGTTCGACTTATTCCGTGTATCCACCCTAAAACAGCCTCCCTAAGTCGGATATTCGGAAACGCATGTCCTTCTATCCACCCTGAACGGGGTGGATATCCGGAATGCATATAATATGGTTCTTCCGATTTTTTACCCCAAGTACAGTAATTTTCAGAAGCATACACAACACAAAATGGGTCCAAGAAACATCGTGAACATTAAAATACTTAAGATAAACATACCTACTTTCTTACTTACAGTTTGAATACAAATATCTTACAAACTTAGGGTCTTTTTTCTGTAAATGACTGTACAAAGGCAGGGTAGAAAATCGGAAGAACCATATTATATGCATTCCGGATATCTATCCCGTTCAGGGTGGCTAGACGGACATGCGTTTCCGAATATCTGACTTAGGGAGGCTGATTTAGGGTGGATAAACGAAATAAGCCGAGGGTTCGATGCCCGCTAAGAGCAATGTTTATGTGATGAACATAAATGCCTGTATTAATCTTGGATGTCATTTATATATGCTCGAGAGGCTGGCCAGGGTTATACAAATGGGCAATCGATAGTCTCTGCCAACCACAATGGGAAAATACCTACATACATATACTCACGGCTACAAAACCCTAGAAGGGGTAACCAGAGCCAAGGAATTACAATTTACTCGGCCACTTTTGGAAGTTGAGTGGGGAAAAGGCGGTGAAATAAAGGTTTTTGGTGATGGGTCTCCAACCGCATCGCCTAAAAATCCAATAAAAAGCTCCAATACCCTTAGTTGTCTCTTACGACACCCGTAGGTAGAAAGGGGTAGCGACATTCTAAGCCGGCACTACACGGCAAATCACACTGCTACATACTCACTTAAGTAAACTCTTTTACGGGTTTTCTCACGATGTGATGTTGATATACTAATTTGTGTGACACTGACAGTGTGTTAAAGAAGGTTAACGAAAGTTAAAGGTTTGCTGTGTAGTGTCAGCTTAGAATAGCACTACCCCATTTTTTCCGGTGGGTGTACGTAAGAGGCGACTAACGGTATTGGGGCTTTTAAGGGATTTTCGGGCGATGCGGTTGGAGACCCATCACCAAAAACCTTTATTTCACCATCTTTTCTCTACACAACTTTCCGAAAGTGGCTGAGGAATTTCTAATTCTGGCTACCCCTTCTAGAGATTTATAGCCGTGAGTATATGTATGTATGTGTTGAAGACGGCGATAGACTCACCCCTTATCTGATGCATACTGTGAATGTGAACAATCGTGAAATAAAAGGTGTGGATTCTGTCAACAACAGCCCGGCTAGTACGAGCGGTGTTTAAACTAATTATCGCGTGGAATAAAGCAGCCATCTCTTACGCACTTAATTAGTATCGTATACTGCCATCTCATTGTAACCGTTATCTTGTCGATAAAATAGTGCTCGTGCTTGCACCACTGGTGACAAACAATTTTGTAGCTTTGATTGAAATGTTATGTAAATTGCGTATGCAAGTGTTTAAGCCGATTTGTTTTTTTCCGCACTTTCTAGTTTATTGTGTAAGCGTTGAGTTAGACGCACTTTTGCATAATATACTTTTTCTCATGTAAATTGTCGTAAAATTTTTGATTTGCTTCAATGCATACATAAATACATGGGTGTGTCTCCAAACTGGTATCCCAAAAATAAATTTTTGATCTTCAGTACTCTTAGTAGATTATTTCCAACACCCACGGAAAAAATAGGGTAACGCTATTTTTAGCCGACACTACACAGGTAAATGAATGAACATGGAATGTAATATATGAAAAATGAATTTCAAGCGTCATATTTGAATTTTTTTTTGTCTCGTCAAAGAAACAATAGCATAAACATCATAGATGTACTAATAAAAAAACCGTAGATAAGTAATGCGCGCTCATAAGTGGCACTTAAAACACAGGCTAAATGGCTCATCTGACTTCAGTCGCGCACTAGCTGCCGTCGCAATCGTTCATCGGTTTTGGCGTGTTTGTTTAACAAAATAATCGAGAATGCCGTCGTGTGTGGTGAGATTTTGCACAAACTATAGTAGAAAAACTACTAAAATGGTGAGATTACTTATCATTCGTAAGTATTATAAATTTACAACGTTTTAATTATAATTTATAATAAATCGTGTGTATAAGTTTTAATTATTCTTTGTCAAACGGTCGTCTTAGTGTCATATTTCACGACGGTACAGAGAAAATATGTTTATCTCTTTTTAGCGCTTGCTTTAAGATGTGCTATCTCGCCTACATTTCAAATGTATTTCTTGGTGTGTTGTTTGGATATACTTATAGTGGTGTGCGTTCATCTGCCGCAATCGGTGCCACTCGTAAGCGCCGGTTTCCTCGTAAATGACCTATCTAACGTTTTTTAATCTATGATAAACATATTTTCAGATGCTTCAAGTGTGTATTCCCTTTTAATATGTCCTTTGTAATTTGCAATCCCTCTTTCCCTCCTCTGAACCGCGGAAGTCAGCGTCACATATTTCTAAAGGGTCGCTGAAATATTTTTATGAGTGCGTAACTTTTGCTCTTTTTCTCCCTTCGGCGTTGCCAAAACGTGCCGTGGTACTATGGTTTTTCGAATAAGGTTTGCAATCACAATACATAAACTAAGGGATATATGCAAGTTGCAGACTTAGAAATGCTTTAGCCACAAAAATGTAAATTTAGAAGCATGTATAAGTTACTTAATCCAATGTTTAATAAATCAAATGTAAATATTGAAAATATTGAAAATACTCGTCGTAGTTTCGAAATAGATTGCAAAACCTCATGTGCATCATTTTATTACCATGAATTAAACTATGTATGGCACATCGATTGGTGATATGGTCAGCATAGTTGCCTTCCGAGCAGTTGACCTGTGTTTGATTCCCGGCCAACACACACCACCGTAGCTCTCAGATAGGTCTCTCAAGCGTTGCAATCTACCAAAACACACCAATAATCACATTAGTGGCCTCGATTGAATTTCATGGTCAGTCGGTCATGGGTCAGGATACTTTATTTCTGCCATCTTGTCCCCTGTCAACTTCCAAATGTGGCTGAGGAATCTCTAAATCTGAAGATCTGGCTATCCTTTTTTGAGGTTTTTGCCCATGAGAATATTTATGTATGTATGTGTGTATGAATATAAAATTAGATACTTTAAATTGTCTTGTTTGACACTTAGGGAAAAAAATGAGTAAGTTCTTAATTAAGCGGACTCTAGTAAAGTTTCGTGTTCATTTCAATAACAAGTATGACAAAAGTAATTTTCAAAATATTC
The DNA here is from genome assembly GCA_963576735.1 of Bedellia somnulentella. Taxonomy (NCBI): domain Eukaryota; kingdom Metazoa; phylum Arthropoda; class Insecta; order Lepidoptera; family Bedelliidae; genus Bedellia; species Bedellia somnulentella. The sequence goes on from OY755194.1 coordinate 10,914,689, forward strand.
ATATCAAAACAAAATCCATAAATCCTATTTATAACAGTCATAACAATATCATGTTATCAAATGATCATAAAAAGTTATCAATACTTTTATTTCCTTTCGATAATTTTATTAGGTTCATTAAAATGATATGTTAAATGAAGCAACCAACTCACTGGTTCCGTGGTGTAGTGGTTATCACATCTGCTTTACACGCAGAAGGCCGCCAGTTCGATCCTGGCCGGAATCATATTTTTATTTAAATTAACTTTTCATGTGTCTTAAATAATCAGTTTATCTGCACTTGCTGCATTATTTTCCAACTGTACAATCGTACTGAAACGTTTTTTTAAGTCAAAATTTGTTTCTTTTGTTACTTACACGACTATGACAATTTAAAGTGCTAACAGACGATTGAACATGTACGGCGCGCACCAGTGTTCGTGGTACGGGCCGTACCAAAAACGAACGTGTGTAGCGTGGTTCGCCGCACATAATTATTATTAATATTGGTGCGGGCTGTTTCGAAGCCCTTGCGGTGCACGGTGCGATGGTGCGCGCCGTATATGTTCGATCGTCTGTAGGCTAGAGCGCACCGCACAGTGCGATGGTGCGCGCCGTACATGTTCGATCGTCTGTTAGCACTTTTAGGAAGACGTCCGTGGCTGAGCCGATAGATATATAGCTTCTCGGTCCGGAGGTTGCGGGTTCGAACCCCGCTGAGAGAAAAAAATATGTACATACATACATATACTATGTACATACGGCTATATTTCGCTAAAAGGGGTAGCCATGTGACTAGCGTAAGTGACTGTTTTACTCATGGATGTTATATTTACATGTGTATTATATAATCTTAAATATATCGTTGATTTAGTATCCCACAACACAAATCCAACTTTTTTTAGGGCTAACTTGATCTGTGTATAATATGTCCGTATATTATAGGCATTCTCTGAATTCTCTGATCCATTCTCTTTGCCGTGTTGTGCCGGTTTAGAATATCAGTACCCCTTTCTACCCGAGGGTGTCGTATGAGGTGACTAAGGGTGTGGGGCTTTTTAAGTGGTTTTTGGGCGATGCGGTTGGAGACCCATCACCAACGATACTTTATTTTTTCCATCTTCTCCCCTATTAACTTCCAAATGCGGCTGAAGAGTTTCTAGCTCTGTAGCTCTGGCTACCCCTTTTTGGGATTTACGGCCGTGAGTATATGTATGTATGTATGTCTCTGAAGAACAACTGTCACAATTTTGAAAATAAAAATAGTCTTAAGCTCAATAGTTTTTTAAATCTCCACCTATTTAATTTAATGTTACAGAATCGAAAACACTTTTGCTTACAACGTTTTTATTTGTAATCAAAGGCACATTATGTAACCAATAGCTAATAATTCTTCTCTTTTCCTATATCAATCACTTTTGGCTTAGATATACATATATGCGGCTTAAGGCTCTAATTTACAAAACATCAAAGCAAAAATCTCTGTGTAGTGTCTGCTCTCTGTGTAGTGTCGGCTTAGAATAGCACTACCCCAATTCTTTCGGTGGGTGTACGTAAGAGGTGACTAGCAGTATTGGGGTCTTTAAGGGATTTTTGGGCGATGCAGTTGGAGACCCATCACCAACAACCTTTATTTTACCATCTTCTCCCCACTTAGCTTTCCAAAAGTGGCTGAGGAATTTCTAATTCCTTAGCTCTGGCTACCCCATCTAGGGATTTATGGCCGTGAGTATATGTATGTATGTATGTATCAAAGCAAAGCCACACAAGTTTCAAGGCCTCCCAAAAGCATAATCAATCTAAAAATATAATTGTCTAAACAAAGACTTCAAACATTTTCGAGAAACCATAGTACTAAACATCAACAATATGCTGCCAAAGTTTTTTCAGTAGAAATGTGTTTATCGTTTGCGGTCGAAGTTCCACATCCAGCCACTACCAGTTTTCTTTGCGGTGAAACTTTGGTATTGGACTGAGCTGCGACTTGCGTTTATCCTGTGTTACGCTTTGTAAGTTTGCGGAGGATCTGAGCTCGTTGTTAGCTTTGTAAACGGGTTGGACTTGCTTAGAACTTGTATGAAGCCTGAAGTTTCTTGCGTGCTTCACATCCGTATCAGTTTTGTAGATTATAATTACTTTAAAAAGCCTATACCCTATAAGCCCTATACCCTGAGCTGCCTCTTACGAACACCCATAAGTTATCAACTTGGCCAGTAACAAGTATTCGCAATGTATTGCAATTACAAAATTAAGAAATAAGAAATAAGCTTCTCATTATTGTTGTACCTAAACGAGGTACAGATATACTCACTACTAGTCAATTCTAGGAAAGAAATTCCTTGAAGATTACAAACATGCATACTCACGGCTATAGGTAATTAGAATTTGCTCAGCCACTTTTGGAAAGTTAAGTGGGGAAAAGATGATACAATAAAAGATGTTGGTGATGGGTCTCCAACCTCTTCACTCAAAATCCCTTAAAAATCCGAATACCGTAAGTCGTCTTACGTACACCTACCGGAAGCAATAAAGTAAAGCTATTCTAAGAAGACACTACAGAGCAGAAGATTCATGGGAAAAAAATATAAAAATATAAGTATGGCTGGGATAGGTTTTCAGCCACAATGCCCAAGTAAAAACGACCAATTTGTTTCACTGTTGTTATATTTATGCTACACATATTTTATTAAGACTACAACTGTACATATTCTCTAGCTATGATTTAAAAAACTTATTATTATTATTGACATTACAACCGTGCTACCGTGATAGCCCAGTTGGTAGAACACTCGGTTATCGTGCAAACGACTAGTGTTCAAATCCTGGGTCGGGCCTACACCAATTTGTCTTTTCTAAAGACATATGTGTGGTTAATTTATCATGGTTGTTAACGGTGAGGGAAAACGTCGTGAGGAAACCCACATGGTTGAGTTGTACTTAGTCATGTGACAGTGTATTCGTACAAAACGGCGATAGGCCTGCCCCCTATGCCCCTATCACGTGAGTACACTGTCCATGCAAAACGTGGGTACTCTGAACACCAGGTGATAAAGTCACGTGATGTTCAGAAGTATTAGTACCTCTGCTAACTCCTTCGGGGATATTCGGCGTGAACGTTTATGTTATGTTATGTTATGAAATTAATAAGTCTATGGACCAAATTTTCCTCAGAACTGTGTTCTTTTTCGTCATCATTTATTAATATTTTCATCCATAAATAAATATATACGGGCATATGACACAGATCAAGTTAGCCCCAAAGTACGTACAACTTAATGACTTAAATGGGATGCTAATTCAACTATATACTTAATATTATATAATACACATATAAATGAGATTCAAGGCTACAAAACATTATACTCATTACATAAAAGTTGCCTGCAGCGAGATTTGAGCCCACGACCTCCGGACCCAAAAGCTAGTCACATAACCACTCAGCCACGGTCGCCGTCAAATCCGTCCATAGTTTTTATTGTCGTCTGATATTCAACTTACGAAATAACATTCCATACATACATACTTATACTCACGGCTATAAATCTCTAGAAGGGGTAGCCAGTGCTAAAGAATTAAAAATTCCTCAGCCACTTTTGGAACGTTGAGTGGGGGAAAGATGGTAAAATAAAGGTTGTTGGTGATGGTTTTAAAACCGCATCGCCCAATGTTCCTTCAAACCCTTTCCGTTAGTCGCCTCTTACGTTCACCCACCGGAAGAAACGGGGTAGCGCTATTCTAAGCCGGCATTATACAGCTAAATAATAGTTTTGATTTATTTAGTATGAATATTTAACCTATATTTCATAAATACAAGCGGATAATTAACTCTTAAAACCTCTGACTTCATAACAAAAATCCAACCTTAAAAAACATACGGCGAAAATTTGACGTGACGAATGAATAACGAAGTCCTCAAGAAAAGATTTAAGTAAATTTCCTTTGTAAAAAACCACACTTAGCGCCTACAAAGTAGAACCGTTTCCAAGCACAAAAGAAGCAATTTCCTCTTAGCCAAAATGACTCTCATTTCTTAGCCGTTACAATCACGCCTCTCAAACAACTTTTCACACTTCGGCATAAACTTTTACTTCGCACTTCATTTATAATCTTTAATTTGGCTTTCGGTCGCATTGATTGGTAATTCAATAAGAGATTTATGTATGAGGTATTTTATTTTTTCAGGGATTCTTGGCTTAGAATAGCACTACCCCATTCCTTCCCATAAGTTTATACACACTAATTGTATAGTTTGCTGTAAGTATTCCGACCATATAAAATAAAATAAAATTGCAACTTTTAAATTATACAGGATACAAAGGGAGACCTCAGAAATAATAATTTGTTTTCACCTTAACGTACTATGTGCTAACATAAGATAAATTAGGGATGTTTACGAGGCAACAACTATTACTTAATAACATTACAGAAGCTCTAACTTATACCGTGAACGTGAAAATTCGTCAGACTGTCAGATTACTATCTCTCTACAATATTAATAAATGTGCAAAGAAGAGGCTGCAGGAAATGTTATTTGTAACTCAATACATACATACATATACTCACGGCTATAAATCCAAAAAAGAGGTAGCCAGAACTTTAGAGGTAGAAACTCCTCAACCACATTCGGAAATTGATAGGGCGAGATGATAGAAATGAAGTATCGTTAGTGATGGGTCTCCTAACACATCACGTAAAAAGCCCCAAACTCTCGCTAAAATCTTGCTTGGTTGCGGTTGGAGACCCATCACCAAAAACCTTTTTTTTATAATCTTTTCCCCACTCAACTTTCAAAGGTGGCTGAGGAATTAATAATTCTGGGGCATCATAGACATGAGTATATGTAGATATATATGTACCCTTAGTCGCATCTTACGACTCCTGTAGGTAGAAAGGGGTAGTGACATTACAGCATTAAATATTAATTAATAATTTTACAGAAGCTCCCTTATACCCTAAACGTGGAATTTCCACAGACTGACAGATTAGTAAGTCACTATATTTTTAACAAATGTGCAAAGAAGTGCCGGAAAAAATATTATTTGTAAGTAAATACATACATACATACATACATATACTCACGGCTATAACTCCCTAGAAGGGGTAGCCAGAGCCAAGGAATTATATATTCTTCAGCCACTTTTGGAAGTTGAGTGGGGAAAAGATGGTAAAAATAAAGGTTTTTGGTGATGGGTCTCCAACCGCATCGCCCAAAAATCCAATAAAAAGCCCCAATGCCCTTAGTCGCCTCTTACGACACCCGTGGGTAGAAAGGGGTAGCGACATCCTAAGCTGGCACTACACGTAAGTAAATATGTCTGTTATTTTAAAATAATAGGAATGAGCTGTGTAGTTTTGGCTTAGAACTACCTAACTTCCTAAATTCACTAGAGTATTGGGGCTTTCGGAGAAATTGTTGGACGATGCGGCTGGAGACCCATCACCAAGAACCTTACAATCTTTTCCATACTCATTTTCAAAAAGTGGCTGAGGATTTTCTTGAGCCATGAGTGTAGGTATGTAATAGAAATAATTAATTATTATGTGGAAATTATACAATTGAAAGAAAATAAATACAACGGAAATTATTCAAAAGTACTGGGAGATAAAAAAAAATATATCTTTTCCATCACTTGTTTAGATATTTCTTTTAGAATGAATATTGCATAAATAATTGAAATGAGAATATATAATTATCATTTATTATATTCTTTTAAAAAAAATGTTGTCTGAAATATAAATGTATATTTCCAAAAGGTTTCAAAGGCTCCAAACTGTAACCTTACATATATATTTTTTCATGTTTGATCATTTATACAGACGAAACCCATTAAGAAATAATAGATTTCCCTCCTTTGATATCGTTTTTGGCCATTCTTCGATATCGCAGTGATTACAAAAGCATTACAATTATATAAAAGTGCGTTGGAGTAAGCTACATTGGAAGTATTCTCTTTATGTAGCAACGTCTGATTTTCATGAATATTTTTCTATTAAAGGTTGGTTTATAATTTTATTACTATAATAGTAGTATCACACAATTGGCGATCATTGTGTGATTGTCTTAAATTTAGTATTACAACATAGGTAGCCAGAATTTCAGAACTAGATACTCCTCAGCCATATTTGGGAGATTATAAGGGACAATATATTAGAAATAAAGTATCGTGGGTGATGAGTCTCCAACCGCATACATACATATACTCACGGCTATAAATCCCTAGATGATGTAGCCAGAGCTAAGGAATTAGTAATTCCTCAGTCACTTTTGGAAAGTTTAGTGGGGAAAAGATGGTAAAATAAAGATTGATGGTGATGGGTCTCCAACCTCATCGCCCAAAAATCCCTTTAAAGCCCGAATACCGTTAGTCGCCTCTTACGTACACCCACCGGAAGAAATGGGGTAGTGCTATTCTAAACCGTAACTACACAACTAACCGCATAGCCCAAAAACCATGTAAAAAACCCCTACAGCCTTAGTTGCCTCTTACGACACACACCGACTTTATTTGCACGATCTTGTCCCCTATCAACTTCCAAATGTGGCTGAGGAGTTTCTAGCTCTGAAGCCCTGGCTACTCCTTTTTGGGATTTATGTATGTATGTAGTCATTTTAAGGCAACTTAGTTGAAGAACGAGAGAGTTTTCCAACCATACATTATTTCGCCGTATTTTTCTCACGCAGGTTCCAAAAGTTACTTAAGAGTTTTTTATTAATTGGTTGGTTCTCAGGCCTTTTATTACCTTTACAAGTATTGTCACATACATACATATACTCACGTCATTATTTCCCATTGGGTTAACAGAGAATATTGATCGCCACTTAGTACGATCCTGGCAAACTCTGGTTTCGTTCATACAATCTTTTCATAAATGCTCTTTTATATCTCATAATTCAGACATCTGCCTTTTTGAGCATACTCCCTATTCGGCCCAGGCGTGTTCTCCGTGGTCGTTCTTAACTTACATAACCTTCTGTAAATATCTTTTACCAATCTAAAATCATCCATACTGTCTAACTGTAAATAAATAAATAATAATATTTTTAATATTATATTATTTTTTGCCGTGTATAGAATAGAATAACACTACCCCATTTCTTCCGGTGGGTGTACGTAAGAGGCTACTCACGGTATTGGGGCTTTTAAGGGATTTTTGGGCGATGCGGTTGGAGACACATCACCAAAAACTTTTATTTCACCATCTTTTCCCCACTCAACTTCCAAAAGTGGCTGAGGAATTTCTGATTCCCTAGCTCTGGTTACCCCTTCAAGGGATTCATAGCTGTGAGTATATGTATGTATGTAATATTATTTTATAAAACAAGAGAACGAAAGGATACGTTTAAATTGTCCTTTCACATAAATTAAATTTTGTAGCCAGACCCTCTTCAAATGGCTGTTGCTCGTTTTTAATTAAAAAGATAATATATTGATATGCGTGATTAATTAAATTGATAAATTACAATATCGAAAAATATTGTATATTACACATATATGATACTTATGTATAGTAAAAACTTCTTCTTCTTAATAGTTTTCATATAAGACTTGATAATTTTCCACGGTGTAAAAAACTTATAATTTCTTGATTATTTGATCAACTTTTACTTTATAACACATACTTTATGTTTCGACTTTGGTCTAGAAATTGTGCAATTAGAGTCACAAAATATACATGTAATTTAGAGAAAACATTGTGTTCATTGTAATTGTTTTGTAAAAGTTAAGAAAGTTATGACATTCCAAAGACGAACAAAAAACTTAATAATAAATAAAAAATAAATAAAGGAAAGAAAAATTTCGACATAGGCGAAATTTTTCTTTCCTTTATTTATTAGTATTAAACCCCACATGAGGTTTACATGAACAAAAAGATTAAAAAAAAACTTACTATTCGTAATTAATAGATATATAAACAACTACGATTATAATAGTTACCTCATATAATTATGGCCATAAATCCTAAAATAAGGTAGCCAGAGCTTTAGAGCTGGAAATTCTTCAGTTACATTTGGAAACTGACAGGGGAAGAAAGTAGAAATTAAGTATCGTTGGTGATGGCTTTCGAACCATAGAACCCAAAAACTACTTACATACATACAAACATATGCTCACGGCTATATTTCCCTAGAAGGGGTAGCCAGAGCTAAGGAATTATAAATTCCTCAGCCACTTTTGGAAGTTGAGTGGGGAAACGATGGTAAAAATAAAGGTTTTTGGTGATGGGTCTCCAACCGCATCGCCCAAAAATCCAATAAAAAGCTCCAATACCCTTAGTGGCCTCTTACGACACCCGTGAGTAGAAAGGGGTAGTGAAACGCTAAGCCAGCACTACACGGCAAAACTACTTAATAAGCCCCATACCATAAGTTGCCTCTTAAGACACCGAAATAATTAGAAGAATTGTAAACTTTCATGATTCCTCATACAGTAAACAGTATTTATATGCAATTCCTTTCCAAAAATTTTCTTCATTGCAATAACTTGAATCCTTGAACCTGTTAAGACAATAACCCAATATATTCCCGAGGGAGTACTATTTCAGTAAGAAAATATTTGAGTTATTTCTGGAGTCTTATAGCAATTTAATTAACAAAACACTTTAAAACAGGAAAATGATAGGCTCTAGGGATTTTAGAAATGAAATATAAATAATGAGAGATTACGAAGAAGTTATCAGATTAAGGATAAAATCTATTTTATAAAAATAACATAATTTTAATTAGTATAATTAATTTATGCATTAAGTTACAACAAGAATCAAATATGCGAAAAATTTGCTCCCCTTTGTACCATGTCAATCTCAAACGATCACTGATTGTCTACTGGTTCAAAGAAACCACGTTTTTCTTGGATGGTGTACTCACGTGATAGGAAGCAGGCCTATAGCCGTTTTGTACGAACACACAGTCACATGACTAAAGTATGGTTACTCTAGGTTATAATATAGAATAGAATAACTCTTTATTGCACATCTAACACAAATTTACAAAAGTAATAATATGATCAAACAGTTTACAGTGAGGTACAATTGGCGGTCTTATCGCTAAAAGCGATCTCTTCCAGACAACCTTTGGAAGGTGAGATCGATAAATTAATTATTTGGGTAGATGCACAAAACAAGGCCAAAAAAACATAAGGCCATAATAACAAAATAAATATTAATCATACAAAATAATATAGATATTTAACGAATATGAACACATACATAAATAACTACATACTTTTATATATACAAGCAATACAAATACCTAAATAAAATACACATATACGTTTTAAAAATATAATAAATATATATAGTTAAAAAGCAACATTACAGCGTACAAGAAATACAAGTATTACAGCGCTTCAGTGAGATAGTGTTGTTTCACCAGATCCTTGAACACATTTAGTGATTTAGCCAATCGCACCTCCACAGGAAGTGCGTTCCACAATTGCACAGCGTGTATAGAAAAAGAAGAGCCATAGAAATTGGTATATATTATATTGGTAGTATAGTGTAGTAAAGTAATTTGTGCCCGCTCGCTGGCTGAATTGCAGAAAACTGATATGATTTATCTATGTTGTGGATAAGGAGAAAGCTAGATATGTTAGGATTCCAAGTACATATCAGTATATACTGATTACTTGGGTTCCTGACATATCTAGCTTTCTATATTGCGTATAATTAATTAGTGTAATAAATACAAACATACATACATATACTCACGGCTATAACTCCCTAGATGGGGTAGCCAGAGCTAAGGAATCAGAATTTCCTCAGCCACTTTTGGAAAGTTCAGTGGGGAAAAGATGGTATAATAAAGGTTGTTGGTGATGGGTATCCAACCGCATCGCCCAATATTCCCTTAAAAGCCCCAATACCGTTAGTCGCCTCTTACGTACACCCGCTGGTAGAAATGGGGTAGCGCTATTCTAAGCCGGCGCTACCCAGCTAATAAGCTAAGCACAGTGTAATAAATCTGTATTATATATTTGTTTTTAAAAGTTATTTATATGTGTAACAAAATAATTTTATTAGACTAATTCTCATCGCTCGCGGTCTATACAACCGAAGGGGTGGGAATGGTACTTGTACTTGTAAATATCACATAAATTATATTCAAAACCAAATAATATTTGGAAACAGTAACTAGTTAATTCTTATTGGCTTTTAAAAGATTTATTGATGTAACGATTTGGGCCGCATTAATGTGCCACAGAACTCGGTCTGATAAATGGCTTTTCAAATGAAATTAAAGGTCAAATCGTATGAATTGTTGTATTATTTCTGATGCTCTAACTTTTGGTAATTTTAATTATAATTTTGAAATGAGTGGTCTGTCTTGTAACATTAAATGTTTGTCAAATCAAAGCATTTATTACAATTCTGATGCATATAATTATTAGTAAAACTACATTCTGACTACATACCTTTATGCATTCACTCACGGAATGAGACATTATACAACTTGAATTGAATTGGGTGGGGAAAAGATAGTAAAACAAATAAAGGTTGTTGGTGACTGTCTCCAACTGCATCGTTCAACAATCACTCAAAAAAGCCCAATACCCTGCGTCACCTTTTACGGGTAACATTTCGAATATTCGAATATTTTAAATCCGAATTCCAACATTCAGAAAACGGTTCACAGGATTTACATATCACAGATGCTTTATTTTTCACAACTTCATTAGTACATAAATACATTTTCTAGAAGTATCACTTCCCAGAAAAACTAAAACCCGATTATAAAAATGAATTTATTCCTTTTACCAACAATATCTTTTACTATAATCTCATTATTCCAAAGGTTTAAAAGACCGAAGTAACTTTATCTTTAGTCTTACAAATCGTAAACCTGCTTTAGGGGAATCGGGGGTCGGAAGCCCCCTGCAGACAAAGAAAAGATAAGTTACATTTAGTTAGGTTAGGTTAGGTTAGGCTCCCCCACACGGTGCAGCCTTGTCGTGGCGTGGGGGCTCAGTAGCCCCGGACTAGCCATCCGGGGTGAAGCTAATGCACCGAGGTGGCGTCGCTCCCAGTATCCCTCTCATTCGGAGAGGGGACAGGGGAAGCGACGCAAATCGTAACCCTAGCAACAGTTGTAGCCGCTGTTGCTGGGACCGAGGGCCTTGCCGTCACTGGCAGGTCGCGAGGAGTCAACCTCTATAAAAAATCGGAGGAGAAAACCTCGTTAAAAATCATGGGGTGGGTTGCTCCCGTTTCCTTTCGAGGTGTAGAGAGGGAACGGGAGCAAGAGGGGAACTCGTAACCCTGGCAGTATTGCACTACCAGGGCCGAGGGTCTTGCCGAGGTGTAGGCTTGACCGCGAGGAGTAAACCTCTATAAAAAATCGGAAGAGGAGTGAACCTTCCGCAAAAATCCGAGGACAAAACCTCGTTAAAAAAATCCGTGAGGTGGTGGGCTGCGACCGGCGGGTTGCAGTCTGCTGATCCGCAAGGAGAACCTCGAGGGGGCGGGCGTTTGGAACTTGTGGCCCAAACGTCTGCGGTGCTGAGGAAGCACAGAGGGGAGTGGGGGACTTCATGTCCCCCGAGATGGACGCCGAGAGGCGTGGTGCGCGGGATTGGAGGTAGACTGCCACGGGCGTTCCCACCAATCCCGCATCAAAGCACCGAAGATGGCCACCGTGGGGTTTTAGTCGGTAAGAGTCCGACATACCTTCGTCACCCCGCCGGGTGACGTCGGATCCATGAGGATTTCCCCACGACAAAAAAAAAAAAAAAAAAGGTTAGGTTAGGCTATGTATAAAACGAGCGAGCGTAACGCAGCGGAGCGAGCACCTAAATGCCTGATGCATGCCTATATGCATACTTGCTTGCTTGCAGCTTGCTTGCAGCTTGCTTGCATGCTTGCTACATATAGGGGACGGGGGGCGGGGTATACTACCTACATAAAATATGCCAGCAAAATTATTCATTATCATTCAATACATCTGTATTTCAAATGTATGGAAAATGATTTTTTGGAATAGTGATTATTCGGAAAAGCAATATTGCGGAATTAAGGTATATCTGGTTTATAATTCTGTCGGAATCCGCTCTTTTGGTTAGTCATAATGATAGTAAAGAAAAAAAAAGTCAATCGATAATCTGGAATCAAGAGTCAATCAAGAATATGGTATATGAAATTTCGGTGAAACAATATTATGGCAATTAAAAAAAGTCGATTATATTTCGGAAAAATTTAAATTTCGGATTTACAGTATGTAACCCCTTTTACGATACCTGCAGGAAGAAATGGGTAAGTGATAATTTAAAGTGACACTACCCATCTCTTTTTCAACAATCAAAATATTTCATCTGTTTAAATATAAGTTCCATTTATCTATGTTTCGGTCAAAACACCTCAAATGTCAACACATTTCACGAAACAACCCAAAAACCATTGCAAAAAAGCTTTCACTGCCTTAATAAACAATAAAACGCGGACTTTTTCAAGCCTACTTTACAAAAAACATTGAAACGGCGCAGCTATCGCCAGCGCTTCTAAAGCTCTTGATTTTTTTTTCATTCAAACGCGTGTCATTATTTGCTCCGAATGCCACGAACAGAGTACAATTTATGTGACGCAAATTGCTATTTTAGGAATATGTGGCGTCAGGATGTGGATGTATAAGTTTTTGTACCGGTTTTGTACTGAGTTGTAATGAAAACATGGTCATTTTAAAAGTCAGCTTTTAAAATGATGATGATGAAGAATAAAAGAACATGTATGAGAAGAATAATGAATCTAAAGGAAGCAAGAGAGGTTTGTCAAGATCGTACTAACTGGCGATCAATAGTATTTGCCTACCCCAATGGGAATAATGGGCGTGAGTATATATAAGTAAGTATGATGAATGAGTAAGTGTAGTTACTGATTATTTTGCCACTAAGCGTTCAAATTTATAGGTTAATCAGCTTGCAGTTGTCGTAAGAATCGACTTAGGGTTTTCAAGCGTTGTAAGTGATTCTGCAGTGATGTGGATGAAGATCCATCATACAATCATCTTACATATTACATCCAAATTTGGTTGAGGAATTTAAATTTCTGAAGCCCTGGCTACCCTGTTTTTGGGGTTTATAGCTGTTAGCATTAATATAGAGTGAAAAAAATACAAGTGCTTCGAAGAATGAAGATTAATGAATAAATAATTGATGCCTTAATGTATGTCTGTAATTTGGTATGCAAAGTTTTTTTTTGTATTTATAAATATTTTTATTTGATAGTAAACACGAAAACAAAAGACTAATTTGAATAGTTTTCATTTAAAATGAGTAATTGTAATGTTATGATTTTTTAAATAATGTTCAACTTTTTCTCCTAATGACAATTTGTGTGACGTAAATTGCTATGTTTAGAATATGTGGCGTCAGGATATAGATCTATAGCTTTTTGTTGCGGTTTCGTGATACACTGTAATGAGAACATGGTCTACTTACATAAAATATGCCTGCAAAATTATTCATAGCAGTAGGTATCATTCAATACATCTGTCAGACTGTCAGATTACTATCTCTCTACAATATTAATAAATGTGCAAAGAAGAGGCTGCAGAAAATGTTATTTGTAACTTAATACATACATACATATACTCACGGCTATAAATCCAAAAAAGGGGTAGCCAGAACTTTAGAGATAGAATCTCCTCAGCCACATTTGGAAATTGACAGGGCGAGATGATAGAAATGAAGTATCGTTAGTGATGGGTCTCCTAACACATCACGTAAAAAGCCCCAAACCCTTAGTCACTGGCACTACACGGCACAGTGCCGTGTAGTGCTGGCTAAAAATCTCGCTACCTTTAAGGGTATTGAGGCTTTTTATTGGAATTTCGGGCGATGCGTTTGGAGACCCATCACCAAAAACCTTCATTTTACAATCTTTTCCCCACTCAACTTCCAAAAGTGGCTGATGAATTTATCATTCCTTAGCTCTAGCTACCCCTTCTAGGGAATTATAGGCGTGAGTATATGTATATATATGTACCCTTAGTCGCCTCTTACGACACCTGTGGGTAGAAAGGAGTAGTTACATTAATTAATTAATAATATTACAGAAGCTCTAACTTACACCCTAAACGTGGAATTTCCACTGACTGTCAGATTAGTAAGTCACTATATTTTTAACAAATGTGCAAAGAAGTGCCGGAAAAAATATTATTTGTAAGTAAATACATACATACATACATACATATACTCACGGCTATAACTCCCTAGAAGGGGTAGCCAGAGCCAAGGAATTATATATTCTTCAGCCACTTTTGGAAGTTGAGTGGGGAAAAGATGGTAAAAATAAAGGTTTTTGGTGATGGGTCTCCAACCGCATCGCCCAAAAATCCAATAAAAAGCCCCAATGCCCTTAGTCGCCTCTTACGACACCCGTGGGTAGAAAGGGGTAGCGACATCCTAAGCTGGCACTACACGTAAGTAAATATGTCTGTTATTTTAAAATAATAGGAATGAGCTGTGTAGTTTTGGCTTAGAACTACCTAACTTCCTAAATTCACTAGAGTATTGGGGCTTTCGGAGAAATTGTTGGACGGTGCGGCTAGATACCCATCACCAAGAACCTTTATTTTACTATCTTTTCCATACTCATTTTCAAAAAGTGGCTGAGGATTTTCTTGAGCCTTGAGTGTAGGTATGTAATAGAAATAATATATTATTATGTGGAAATTAAACAATTTAAAGAAAATCAATAAGAACGGAAATTATTTAGAAGTACTGAGAGCTAAAAAATGTATATCTTTTCAATCACTTGTTTAGATGTTTTCTTTTAGAATGAACATTGTATAAATATTTCAATATATATTTATCATTTTTTTTTTTTTTTTAAATTATATGTAAAATTTGATGTCTGAAATATAAATATATCTTTCCAAAAGGTTTCAAAGGCTCCAAACTGTAACCTTACATGTATATTCTTTTCATGTTTGATCACTTATACAGACGAAAACCATTAAGAAATAATACATTTTCCTCCTTTGATATCGTTCTTGGCCATTCTTCGATATCGCAGTGATTACAAAAGCATTACAATTATATAAAAGTGCGTAGGAAAAAGCTACAATGGAAGTATACCCTTTATGTAGCAACGTCTGATTTTCATGAATATTTTGCTATAAGAGGTTGGTTTATAATTTTATTACTATAATAGTATCACATAATTGGCGATCATTGTGTGATTGTCTTAAATTTAGTATTACAACATAGGTAACCAGAACGTCAGAGCTAGATACTCTTCAGCCATATTTGGGAGGTGATAAGGGACAATATATTAGAAATAAAGTATCGTGGGTGATGAGTCTCCAACCGCATACATACATACATACATATACTCACGGCTATAAATCCTTAGATGGGGTAGCCAGAGCTAGGGAATTAGAAATTCCTCAGCAAAGATGGTAAAATAAAGGTTCATGGTGATGGGTCTCCAACCTCATCGCCTAAAAATCCCAATACCGTTAGTTGCCTCTTACGTACACCCACCGGAAGAAATGGGGTAGTGCTATTCTAAGCCGTAACTATACAACTAACCGCATAGCCCAAAAACCATGTAAAAAAACCCCTACACCCTTAGTCGCCTCTTACGACACACACCGACTTTATTTGCACGATCTTGTCCCCTATCAATTTCCAAATGTGGCTGAGGAGTTTCTAGCTCTGAAGCCCTGCCTACTCCTTTTTGGGATTTATGTATGTATGTAGTAATTTTGAGGCAACTTGGTTGAAGAACGAGAGAGTTTTCCAGCCATACTTTATTTCGCCGTGTTTTTCTCACGCAGGTTCCAAAAGTTACTAAAGAGTTTCTTATTCATTTGTTGGTACTCATAAAATTAAGTAAATATATGTATATTCACAGTCAGACCAAACCCATACATACATATACTCACGGCTATAATTCCCTGGAAGGGGTAGCCAGAGCTAAGGAATTAGAAATCCCTCAGCCATTTTTGGAAATTTGAGTGGGGAAAAGATATTAAAAATAGGGGTTATTGGTGATGGGTCTCCAACCGCATCGCCCAAAAATCCCTTAATAACCCCATACCGTTAGTCGCCTCTTACCTACACCCGCCGGTAGAAATGGGGTAGCGCTACTCTTACGCTACACAGCTAAACACATGTCCTTAAGTAAGCCCGGCCTTTTGTTACCTTTACAAGTATTGTAACATACACACATATACTCACGCCATTATTTCCCGTTGGGTTAAGCACACATATACTCACGCCATTATTTCCCGTTGGGTTAAGCAGAGACTATTGATCGCCACTTAGTACGATCCTGGCAAACTCTGGTTTCGTTCATACAATCTTTCCATAAATGCTCTTTTATATCGCATAATTCAGACATCTGCCTTTTTGAGCATACTCCCTATTCGGTCCAGGCGTGTTCTCCGTAGTCGTTCTCAACTCACATTACCTTTCACATTGGCTCTGTAAATATCTTTTACCAATATAAAATCATCCATACTGTCTAACTGTAAATAAATAAATAATATTATTTTATAAAACAAAGGTACGAAAGGATACGTTTAAATTGTCCTTTCACATAAATTAAATTTTGTAGCCAGACCCTCTTCAAATGGCTGTTGCTTGTTTTTAATTAAAAAGAGAATATATTGATATGTGATTAATTAAACTGATAAATTTAAATATCGAAAAATATTGTATATTACACATAATATGATACTTATATAAATACTTCTTCTTCTTAATAAATAGTTTACATATAAAACTTAATATTTTCCACGGTGTTAAAACTTATAATTTCTTGATTATTTGATAAACTTTTACTTTATGTTTCGACTTTGGTCTAGAAATTGTACAATAAGAGTCACAAAATATGCATGTAAGTTAGAAAAGATATTGTGTCCATTGTAATGGTTTTGTAAAAGTTAAGAAAGTTATGAGATTCCGAACAAAAAACTTACTATTCGTAATTAATACATATAAAAGCAACTACGATTATAAAAATTACCTCATATAATTATGGCCATAATTCCTAAAATAGGGTAGCCAGAGCTTTAAAATTGGGAATTCTTCAGCCACATTTGGAAACTGATAGGGGAAAAAGGTAGAAATAAAGTATCGTTGGTGATGGGTTTCCAACCATAGTGCCCAACAACTACTTAAAAAGGCCCATACCATTAGTCGCCTCTTAAGACACCGAGATAATTAGAAGAATTGTAAACTTTCATGATTACTCATACAGTAAATAATATTTATATGAAAATCCTTTCCAAAAATTTTCTTTATTGCAATAACTTGAATTCTTGAACCTGTTAAGACAATAACCCAATATATTCCCGAGGGAGTACTATTTCAGTAAGAAAATATTTGAGTTATTTCTGGAGTCTTATAGCAATTTAATTAACAAAACACTTTAAAACTGGGAAATGATAGACTCTAGGGATTTTAGAAATGAAATATAAATAATGAGAGATTACGAAGAAGGTTATAAGGAAGGTAGGATTAAGGATAAAAAATGTATTTTATGAAAAATTGCTGTGTAGTGTCAGCTTAGAATAGCGCTACCCCGTTTCTTCCGGTGGGTGAACGTAAGAGGCAACTAACGGAAAGGGTTTGAGGGAACATTGGGCGATGCGGTTGGAGTTGGATCACCAAGAACCTTTATTTTACCATTTTTTCCCCGCTCAACTTTCCAAGAGAGGCTGAAGAATTTCTAATTCCTTAGCTTTGGCTACCCCTTCTAGGGATTTACAGCCGTGAGTATATGTATGTTTGTAAACAATAGTATCATTTTAATTAGTACTAGTGGATCGTCCCAGCTTCGCACGGGTAGCGTTGTTTTTTAAATATCTGAGGTTTCTTTCTTTAGTCACTGCTCAAGCATTGTGAAATTCAGCGCAATGTTTTCAATTTATTAAATTTATAGCACTCCCTAAACAGTGTAGTTTGGTGATTTTTAATGCGCTTTAATGAACGGTTCAGTATTTCCGTTTAATAGCAAATTTTGGAATAAAACGCTATGAAGTATTTATAACAATCTAAAAAATAAATCATTACGTGTTGTAGAATGCAACTACTGGCGCCATCTAGTATGTTATATGTAAATTAGTAACGATTCGGTTTTGGTCACGGGCGCGATGGCTTATTTTATGTATAATTTCGGTGTTTCTCTACCGATTTCTATGATTCTTTTTTAATTGAATAGGTGATAATGTTACCTTTTTTAAATTAGGGATGAGTGAGAGGTTTACAAACGTAAGAGTTAACAAATATAATCAGAATGTTCCGAACTGCTAAGCTATCAGGAATTACACGTGTTATTGTGAGTCAACCGTAAAAGATAGACATAAACTGTAGAGGATTTTTTTTTAGATAATTTTATGAAGAATATTTCCGTCATACATGATTTCTATGTAAGTTAAACCATTACGGCTGCACACGCGACGGAAGCTTAAAAAATGTAGTAACTTCTCCCGTTTTCCCAAAATTTCCCAAAATTCCCCTTTACTACTCTGCTGGAAAGTATACAAAAACCTGCCCAGGAGTATGGAGAATAATTGTACCAAGTTTCGTTAAAATCCGTCGAGTAGTTTTTGTTTCCATAAGGAACATACAAACCGACAGACAGACAGACAGACAGACAGACAGACAAAAATTTTACTGATTGCATTTTTGGCATCAGTATCGATCCCTAATCACCACCTGATAGTTATTTTGAAAATATATTTCATGTACAGAATTGACCTCTCTACAGATTTATTATAAGTATAGAAGATAATTAATTTATGCATTAAGTTAGAACAAGAAACAAGTATGCGAAAAATTTGCATCCCTTTGTACCATGTCAAACTCAAACGATCGCCGATTGTCAACTGGTGTTCAAAGTACCCACGTTTTTCTTGGACAGTGTACTCACGTGGCCTATAACAGTTTTGTACGAACACACAGTCACATGACTAAAGTATGGTTACCGTAGGTTATAGTATAGTGTAGTAAAGTAGTTTAAGCCCGCTCGCTAGCTGAATTGCAGGGGACTGGTATGTTGTGGATAAGGAGAAAACTAGATATGTTAGAATCCCAATTACATCTCAGTATATAAACATTGCGTATAATTAATTAGTGTAATAAATACATACATACATACTCACGGCTATAATACCCTAGGTGGGGTAGCCAGAGCTAAGGAATCAGAAATTCCTCAGCCACTTTTAGAAAGTTCAGTGGGGAAAAGATGGTATAATAAAGGTTGTTGGTGATGGGTCTCCAACCGCATCGCCCAATTATCTCTTAGTAGCCCCAATACCGTTAGTCGCCTCTTACGTACACCCGCTGGTAGAAATGGGGTAGCGCTATTCTAAGCCGGCGCTACCCAGCTAATAAGCTAAGCACAGTGTAATAAATCTGTATTATATATTTGTTTTTAAAAGTTATTTATATGTGTAAATAAACAATTTTGTTAGACTAATTCTCATCGCTCGCGGTCTATACAACCGACGGGATGGGAATGGCACTTGTACTTGTAAATATCACATAAATTATATTCAAAATAAAATAATATTTGGAAACAGTAACTAGTTAATTCGTATTGGCTTTTAAAAGATTTATCGATGTTACGATTTAGGCCGTATTAATGTGCCACAGAACTCGGTCTGATAAATGGCTTTTCAAATGAAATTAAAGGTCGAATTGGTTTGAATTGTTGTATTATTTCTGAAGTTATATTTGGTGATTTCAATTATATTTCGAAATGAGTTATCTTGTAAATTTTGGTTACGTTTTTTTTGTTACGGCGATAGGCCTGTCCCCTATCACGTGAGTACACTGTCCATGCAAAATGTGGGTACTCTAAACACCAGGTGACAAAGTCACGTAATGTTCAGAAGTATTAGTACCTCTGCCAACCCCTTCGGAGATATTCGGCGTGAACGTTTATGTTATGTTATGTTGTTTTTTGTAAAATCATAGCATTTACTACAATTTTGATGCAGAGGATTATCAAATTTCATTCATACCATATACCTATATACATTCCACTCACGGAATCAGAAATTATTCAGCAACTTTTGGAAGTTACATACATACACTCACGGCTATAAATCCCTAAAAGAGGCAGCCAGAGCTGAGAAATTAGAAATTCCTCAGGCACTTTTGGAAGTTGAATGTGGAAAAGATGGTAGAATAAAGGTTGTTGGTGATGGGTCTCCAACCGCATCGCCCAAAAATCCTTTTGGAAGTTGCGTGGGGAAAACATAGTCAAACAAATTGAGGTTGTTGATGATGGTATCCAACTGCGTCGCTAAATAATCACTTACAAACCTCAATACCCTTAGTTACCTCTTACGATACCTGAAGGAAGAAATGGGTGAGTGGTATTTTAAACCGATACTACATATATATTTTTAATGATCAAAATATTTTGTATATTTAAATAATACATACATACATACATACTACTGTGCTCTAGCTCTGGCTATAAATCCCATGAATGGGTAGCCAGAGCTAGGGAATTAGAATAATAATAAAAAATAATAACTTTATTTAAAAAAAGGTACAACAAATTGAGTTTCAGACTCCCTAATAAAAGGGCAAAGCCCTGTAAACTTAGGATAAGTATTTTGCTCAACCCATAAAGTTGGCTTACAATCATTTCAGCTTCTTAAAAAATATGTTTATAAGCTATAAGTTACAAAAAAAAAGAGATCTACAATAGTATAAGTTCTCTAAAAGAGAGAACTATAAGTTAATATTAATCATATTAAATAAAAAACTTAAATGTAAGACATGTTAATTGTAATCAATTGCATGCTTTTGCATCCTCGAATGTGTCTGTACGTAAGTATGTATGTATTTGTGTGCGTGTGTTTGAGTGTGAGTAAAATAATAAATAATAAGTTTCGTTTATTCACGCTACCGTCAAAACATCTAAATAGCCAACACATTTCACGAAACAACTAAAACACCATAGCAAAAAAGCTTTCACAGCCTACAATAAACTTTAAAAGGATTAATGAAACGCGGACTTTTTCAAGCCTACTATACAAAAAACATTGAAGCGACGAAGCTATCGCCAGCGCTTCTAAAACTCTTGAAAAACTTTTTCATTCAAACGCGTGTCATTATTTGCTCCGAATGCCACGAACAGAGTACGATTTGTGTGACATAAATTGCTATGTTAGGAGTATGTGCCGTCAGGAAATGGATCTCACACTTTTTGTACCGGTTTTGTACTGAGTTGTAATGCAAAACCCGGTCATAGTTGTAATAAAATTCAGTCATTTTAAAAGTTCGTTGTTAGTATAGTATATTGTGTGTTTTACCACTTTACCACTTTCTGAGGGACTTCATCTCTACTGCATTTACTCTGCTCTCATGCTCCTTCTGCCACACCCAACATTCGCTTCCATACATAAGCGTAGGAACAAGAACAGCATCTTGCACAGCCATTCGGGCCTTTTCAGACACCGATCGACTGGTCATTAGGCTATTCATTGCTCCATTTACCGCATTACCCTTTTTCAATCTTCTTTTAATGTCTGCATCACATTTCCCATCCCTTGTAAACAAACTTCCCAGACATACAAACTACTTCATATTCATCATCTCTTGCAACTCTTCTGCCGATGATGCAAGTAGCACTTGATCGTCAGCATACAAGAGGCATTTAATGATGAATCCACCCATTCTTAGTCCATAATCACTTTCACGCAACTCTGTCCAACAGTCATCCATGAACAAATAGAAGAGCAACGGAGAAGCTACACATCCCTGTCGGACACCCCTAGAGATTCCGAACCAGTCAGTGTTTTCCCCGTTTACTCTTACACTTGCACTAGAATCCTCATAGAGTGATAGCAATGCAAGTCGACTCCCCAAACCGAACTTGGATAACGCCTCCCATAAACACTTTCTTACCACCCTATCATACGCCTTCTCTAAATCAATGAAGGAGCAATACACCTTTTGGTTCTTAGCTAAGAACTTTTCGGTGATGCTCCTTAGAGAGAAGATTTGATACATATATCCCATTCCTTTCCTAAATAAAATTCAATATACGTATAATATTGGCGGTCATACGGTTGAAAAAGTTTCTTCAATTAAGGATCTAGGAATACTATTTGATGAGAAATTAACCTTTGAAAACCATATTGAAAATATTTGCACGAAAGCCTATCAGATGCTTGGCTTTATTTTGAGAATAAGCAGATCATTTAAACAACCGAAAACCCTTCTAATGCTATTCAAAACACTCGTCAGATCACAGCTTGAATACGCATCTGTGGTCTGGAACCCTTTCTACGCGGTTTATTCAGATAAACTAGAATCTATCCAGAAAAAAGCTTTAAAGTCAATTCATTACAGGCTCACCCATACTAAAATATCTAACGACAATCTTTTAGAACTCTACAATTTAAAGAAATTGTCTTGTCGACGCGCAATATCTGATGAAATGACACTATTTAATATTTGCAATAACCTATACGACTGTCCCGGGGCCCAATTCTACACGACCATCTTTTCTGTATGTCGGTCTTAGGTGTATCAAAACTGTGGTTTTGGCATTCTCGAAGCAAAATTGACAAATGTCATTTGTGTCACTGTCACAATAGTGAGACAGCTACGATCGTATTTGCTATTCTACAAGGCCATTTTACGTCACTTTTTGACACATTGACGTATTTGGTATTCTGCAAATTAACGATTTTTTTCAGCGTTATGATGATTGAACGAATGATTCACCAAATCGGTATTCTAAGCGTTTTTAAGACTTCTTTTGACAGCTGTCTGAAGCTACAATCCACCATAATGCTACAGTTTTTCTCCTAAAAAACAACAGTAGCTTTTTGTGTATTGTTTCCATATTGTTTCATACTTTCGAAAAAAAAATTTTTGAGGAAAATGATTATGAATATTTATTTGAATGTATTTACACATATTTTATTGGATTTTATTTACATTTTACTGAAAATTTAAAGATCTCAATAAAATTTGCGTTTTTTATGACAATATTTTTTCTGATAAAAATATCTTATTCAAAGTTCGAAAATATTTCAAATGTATCGAAGTAGATTTCGTTTCAATGTGGCTCAATGAAAATCGATATGATAAATGCAGTTACACTTATTCAAGAAAACGATAACTCATTATGAGGTCCCAGTCAAAGTAGATATAAGATAAATATGTTTTTAAATTATCATGGTTCTTAACGGTGAGGGAAAACATCGTGAGGAAACCCACATGGCTGAGTTGTACTTAGTCATGTGACAGTGTATTCGTACAAAACGGCGATAGGCCTGCCCCCTATCACGTGAGTACACTGTCTAAGCAAAACGTGGGTACCTTCTCTGGAAACTAGATGGCGCTTGCCATGTGAGTTCAGAAGTATTGGTACGTCTGCCAACCCCTTCGGGGATAAACGGCGTGAACGTTTATGTTATGTTTATGTTTTTATAGCAAAACAGCAGAATAACACTACCCCATTCCTACCGGTTGGTGGTCATAATAATAGGAGTGTCCCTTAGTGATTTCGCGTGGGCTTTCTAGTGATTTTTGGTCGATATGGTTAGAGAGCCCGGCACCAACAATTATTTATTAATACCATCTTTTCACCACTCAACTTCCAAAAGTGACTCAGGAATTTCTCATTCCAAAGCCTTTAACGCATTTACAGTAGTACAGACCTAAGCAGAGGTTCCCAAACTAGGCTAGGTCTGTATTATGGGAAACCAGTTTAAATGTATGCATGTCAGTTTCATCACCAACACCCCTATGATATTTCGTGTGATGATATATAGCCTACGTTACTTTTGAATAATTCCAACGTTTAATTTAAAAAAATATTTTTTATATCGGTTGAGCTATTGGGGAATTAGGAACCTATACATACAAACAAATATCTCTCCTTTTGGAAATTTGATATTATAGACAAGAGATTTTGAGATGATTGGCTGATAAGTGTACAGTCGGATATATATACATACATACATACATATACTCACGGCTATAAATCCCTAGAAGGGGTAGCCAGAGCTAAACATTGGAAATTCCTAAGCCACTTTTGGAAAGTTGAGTGGGGAAAAGATGGTGAGATAAAAGGTTGTTGCTGATGGGTTTCCGAATACATCGCCCAAAAATCTCTTAAAAGCCCCAATACAGTTAGTCGCCTCTTACGTACACCCATCGGAAGAAATGGGAAAGTGCTATTCTAATCCGACACTACACAGCAAATATACACTACACAGTATATATACACTACACTATATATATACTACAGTGTATATATATGTATATATTAATAGGCTTAAGGTAAAATAAAAGTCAGGATCATGTGCGGCCAAACTACACTACGAAAACCGAAAACATTATAGGTTGCCTATGTACTAAACGTATGCATTGTAAATTATGCTAGGTAACGACTATATAAAGTCTAAGCGAAAACAGTTAAGCTTTTCGTTTTATAGTTATTAACGTTGCCGTTAGCCCTCTAAAAAAGTTATTCCTAATTAAATTATCACAGTTTTCATGCCAGTAAATATTGGCCCTAAGAAACTCAGGCGTATATTCAAAGTATAACAACACTCGTGCAAATCCGAAATGGTCCACTAGTAAATTAATAAAGAAACAAGTATCAAGAACATATTATTCATTATATATTTGTAAATAAAGTATAATCACTAAGACGAGCAAAGAACTTTTAATACAAGTTTTGGTATGATAAATATACGCTTTATTATTTGTTAGCTTCTCCTACATGATTTGAAATATAAATGTTTATTCTTGGGTAATTTTCAGTTGGTTGATATCTTCCGCAAGGAATTCTTATAAAATAGAGACACCATATGAATGTCCCAGTTTGAAAACTTTAATTAAGCTTCATCGTCACGAATAATTGGTACCAAAATCACTGATAGCATATTCATCGTTAAGTTCGTATCGTAAGAATAGTTCCGCAAACAAATAATGTTTGATATTAACCAGTCCGTTAAATTAATTATTATTCGGTATAAGAAATTTATTCATTAGTTTTCAAAATATGTAATAATAAAAATGAAAATTGACTAATTATATTTTTTTTGTTTGTTTATTGTTTTTTTTTATTATTTTTTTGTTATTGGCGGTATCTGCCGAATATTTTTTCAGCAATTTTTATTAAATTTTTAAATTTTTAAATTTTTCAGTGATTCAGTCTCGCATGTGAATTTTAGTTGTAAGAATTTTTATCATTAAAGCGAAAAAAAAAATTGTATAAAGAATGAAATTATTAAACAATTAGATCTTGAAGGTATTTAATCAATGGTTAAGTAAAGACTAATAATGAAATCCCATTATCGCGAATCCCAACTAATTATGTCATGCTTATTGTTATTTTCCAAAAATTATCTTTCTTCTATTTTTTTTCTTTTTAGCTTTGGGTATATTTACAAGCAGCCTTTTTGGCTCAATTTAAATATAATTTATTTAATAACCTCACAATTCATACTTGGTAAACATTGGAAACATATTTTAAATCATTTACAATTAAATTTTGAAGAAATAATTGAGATCTAGTTACAAAATCGGGGATGATTCTAGATTAAGAGCATAGGGTACATAATAAATAAAGTGGTAGGTATTTGCAATATCAATATTAGAATAAAAATGGCAATACTGGATTTAAAATCATTCAACTCAATGACCGAATGAGCAAGAAACTGGGCTAAAACGTCAAATTTGGATCACCATACCAGAGACATACACCTAAGATACATCTTAAAAAGATTGTGAATACCCATTAAAAAGTTCTATTAAGTTTGCATTGTGACGTTTAGTGACATGTGACAGAAATTTGACGGTTTTATGTCAAATTATGACAGTTGGAAAAAGTTTTTTTTCTTAAAGCGAGTTCGTGTTTGGCCAAGAATTTGCGTAATGAGTTTGTAAGAAAAAGTTTGACTTTACTTTGAACAGACCGCAAAAATCTTATCTTATAATCACGACTTATTATAAACAAACATAAGGCAAACTTAAAAAAGTCTAATATTTCAGAAAAAACAGGTCTTGAAACAAAACACAAAAAACTCTTAAGCGTGCCACATTTTATCTAACAAATATTTATTTCATCATTAATTAAAGATAAATAATTCAATAAAAATAATAATTTCAAGATTTTCTCTATCAAAATAAAAAAAAATTAAAAGAAAATGATACAAACCTACTTGCGTAAACTCACGAGATTAGTTCCTATCGGAGTAGGCAGAAACTATTAATTTTGTTGGATTTGTACGACCCTGGCTAACTTATCTAGCTTCTTCTAGTTTAATGAATCTTTTATACATGCTTTTTTATTCTTTACACTTCGGACGTCTGACAGGTTGTGTGAAAAATTTAAATGTATTTATTTTGTTTATTTGACCAATTTGTCACTGGCACAATTATAACAATTCACTACTAACTTATCTGTAGAATATAAAACAGAGCAAAAGAGAGGTGTCATTTTCAAAACGCAGGGTACCTATAGAGACTTTGAGGAAAAGAAAAAAAAATTTTTTTACTAACATTGAAAACAGCCTTTAAATTCGCGCTTGTACATCAATAAAATATTTGGGATAGGTTTGTTTCAATGAAAACTAGTATTTTTCCATATACTAATACTAAGGCAATAATATTTTTAAGACGGTTTGGATGGATAAGATGAATTGGATGTGTAAAAACCCAATGTGGAAGGCACTGGAAAGTGGTGTTAGTAGAGGACGACTACGGAGGACACAATCGGACCAAATAGAGAGTTTTCTCAAAAAGGCAGGCGGCTTCTGTAATAATGTCATGCCTAGAAGACATTCCATTAAAATAAATGATAGTTACGGAGTAGGTACATACATACATAAATACATACACTCACGCCATTAGTTCCCATTGGGGTAGGCAGAGACTATCGATCGCCATGGAGTAGGTACCCGCATAAATTTAACCATTTACGTACCCATACAATTTTAAATTTTTATAACGATGAAATCGAAACTCAGCTCTTTTTTTTGAGACTTCACTTCATCGGTTTGAGTTTAAATTCTCGTTGGGCCTTGACTAATGTCTTTTTTATTTATTGAGGGCGTTAACCGTGAGGGAAAATATCGTGAGGAAACTATTATAGCTGAGTTATACTTAGTCCTGTCATGTGACAATGTATTTGTAGGTACATTGTTATAGGTTTTTAATTTTGCTATACATATACTCACGGCCATAAATCCCTAAAAAGGGGTAGCCACAGCTTTAGAGCTAAAAACTCCTCAGCCACATTTGGAAGTTGATATGGGAGATGATGGTAGAAATAAAGTATCGTTGGTGATGGGTCTTCAACCGCATCGCCTAAAAGTCACTTTAAAAAGCCCCATACCCTTAGTCGCCTCTTACGACACCCATGTAAAGAATTAACCTATAATAAAATATTTCGGTCGAATCTTCTAGCAGAAAGTACTCATAAACTGTACATAAAATTTAAATGATGTTTCTTTAGTCTTGGGCGATGGTACAGAAATAGGTACAGTTATTGCGGTAGATTTTTAAGATCACTGAAATGACAACACTTATTTGACTTATTAAAGAATGAATAAATGACTGATTTGGAATGTCAAAATTGACAAAACTATGCTCCGGCAGCTAAGATAATAGAACCGATTACGTTGTAACGACTAAAAATAGAGATACAGTATTGTACTTATTTGACCTACAGACTGTATCAAAACGGTGACGTTTCTTAAAATTGTAGAATTGGGCCCCAGATCTCGTAAATGAGATTAGTTACCTAGTACCTCGCACAGCAACACCACGCCACCATCCAACCAAACTATTCTATCTCCCAACAACTCGCACAAATTCTGGCCGACGGTCACCGTTGTACAGAATATGCCATTCACATAATGAAAGGTTTTTGCCAATGGATATTTCTAATAAGAAACAGGGAGCAATTAGGAAAATTTTAAATGAAATTATATAAGACTTACTAATTTTTTTGTATTAAGATTTTTAGTATGTATAGCTTTGTTATTGTACCTTTTTAATGTTTCACTTTTTAAATATTTCATAGTGTCTTAGTGATGAACGTTTAAGGCGGTATGCTTACCTAGTATTAGTAATATTATATATAAGATTATTGTAGTATATCGCTGTTGTTCATCCAAATAAATAAATAAATAAATCCCGCTTGCACATCCCATATTTTCTCATCACTTTCATTCATCACTCTTTCAATCAGTACCTTAGCATACAATTTACCAACAATGCTGAGTAAGCTGATGCCGCGGTAGTTTTTAGCCTCTAATTAATTTTTCCATACCCGTTTCATGCTTCTTTCATCCGTCGCCAATTTACCCTGTTCATCTCTTATTACACTCGCGCTCGTGTTTTGAGAAACTCCCTTTTCCTTCCGGATATACTTCCAGAATAACTTTTGGTTATTCCGGAAATTATCAGAAAGTTTCCTCTCACACCACTTTTGCAAATCCCGCTTTTTCTTTTCTATTTTCTTCTTAACTCTTTTATATTCATTTTCACTTTTCTGCACTATATCGTCAGTTACACTCGCATCCATCCGTTTACTAGCTTTAATCGCTAGTAAATCTAACCACTTTTTTGGGGTGCAAGGTGAGGGATTTCGGTCCAGTGTATGTTCAGACAGCGGGTGAACTATCCAGCACACTCACCAAACGTCCTACTGCAAACGTCCACGTTCGTGCACCCTGGTAATGCCTAGCCAATAACGGGACCCGTTCGATTGCACCACTTACTCCTGTGGCGAAGGTAGCCAATTGCGGAGGGCTTTTATTATGTTTAAGTATATATTCCACTTCTTATAAATATTGTCTATTTATTTTATGCTATTACATATTTATTTTTGTAGTATATCTCTACACTATATCTTTTTCTCTTCCGACCTTTTCCCTGTGGTAGGAACTGGGTAGGGCGCCTATTCACAGCTTCCCGTCAGCCCCTCATCCAAACCCTTCCCCCTAATGAGTTTTAAAGAGAATAGTAGACTACCCCAGGAGGGTATCGACACGGGTCGAGAATCCCTCCCTGTCGCGTCAGCGACAGGCTGCCCCTTGTATTCTGGGGGGGGCAAGAACTCAAATCCCAAAACGACCCTAGCTACGAATACGGACTCACTGACGGACGCGCAACGGACGGACTTGACGAATAGGGCTGAGGCTGGGCCTAGTGGGAGTGACTCCGTCGGGAAATCTTCCGACGTATGGATGCTCCCCTCGGAGCCAGCCTCAGCAAAAGGGCTATCTACTCCGGACTGTCCTCCTAAGGGTTTACCCAAAGGAGTGATGACTGGACCCTCCACTGCCCCAACTAAATCTGGCACTGGTAAGCCTAAGGTGCCGGTACGCGGTAAGGACTCGTCCAACCCAACTACTGGTGCCTTGGCCAACCCAGTGCCAACCAAAACTTCTTCTTCTTCTGACAATGCTGTCACCCTAGAGAATCAATTTGATCCCTCTTGGGAGATAGTTAGTCAGAAGAAACAACCTAAAAAAAGGAAAAGACTGAGCGGCTACGAAAGGAAGAAGAGGGCTCAGGCAAATAAAGCCAGCGCATCGGCCAAAAAGGACGCGGCTGGATCGCCAAAAGTGGAGAAATCTGCTGACAGCGATCTGACTGCCCCTGTGACCAAAGCTGGCTTCGGCCCGCGGGGCGCCAGTGGGGGGAAGACAGCAACGGCCAAAAGGGTGCACCTCGATGTGAGCATGTCTCCAGTCGAGGAGGCACCCAAGAAGCCGAAGCTTGACAACTCTCACAGGCGCACTGCGTGTCGGAGCTACGCGGAGGTCACACAGACCGACTTGCTGGTAGCAATTACAGGGGTAGATACCGCGTATCTATCCCTGAGCGACTCGGATTTCGTTCTCGACCAAATCCTTAAGGAATTTTTCTCCTTGGTTTTGGGCGAGGGTGAAACTCCAGCGCCTGAACATGTCCCTCAAGAGGCGCTCGAATTTAAAGGGAAGCCTATTAAGGGGCAAGGTTATCTTGGCCTGTGGTGCAAGAACGTGAATACCTATAATTGGCTTTGCCAATTTATAGGTCGCACGGTCTTGCCATCCGGCGAACGCCTTCAAGTAGGGAAACATAGGGACCTACCTCGCCGCATTCGCTGCGGGATAGCTATCCCTGGAAAGTGGGAGGACAGCAGCAGGGTGGGGAAGTTGCTGGACTGGCAGAATAAGTGGGCTGAGGTCCGGAAGTGGCGTGTTCTCAAGAACGACGTTCAAGAGAACACGACCTTCCTGATCTTCAGTGTGCCGGAAAGCCTGATCCCTGCGATCATGGCAAGGGGTCGTAGGCTGTCCTTCACTGTAGGGACAATCTACGTACTGTTCCGGCACAACAATGGTCGCTTCCTAAGAGACCCACCGGGGCGCGATCCCTTACCGAGGGGAGAGCCTTCAAGCAGCACTGGTGTTGCTGAAGAACTCTGCCCTCCAACGATGCAAGCGGAGACTCCGACAGAGGTTTCCTCCGGCCGGCCTGACCAAGAGGTTATGGAACTGACGGAGGAGGCTCTGCTGGCAGACCCTCCAGAAGAGTATACCGAGTGTGCGGAGAAGATGCAAGCACTCGACATTGAGGAGGAGGAACGCGCGGTTTCCGATGGCGCCTCACCCGTCGATGTTACCCTCCAGTAATATCAACTGCCTGCAAATCAACACCCAACACAGTGAAACCGCGATGGCTCAAGTGCGGCGTTGGGTGTTGTCGCAGGATACTTCGATAACGCTGATCCAAGAGCCCTGGATCAGTGGAGAACGTATCCGCGGCCTCTCCAATCTTGGAGGTAAGCTTATACATTGTACTATGCAAGATAAACCACGAACCTGTATTTATATTTCGCGTAACATAACTGCACATCCACTTGTGGAATTTTGTTCCAGAGATTTATGCACAATCAAACTAACAATTCCCGAAGACCCTAAAGAGCTGGTCATTGCATCAGTCTACATGCCAGATGATGAGGAGATACCATCCGAAAATCTAGCAAGACTGATAGACTACTGCGAAGATGAAAACCTTGAGATCATCGTCGCTACCGACTCGAACGCCCATCATCCGCTGTGGGGAATGAAGATAAACAACAACAGAGGTAAGAATCTTGTTGAATACTTACTCACAACTAAACTTAATATTATTAATATTGGTGCTGAACCCACGTTTGTAACTAGGAGATCGAGAACCATCATTGATCTAACACTTGCCACTGCACGAGCTCAGGCCATTATCGATGGCTGGCACGTCTCAGGGGAGGCGTCTTGTTCGGACCATAGATGGTTACGATTTAACCTACAGGCTACATCAAATACTCCAGAACCACGGAGAAATCCAAGAAAAACTGACCGGACTTTGTTTGTTAACTCACTCAGTAACAAAATCAAAGAAGAGGGCACACAAGGCAGACTAGAAGGCACCAGCCGAATAGAAGAAACGACAGAGCAGCTCACCAATGCTCTAATCAGCTGCTATGAAGAGGCATGTCACTTAACCACACCCCCTGCTAACCAATCCACAAAAGACCAGTGGTGGGGTCGGGAGTTGGAAAAGCTACGGGCAAAGGTCAGGAAATGTCTGAACAGAGCAATGAACACAAAAGCACCAGATGACTGGGACCGATATAAAACAGCAAAATCTGAATACAAGAAACGCATTCGCTTCAGAAAATCGACTACATGGAGGAAATACAGTGAAAACATTGAAAGCCTCCAGCAAGCAAACCGGGTAAGAAAGATACTTTCTAATCAACCAAATAATGGAATAGGATCTTTAAAAAAACCGGATAACACCTATACTAGTTCACTCGAAGAATCCCATCGAGTAGTCATCGACACTCATTTCCCGGACAGTGCAATCACATCTAGGAACGACTGGAGACACTTAACAGTTAATCCAACGGAGTCTGATTGGAAACTCGCGAAAGAGATAGTGACTTATGACAAAGTCAAGTGGGCTATCACCAGCTTCCAAACATTTAAAGCCCCAGGAATAGACAAAGTCTTTCCAGGGTTACTGCAATGGGGAATTGAAGCCATCCTACACTTGATCGCAGAAATTTTCCGAGCATGCTTAGCCTTTAGATACATACCCAGTAGATGGCGAGAAGTAAAAGTGCAGTTTATACCCAAATACGGAAAAACTGATTATACTAACCCAAAGTCCTTCAGACCAATAAGCCTCTCATCCTTTTTACTGAAAACACTCGAAAGGTTGTGTGATAGAGAACTACGAGATAACGCTCTCAAAACGATACCGCTCCATCCCAACCAGCACGCCTACAGCGCTGGTAAAGGCACGGAATCCGCCTTACATGCAGTAACATGTGTTGCAGAGGAAGCCATTAAAGATAAAAACATCTGTCTAGGAAGCTTCCTAGACATCGAAGGAGCCTTTGATAAAACAAACTTTGATAGCATTCACGAAGCCTTAAACAGGCACCAAGTCCCACCAATGCTATCAACCTGGATAGGAAACATGCTTGAAAGCCGAGTGATAGTGTCGGAAGACCAGACTAAGGTTCAAGTAGTGAAAGGTTGTCCGCAGGGGGGCGTACTCTCTCCGCTGCTCTGGAACCTGGTGGCGAACGACCTTATCTCAGAACTCAACAGTAGACATTTCTACACGATAGGATATGCTGATGATATTACTATTCTGATAACTGGTAAATATGCAAGTATAGTCTGTGACGTAACGCAATCAGCCTTGCGAATAGTAGAGAGGTGGTGCATAAGGCACGGGCTGACAGTGAATCCGGACAAAACCGAGCTTGTAATGTTCACCAATAAGCGAAAAATAGAAAACTACAACTTACCTAAGCTTTTCAACAAGAGACTGACGCTCTCACCGACTGTAAAATACCTGGGAGTAATCCTTGATAGCAAATTAAACTGGAGCTGCCACATTGAGAGCAAACTCAAGAAGGCCAGCATAGCATTCTGGCAATGCAGAAGCATGATAGGAAAACGATGGGGTCTAAACCCAAAAATAATCATATGGTTGTATACAGCTGTGATACGACCAATACTCTGCTACGGCGCTGTTGCCTGGTGGCAACGAACAGAGCTAAGTACAGTGCAAAGCAAACTACAAAGCTTTCAGAGACTGGTGTGCAGAGCGGCTACGGGATGTATGAGAACCGCCCCTACCGCCGCCCTTGAAATAATGCTAAATTTAACTCCACTGCACCTGTTCATCAAGCAAGAAGCTACTGCTTCAGCTGTGAGACTAAATGCAAACAAACTATGGAAATCCAACAAAGTCCCTCACGCCGAAATCCTTACCAGGATGGTAAAAGAGACACCTAGAATATCAGCTGTGAACGACAGGATTCCCAAACTATACCTCTTTGACAAGAAGTACAAAATACAGCTCACAGAAAATCCGAACGAAGGCCTCAATGAAAGGGAAGTGAGGATATTTACAGACGGCTCTAAAACTAAATCTGGCACAGGAGCGGGGGTATTCTCCGAAGACTTGCAGATAAAAATAGCTAGACCAATGGGCACCTGGAATTTGATATTTCAGGCAGAATGCTTCGCAATCATACTCGCCGCCCAAGCAGTAACAGCGAGGAAAATCAGAGAACTTCCAATTCGTATTCTCTCGGACAGCAAATCAGTCCTACAAGCCCTAATGAGCTACGAGTGCAAATCAGGGCTCATATATGAATGTCACAAAGCCCTAACGGTGATAGGGCAAACCAATGAAACTACCATACAATGGATCAAAGGACACAGCGGATCACGCGGCAATGATGCAGCAGACGAATTGGCCAGAAGAGGATCAGATACCCCGTTTACAGGCCCAGAACCATGTCTGCCTCTACCAAACGATCAGTTAAAAACTATAGTCCGTAAGGCCATACGAGGTAAGTGGGACGCATGTTGGTCCTCGGAAAGCGGCTGCAGTCAAGCCAAAACAGCTTTACCCAGGTTCAACAAGAAACTTACTAACAAACTATTTAAACTTAACAAAAAACAAATTAGTTGGATCACAGCCACCCTCACGGGGCATGGCCCTTTTAACAAACACTTGTTTACTTTAGGTGTTACAGATAGCCCGTTGTGCAGAGCATGCATGGAGAAGGAGGAAACAGCTGCGCACGTGCTCCTCGAGTGTACAGGCGTAGCGGATTACAGGGTAACACACCTGGGTGACGCCAGGTCGCTCCCTGAGGTGTTCAAGGATATTAGGGGGATCCTGAACTTCCTTGGTGAGCTGGGATGGCTAGAGTAGTGCCATCCCTTCATCACGCAAAACAGGCGCACAAAAGACGTCGACTTGCGGAAAATTACCCGTTCAAATACAAAAATACAAAATCTAACCACGCTTTCTTCTTATCTCCGACAGCCTTTTTCACTATTTTATCCCACCAACTTGTTGG
The DNA here is from genome assembly GCA_963576735.1 of Bedellia somnulentella. NCBI lineage: Eukaryota > Metazoa > Arthropoda > Insecta > Lepidoptera > Bedelliidae > Bedellia > Bedellia somnulentella. The sequence continues at coordinate 10,949,030 of OY755194.1, forward strand.
TGGCCTATTTGACCTTTTACACAGTTCACGTACTTCCGTCGCACATTCAACCATCGTCGATTTGAGCACATCCCATACTTCTTCTATTTCCATTTCATCCTTCATCGCCGCGCAATTTAGTTTTATCACTAAAAGCGATCTCTTCGAGACAACCTTTGAATGGAAAGGTCAAAAAATTAAAGTCATGTGAGATAGATGTCCAACAACATGGTGAAACTGATAACTATGCGTTAATCTACACAACAAATTCATAATAATTTTCCAGTTTGTAAATTAAAAATAAAAAACGATTATCAAACATGTATACATATGATACACTAAATTAATATCTACTAATAATACATATCAATATTATAACACTAGTGGATCGTCCCAGCTTCGCACGGGTAGCGTTGTTTTTTTAAATATCTGAGGTTTCTTCCTTCAGTCACTGCTCAAACATTGTGAAATTCAGCGCAATGTTTTCAATTTATTAAATTTATAGCAGTCCCTTAACAGTGTAGTTTGGTGATTTGGAATGCGCTTTAATGAACGGTTCAGTTTTTCCGTTTAATAGCAAATTTTGAAATAAACCGCTATGAAGTATTTATAACAATCTAAAAAATAAATCATTACGTGTAGTAGGATGCAACTACTGGCCCCATCTAGTATTTTATAAGTAAATTAGTAACGATTCGGTTTTGGTCACGGGCTTATTTTATGTATAATTTCGGTGTTTCTCTACCGATTTCTATGATTCTTTTTTTATTGAATAGGTAATAATGTTACCTTATTTAAATTAGGGATGAGTGAGAGGTTTACAAACGTAAGAGTAAACAAATACAATCAGAATGTTCCGAACTGCTAAGCTATCAGGAATTACACGTGTTATTGTGAGTCAACCGTAAAAGATAGACATAAACTGTTGAGGTTTTTTTTTAGATAATTTTATGAAGAATATTTCCGTGATACCTGATTTCTATGTAAGTTTAACCATTAAGGCTACACACGCGACGGAAGCTTAAAAATGGAGTAACTTCTCCCGTTTTCCCTAAATTTCCCAAAATTCCCCTTTACTACTCTGCTAAAAAGTATACAAAAACCTGCCTAGGAGTATGGAAAATAATTGTACCTAGTTTCGTTAAAATCCGTCGAGTAGTTTTTGTTTCCATAAGGAACATACAAACCGACAGACAGACAGACAGACAGACAAAAATTTTACTGATTGCATTTTTGGCATCAGTATCGATCCCTAATCACCACCTGATAGTTATTTTGAAAATATATTTCATGTACAGAATTGACCTCTCTACAGATTTATTATAAGTATAGAAGATATATTTTTTATTTATGTATTTAGCCGTGAGTATATGTATGTATGTATGTATACTTAATATATATAACATAAACATAAACGTTCACGCCGAATATCCCCGAGAAGTTGGCAGAGGTACTAATACTTCTGAACATCACGTGACTTTGTCACCTGGTGTTCAGAGTACCCACGTTTTGCATGGACAGTGTACTCACGTGATAGGGGGCAGGCCTATCGCCGTTTTGTACAAATACACTGTCACATGACTAAGTACAACTCAGCCATATGGGTTTCCTCACGATGTTTTACCTCACCGTTAACAACCACGATAAATTAACCACACATATGTCTTTAGAAAAGACAAATTGGTGTAAGCCCGACCCAGGATTTGAACACTAGTCGTTTGCACGATAACCGAGTGTTCTACCCACTGGGCTATCACGGTTGTGATAGCCCAGTATATGTGTATATGTATATACTATAATGTGTATTTTAATTTGCAACAGTATTATAGCGTTTCAGTGAGGTAGTGTTTTTTACCATATCCTTGAAAATAGATTGATCGTAATCTTTCATACACTGAGCTATCCTTTCAGATATCAGAAGTCCCACTCCTTGGCTAGCTCGGTCAATGTCACCGACTCCAGACCAGATTGCTGTAATGTTGCCAAGTTGTGAAACTTCCTTTCCCTTACGCTTCGCCTCATTTACACATAAAAAAATCCAGTTTTCTTTCATTTATAATCATACATACTTCATCAAATTTTTCAAACACACCTCCACATACATTCATCGTACTGAAGCGGGTCTCTTTAGCCCACTTTGCGCCCCGTGAGCAACCATGGCGTGATGAGTGGCGAGCTACATCGCCGCCTCCGTGTTTATTTTTAGTTGAACACATTTTGGCCCCACAATAAGCAAGGGAAATAAACTGTCCACCTAGCCAGAGCTCCGCATGACTATGTAAGGTTTTTAAGTACCCGGAGTGCACCAAGCTCCGGGACGGCGGCACGCTAGAGACCAAGCTCACCCTTGGCCACGTATCCCTCGGCGCGGCAGACCTTGGATTGGTGTAAGAGTGAAGATGAAAAAGCCCTAGTCCCTTAGTCGACTTCTACGAGACGACCACAGGAAGAGACGTGGTAGTGCTATTCTAAGCCGACACTACACAGCAGAAAATAAGGACAATTTAAAAGCTTGCATGATTTTGTTTCTTTTAGTTTTTAGAATAAAGTCCTATAAATATAAGTATATAAGATTGAAAACGTTCTTATAAAGGGGGGGTCCGAAGTGAGAAGAATAAAAGAGCATGTATGAGAAGAATAATGAATGTAAGGGAAGCAAGAGAGGTTTGTGAACATCGTACTAAGTGGCGATCTATAGTCTCTGCCTACCCCAATGGGAATAATGGGCGTGAGTATAAGTAAGCAGGTAAGTATAAGTATGTGTAATATCAGCTTGAATAGCTTTAACTTTTAAACAAGTAGATATGATCGAAGTTGTCTCCGTTTTAGATTCTTAGAATTTTAATTTCTGAAGTTCTGGCTTGCCGTTTCTTGAAACTCATAGCTGTGAGTAAAGAAACGGATGTTTAATGGTCAATAGAAATACCAATACTTGCAATTTTAGTTCTTTCTTATTAACATTTGAAACATATGTATTTTTTTCAATTCCTCACCTTAATCTCCCCCGGTTGAAAGATACAGATTCATGAACAAATCACCGATATCAACGGAGTGACTAACCAATGTCTAATCATCAAAATTCGTAAATATATGTACATAAATTATCTAAACAACAGGTACTTGAGTAAAAACGAACAAATAATTGTATTTACTTTACGATAATGTTGTTAATATGTTAAAATCGGGCCTATGTAAACCTTCGTTTCAACTTTCAATAAATGTTAGAATCCATGTTTTGTTAAAACAAACTCAATATTATACTTTTCGGCATAAACTTATTATATGAAAACATTTCGTTTTATTTTAATTTCTGTTATGTTTACAATAAAGTAATTTTTATGAGGTGTAGTATTGGTACATATAACTTATAAAATATGTATCTTGGTACATATGTAGTATTGGTTGCCGTGCAGTGCCGGCTTAGAATGTCGCTACCCCTTTCTACCCACGGGTGTCGTAAGAGGTGACTAAGGGTTTTGGGGCTTTTTATTGGATTTTTGGGCGATGTGGTTGGAGACCAATTTGTCTTTTCTAAAGACATATGTGTGGTTAATTCATCATGGTTGTTAACGGTGAGGGAAAACATCGTGAGGAAACCCACATGGCTGAGTTGTACTTAGTCATGTGACAGTGTATTCGTACAAAACGGCGATAGGCCTGCCCCCTATCACGTGAGTACACTGTCCATGCAAAACGTGGGTACTCTGAACACCAGGTGACAAAGTCACGTAATGTTCAGAAGTATTAGTACCTCTGCCAACCCCTTCGGGGATATTCGGCGTGAACGTTTATGTTTATGTTATGTTATGTGGTTGGAGACCCATCACCAAAAACCTTTATTTTTACCATCTTTTCCCCCCTCAACTTCCAAAAGTGGCTGAGCAATTTATAATTCCTTGGCTCTGGCTACCCCTTCAAGGGAATTATAGCCGTGAGCATATATGTGTATGTGTAGTATTGGTTAAAAATTGCACTTTCTCATTTCTTCCCGTGGATGTTGTAATCATGAAAAGGGAACATAAGATTTTAATGTTTTCAATTGAATTTAGGGTGGTTTGGCTGCAGATCTATAATCTCAGCCCAATTAACCTTTAACATCACGAGCGGGGTCTTAGCAGACCCCATGCGCTGTTTTTAACGACCTTTTTTTAAACTTAGAAGTTAGGATCGCGTCTGCTCGGTTTATCTCGAAAAAAATTGTCGCTGACTAACCAATGCTCAAATTGAACAAATTAAACAATATTTAAGTGATTTGAATCTTTTTGTTCATGAAATATATTAAATAAATAACGCGCGTCTTCAACAAACGTGTTGTGCCGTTTTAATTGGTGGTTTGAATTATACTTTGTTGATTTATATGGGTTGTAATTTATACATTTATTTTGTGATGCACTTTAGTCTAATTTGTTGTATAGAAACATACATACATACATAAACTCACGGCTATAAATTCTTAGAAGGGGTAGCCAGAGCTAAGGAACTAGAAATTCTTCAGCCACTTTTGGAAAGTTGATTGGGGAAAATATGGTAAAGTAGAGGTTGTTGGTCTCCAACCGCATCGCCCAAAAATCCCTTAAAAGCCCCGATACCGTTAGTCGCCTCTTACGTACACCCATCGGTAGAAACGGGGTGGTACTATTCTAAGACGACACGGCACGGCTTGTATAGAAAATATAGCATATTCTGTTTTCAAATAATTTGACTTAAGATAAGACCAATTGGTGTAGGACTGACTCAAGATTTGAGATCACTTTGAGTGCTTTTAACAACATACTATACTATTATATTTAAATTACTAAGTTTATTTAGCTGTGAAGTGTGAGCTTCGCATAGCATGATTCTATTTTTCTTGCTAAGGGTGTGGACTGCCGATTTAAGGTTTTTGGCTTTTTAAGTGATTGTTTGGCACATAGAGAGGATGGATGACAGTAAATTGGTAAAAGAGATCTATAGAGCCAATGTGGAAGGTAATGTTAGTAGAGGACGACCTCGGAGGACACATTTGGATCAAATAGAAAATGTGCTCAAAAAGGCAGGAGTCCGAAGTACGAAGAATAAAAGAGCATGAATGAAATGATTGATGGATGTGAATGAAGCTAGAGAGGTTTGCCAGGATCGTACAAAGTGGCGATCGCTAGTCTCTGACTCCCCCAATGGAAACTAACGGCGTGAGCATATGTATGTATGTTTATATGTTTGGCGATGAGGCTGGAAAACCATCACCAAAATCCCTTAATTAACCTTCCTTTACTACTCATCTTTTCAAATCGTCTGATGAATACAAGATATATGAAGCTCTGGTTACCTCTTTCGGGATTATAGTCGTGAGTATATTTAAGAATTATGTATAATAATTTAATAAATTATTCTTGTAAGAAACACGCGCGTGTAAGAATGAAATAAGCACAGAATAATGTACATTGTGATAGGCAAAAACCATTAATCAATTTATTGTACAATTCTGTCAAATCTCTTTCGCTTCGCTTACATTCATCAATCTTTTATTTTCTTATTACACAATTCTTACTTATTAATAATAATTCGCTAAATTTTAGTTTAGTTGTATTAAAATATGCATTTCATTTATATATTAACGACATTAGTTCTCATTAGAATAGGCAGACTAAATAAATCCCTAAACGGGGTAGCCAGAGCTAAGGAATTAGAAAGTCCTCAGCCTCTTTTGGAAAGTTGTGTGGGGAAAAGTTGGTAGAATAAAGGTTGTTGGTGATGGGTCTCCAACCGCATCGCCCAATAATCCCTTAATAGCCCTAATACCGCTAGACACCTATTACGAACACCCACCGGAAGAAATGGGGTAGTGCTATTCTAAGCCGACACTACACGGACTACACACTTCATTTATTATATCACAACGTTTCCATAAGTATTTATAGATAGCTGCATATAATTAATATAAAATATAATCCTTTATAATTTAGGATCGCTCTTGGACAATACTACCCATCTCCTACCTCGCAGATAGTGTGTAATAAAAGATATAGTAGTTACACCTACTTATCTAGCGAACGTGAGGTGAATACAGCTTAGTGCACAAATCTCCGCGGTACTGTAGCATTCGTGACCCTCGTTCGGGGTTTGCCTAACTCAGACGTATTATTATGCTTATATTTTTAATTTCAAATTACAAATATACATATACTCACGGCTATAAATCCATAGAAGGGGTAGCCAGAGCTAAGGAATTATAAATTCCTCAGCCACGTTTGGAAAGTTGAGTGGGGAAAAGATGATAAAGTAAAGGTTGTTGGTGGTGGGTCTCCAACCGCATCGCCCAAAAATCCCTTAAAAGCCCCAATACTGTTAGTCGCCTCTTACGTACACTCGCTGGAAGAAATGGGGTAGTGCCATTCTAAGCCGAAACTAAACCGCAAAAAATTTCAAATTAGAGTTTCTTTAATTTCAAATACGAATTTAAACAATATTTAAAATCATACTGTGGAAAAAAATGGGGTGGTGCTGTTCTTACGTCGGTCCCGGCTACTATTATGGTAGTAGTCGTTTGTCTGCCAACCCACAATTGGCCAGCTTGGTGGACTAAGGCCAAATAACCCTAATTAGGGTAGGGTCGGGCCCGTTTGTGGGGACGCATACCTTTGGGCTGTGAGGAGATTTACTGATTTAAATTCACGCCATAATTTACAATTTGAATGTCTACCAAATAATATATATAGACTCACAATCGCCACTTTGTACGATCCTGGCAAACCCCCTAGCTTTATATTTCTATTTAGTTTAAATGTGTGAGTACACTGTCCATGCAAAACGTGGATACTCTGAACACCAGGTGACAAAGTCACGTGATGTTCAGAAGTATTAGTACCTCTGCCAACCCCTTCGGGGATATTCGGCGTGAACGTTTATGTTTATGTTATGTTTAAATGTGTCCACCGAGGTCGCCATTGAACTATTTTACCAATTTATTATAATCCCATCACCAACAAGCTTATTTTACCATCTTTCCCCGACTAAACTTCCAAAAGTGGCTGAGGAAATTCTAATTCCGTATCTCAGGCTATTTCTTCTAGAGATTTATAGTCGTGAGTTTATGTATGTATGAATATTGTGTGTTCATACACCTGTAAATTGTTTCGTAAATATTTAAAGAAAATACAACGACACTAGTGTTTATCTTGTAAATTATTTTATAACGTGCCTCCAAGGGTTGGAACCTTAATTTTATGTAAGTTCAGCTTTAAAGTTTTATAAATTTACTTTTAATAGTGCTTTGATATCAGTTAGGAGGAACCTGCACAAAATGTCAGGTAATTTTAAAGGGTGTCAAGTTGAGTCTGATTCCCGGAATATAAGCGATTTTATATTTACAACTGAAATTTTCAAAAATGAAAAGTTAAGAATATATTTCTGACTTTCCATGTTCACTGCTAATATCTTGAAAAATAATAAAAAGTGATAAAGGTTAACATCTCCTTAGTATGTATGTATGTATGAAGAAAAAAGACCATGTATGAGAAAATTTATGTAAACGAAGCTAGGGAGGTTTGTCAGGGTCGTACAAAGTGGCGATCGATAGTCTCTGCCTACCCTAATGGGAATTAACGGCTTGAGTATATGTATGTATGTAGCCCCTTAGCGATTTAACAAATGAGAGAAATTGGCGATAGATATGAATCTAATCAGCATATAACCTTCAGTATACAACCTCTTCTACTCTAAACTTCCAAAAGTGACTAAAATTTCCAATCCGGTCATTTTGGGAACTTATTTCTTGATAGTTGTAGCCGTGCGTTTAAGTATGTATGTAAGGAAAACAAAGTAATGGATACCTTACTACAATTCCGAATAATTACTGAAAAAGACAAAAATCCCATAAGTCACCTGGTACATCATCCAGCACACTACCGTACCCACGGTTTTGCTTGGGCAGTGCGGTCACGTGATAGGGGGCAGTCCTATCGCGACTTTGTATAAATACACTGTCATATGAAAAATAATTTCCTTGTGGTCTTTATTGCAATGTTCTATTTAAAACTACAAATTTTATCTCGTGTTTAGTTTTGTTTTTTCTACATTAACAATTTATCGAATATATATATTGAGAGTGTGCTCAAAAAGGCTGGCGTCCGAAGTAGGAAGAATAAAAGAGCATGTATGAAAAGATTGATGGATGTAAACGAAGCTAGAGAGGTTTGTCAGGATCGTGCGAAGTGGCGATCAATAGTCTCTGCCTACCCCAATGGGAACTAATGGCGTGAGTATATGTATGTATGTATGTATATATATATATATATATATATATATATATATATATATAATCAGATAATTTCACTACTAATTAGACTACAGAAATGACCAATTAATGGTCTTCCCACTGAGCTTTAAAGATTAATTTAGTTACAGCTATATACGATCGATTAATAATCCAAGGCCCTTTAAATCGAAATATAATTACTGTTTAAAACCCAAACGTAGCCGCCAGCAAACTGAACTGAAAGAACTTGGTTTATTTTACAAATTCCACAAAAACTTTTATTTACTTTGTTCTACTTTTGAAAAGCTTGTATTTGTTGAGTGTCGATTGAGTTACTCGACGATGAGGTGAATATAAAGGTATAAATTATTTAGTAATTTAATTAGATATAGATATTTAGTTTAAAGGTAAAATACTAATATTGTCTAAAATTAAATAGGTTAAAGGTATAAACTATGCCATTTAGGTACACCTGTATGAGCCCTGAGTTTGATTTTTATGTACGAACATTAGTGTGGTCCAAGATAGTATGAAAAAAATATGTTTTTTTCGTAGAGACCAGGCCACCCCTCCATTTTGTGATAATCTGATATAGAAATAAATTTGAGGAGTTTAAATTTTTTTACTAAAGAGAAAACATAGAAAGAATAAAACATTGACTTTTTGTAAAAAAGTGGTATATTTGCTTCATAATGAAACAAATGAAATAATATATTTTTATTTATTTTAACACAAAATTAGCAAAATTTAATAACATTTTATTTAACATAGCAGGATTACTTTTCTTATGAGTAATCTTTGTCGAATACTTCTTGTAATAAACCATGTTTTGTAGTTTGAGTAGGTATGGTTTTTCTGTCCCTTTCGGCCAGTTCAAAAATAAATTGCTTTTCTTCCTTATCCCTTGTAAGCGCTTTATTATATTCTCCGAATAATTTCACTCCTCGTTCGGCAGTATCATTCACAACTCGTAAGTTTTTATCTCTGTCTTGGCTCAAGCGGTAATCATCATTTTCCTTCCAGGTTTTTGAAGGCACAATTAAAAACGAATCTTTGATATCCAAAACCGAGACCAATCGTTTTGGAGCAATAAGGGTATTTCAGCCGAACTTGAAGGACCAAGGCAGAGACTAAAGACTTTGGCAAGAATGATCTCTATTATATGATAACCACAATAGTTCTCGTGACATCATTGGCTCCAAAAGAATGCATTCTTCCTTGTGGTGTCCGGTGTTAGCAGATGTTGTATCAAAGCTTATAGCGCGAACCCTTTCTTCACCATTTCACTCTCTCGATAAGCTGTGAACCGCACTTGCTGCTGGATCTCCAGTCCCTGAAGTCACTTTTGGTACACCGAGTAGTTTTTCTTTGCTTTTTCCAGAGACAAGGACGGGAAGGCGAGCCACCTTTTGGTTGCCTAGTATATTTGGTAGGATCTTTCCATCCCAGTGTACAACTAATGGATAATCTGGTTTACTTGTACCCCTCACTTCAATGTTAAACTGAACCCTTGCTTCGTTTTGCCTTCGATGGATAGTGCTTCGTGAAAGAGGAAGTGTGGTTAGATCATAGCCGAGTGCTGCAGCGAGTGGAATCATGAGTCGAACGGCTTCTCGATCTGTGACTTTATTACGATCCAGATGACGTGTTTTGTAAAGACAGTGCTGCTAGAAGGAGACAAATGTGAGCTCTTTGCGTATTGTTTGTCTAATTTTGGACATTTATATGGCACCAGAGGTATCACTCTCGCTAAAGACTCTGAGGAGCTGATTTCCAAATCTGACTGCATGTTAAACAGTATGGATGATGTCGATGTTAAAGCCATGTCTCAGAGCACGTTCTTGTTTTTTAATAAGTTTTTTATTTTCAGAAGTCATAATCATCTTTCTTTCGCCCAGATATTAATTGATTTAAGAGCTGAAGCATGCGCGATATCAAAAAGAGAATCTAAAACCGATACATATATATTTTCCCTCTTCTTTTGGGTCTCCGAAACACATCCCTTGTTTTTTTTTAATAGCAACCAATTAATATTACTTTTTTCCGATTTTTCAATGCAATGGTTTGGTTGTTGGGTTGGTATGCCAGCTTTTTTCCATATTTCTATTATTTCTTCTATTAATAAATCTGAAGCCACTCGTACACTCTTTTTGTCGCTCAAAAATAAATGGAAACGCAGAAAAACTTGCCTTACTGTATGAAGCTGATTGAGTCGAGATATTTGGCTCTAAGTCTCGTATGCCGATAAGCAAAATCTCATCTCTATGACGAGTAGATGATGCCATTTTTAAATTACATGCACTCACTTATAAACAATTTGACTTTATCTAGCGTTATTAAATATTGAATATACAACTTGAAATGTTGTATATTTAATATATAACTAGTGGATCGTCCCAGCTTCGCACGGGTAGCGTTGTTTTTGAATGAATGTTTTCAATTTATTAAATTTATAGCACTCCCTAAACAGTGTAGTTTGGTGATTTTTAATGCGCTTTAATGAACGGGTCAGTATTTCCGTTTAATAGCAAATTTTGGAATAAAACGCTATGAAGTATTTATAACAATCTAAAAAATAAATCATTACGTGTTGTAGGATGTAACTACTGGCGCCATCTAGTATGTTATATGTAAATTAGTAACGATTCGGTTTTGGTCACGGGCGCGATGGCTTATTTTATGTACAATTTCGGTGTTTCTCTACCGATTTCTATGATTCTTTTTTTATTGAATAGGTAATAATGTTACTTTTTTTTAAATTAGGGATGAGTGAGAGGTTTACAAACGTAAGAGTAAACAAATATAATCAGAATGTTCCGAACTGCTAAGCTATCAGGAATTACACGTGTTATTGTGAGTCAACCGTAAAAGATAGACATAAACTGTTGCAGATTTTTTTTTAGATAATTTTATGAAGAATATTTCCGTGATACATGATTTCTATGTAAGTTTAACCATTAAGGCTGCACACGCGACGGAAGCTTAAAAAATGTAGTAACTTCTCCCGTTTTCCCAAAATTTCCCAAAATTCCCCTTTATTACTCTGCTGGAAATTATACAAAAACCTGCCCAGGAGTATGGAGAATAATTGTACCAAGTTTCGTCAAAATCCGTCGAGTAGTTTTTGTTTCCATAAGGAACATACAAACCGACAGACAGACAGACAGACAGACAGACAGACAAAAATTTTACTGATTGCATTTTTGGCATCAGTATCGATCCCTAATCACCACCTGATAGTTATTTTGAAAATATATTTCATGTACAGAATTGACCTCTCTACAGATTTATACTTGTTACGTTACAAGCAAATAACAAATGGTCAAATCTAGCAACAACAAAAAACTGAAATTAGAGGGTAGTTGAGCACTGTCTTCTGTTAATGGTAGAAATATAAAAAAATATACTTATATGACTGTGGGTAGATGTTACAAAAATACGAGGTGGCCAGATATAAATTTAAAAAAAAACTGGACCACCCTAACGAACATTCAAATACGCATATGCATAAATAACGTGAGTATACGTTCTCATTGGAGTAGGCAGAGGCTATCGAAAGCGACTTTTTACAATCTTGCCAAACTTCTCTAAATGCTCTCTTATTCTTCATACTTCGGACACCTGTCCTTTTCAGATACTTATGGCTATGAATACCAAAAAAAATCGACATTCAGCTTCGAAACAATTTTTTAAAATTACTACGGAATTTCTAATTATTCTAAAATTTTTGGCTAGCTCATCGTACAAGGAAGATAGGCAGTTTCATTAACATATACATACATATACTCACGACCATAAATCACAAAAAAAGTTGCCAGAGTTTAAGGGACAAGATGGTATGAATATAGTATCTTTGGTGATGAGTCTTCAACAGCATCGCCCAAAATCCACTTAAAAAGCCCTAAACCCTTAGTCGCTTCTTCTGCACCCGTAGGTAGAAAGGATGAGTGACATTCGAAGCCAGAACTACACGGCAAATTAATACCTACTATAGAGCTATATATATTCTCTGTCAAGTACAAATGCCGTCTAAAGCGGCGGCTGTCATTGCTGTCACTTCACAACGCGTTCATCCTGTCACTTTCAATCTAAGTGTACTAGATATAAGCTGGAACATAGCATACATTCACTTTAAAGCATATATGATTAATAGCGCTGTATTTTTATTGTAATTGTATATAATTTGCATACTCGAGCAATAAATCCCTAGAAATGGTAGCCAGAGATTTAGAATTATTAACTCCTTTGTGACTTTTGGATGTTAAGTGTAATATAAGTAATACAGCAAAACAAACAAGGTATATTAATACGGCAATAAAATAAATTTACTAATTACAAATCTAAACCAATATGATGGGCTAAACTGGGATCTATATAATAAAAAAGTTACACACGGATACACACACACACACACACACACACACACACACACACACACGAAAAAGTAAAAACAATGGTAAAAACTGGCTTTGATAACAAAATATTTTTTGACAAATGTTACAAATAAAGTAGCAACTGTCATACCATTTTGGAATCCTTATTAAATGTCCTAACTTTTAAAGTTACTTGCCAAACCAAACCAACTTATTTTTTCAGAAAAGTGAGTTGAAATTGAACGAGAAAGTAAATTTCTCTCTTGATCAGGGAATGATTTGTCGTTTTCTTTCAAAGTTAGAGCAATTGATAATCCGGTCAATTTAAACATTCAAGGTTACATAAATTCATAAGAAGCTGAAAATTGGCACAATTGTTCAAAACATGATTATAAATGAAACCTCAAAAGTCCCCATCGTTCCGAGGTGTGCTAAAAATTTTACACGAGGTCAAAGGTCAAAAAAATGAGTTTTTTGCGATTTTAAACGAAATGGTGATTTTTTTTTCAAAATTACCTCTGTACAAAATTGTAGATCAGAAAATTCTCTACAAAAAATATATCAATATTTTTTTTCCTAAAAGCCACCATTTTAAAGATATAACGCGTTGAAAAGTTCGATCATTGGTAATCTTCATACTTTGCACACGTTTCCACGCCACCTATGAGGTAGTGTACTTGTGTACTACTAGCGCGTTTTATTTTAACGTGGTATCCCCTGTAGGCCTATTCCACGGGTATGCAGAGATTTTATTTGTTTTAAATCTATTGTAAAATATTATTGTACATATCGGTTGGTTAAAATAATGGCGGTGTAATTGAAAATGAAATGATTAATATTCCTCCTCTCATTCGTAATTCTCCAGGATTACTGTTTCTTGTTCTTCGTCTTCTTCTTGTTCTTCTTCCTGTTCTTCTTCTTCTTCTTTTTCTTCTATTTCACATATCAACTGTCCCACTAGCGATTCCTCATTGGTATCATATGAGTCTTCTAGATTAGCTGACTCAACATTAGAGCACGATCGGCCTTGGCAGTTTGTGCATGCCAGGGAATCCACATTTAGCATTACAACCTTTTTTACAGTTGCAAAATATTGAGTTGAGAAGTTTCTCAGGTGCTGGTGGAAGTAAAGTTAGAACTGGCTCTAATGTATTGTCGACCGACTTCCAACCCCACTCTTTAGGGTCCAGCTGATTACCAAGCCACACTTGAACTTGGTAATATACCCGAAATAAATGTTGGTGAGCAGCTACTGAGGTGAGGTTGGAGGTAAAGAAGCTAGTTTATAACACCTTATAAGTGATGTTCATACGTGGCGTACATGTGCAAAGTATGAAGATTACCAATGATCGAACTTTTCAACGCGTTATATCTTCAAAATGGTCGCTTTTAGGAAAAAAAATATTGATATCTTTTTTGTAGAGAATTTTTTGATCTACAATTTTGTACCAAGGTGATTTTGAAAAAAAAATCATCGTTTCGCTTAAAATCGCAAAAAACTCATTTTTTTGACCTTTGACCTCGTGTAAAATTTTTAGCACACCTCGGAACGATGAGGACTTTTGAGGTTTCATTTATAATCATGTTTTAAACAATTGTGCCATGTTTCAGCTTCTTATGAATTAATGTAACCTTCCTCCTTATTTTAGGCCTAAATTGACCGGACTATGAGGGTTACGAAACAAAACAAAAATAATAAAAAAGTGGAAATTTGTAGAAATGGGAAGGAAAAACGCATCACAGGGTGTAACTATTTCCGTTTTTAGGGTTTCGTACGTCTGAATACAAAAACGGAACCCTTATAGGATCACTCGTGTGTCTGTCCGTCCGTCGCTTACAGTCAATTATCTCCGAATCTATTAGACCGATTAAGTTGAAATTTGGTACACACATCAATTCCTGTGACCCAAACACAGAAGTGTGACGTGAGCAGATGAAATCTGTATATGGGGGGTCATTTTTGGAGGGGAAGAGGAAAATTTAAAAAAAATATATCTGAAAACTGCATCGTGTGGCATATCAAATAAAAGGTCTTGTTGAGAAGATCTTACATGTATTTTTTTGTAATTTTAAAAATAAATATTTTCCAAGTTATTCAAGAAAATAGACGAAAATTGACCATTCCCCCTACCTTATCTCCGAAACTACTAAACCTAAAATTTTGGAAAAAATACAGTAATTAGTTTTCTCCTTATAGATTATAGGAAAACATATAAGTATATGGTAAATCACTCAATATTGTGCGTACCAACTTTAACATCGTACGGAACCCTCTTCACGCGAGTTCAACTCGCACTTGTCCCCTTTTTTTTGGATGGTCATAATTTTCTAAATATAAGACATAGTTTTTTTTCTGATAACTGGTATAATGTGGCCTACCACCCGGCGCCGCGCCGGCTTGACGTCGTGTCCCGGGACACCCTGTATTACACACAGATCTAGCTAGCCCCAAACTAAGTAAGACTTGTATTATGGGTTACTAACTCAACGATATATTTATGGCCATGGAAGACGGCAAACGGGGTTAAATTTAACACAGAAATCAAAGACTAAGAACAACAAAAATAAAGATATATCATATTTGTTTTTAAACTGATTCGCCTGAATAGTAATAATAAAAAAAACATTTATTGCAGACTACAAGGTCCATAAGGGTTAGTAATACAAGAAAAAACTAAAATACAAAACTAAAGAACTAAAAATATCGTTAGTAGACTTAAAACCTATTTTTTATTTCTACTGTACAAAGTAATGGACCACTGCCCGAACAGTGGCGTGTCCCATTTCGTCGCAAATGTTCGCAGATATTAGTGCTACGCATAGTGCTACGTCTGACTGCATAAGTACTTCGATATACATAACATAATAACATAACATAAAAGTTCATGCCGAATATCCCCGAGGGTGTTGGCAGAGGTACTAATACTTCTGAACATCACGTGACGTTGTCGCCTAGTGTTCAGAGTACCCACGTTTGGCATAGACAGTGTACTGATGTGATGCGGGGCAGGCCTATCGCCGTTTTGTACGAATTCACTGTCATATGACTAAGTACAACTCAGCCATGTGGGTTTCCTCACGATGTTTTCCCTCACCGTCAACAATCATGATAAATTATATTTATTATTATTCGTTATACAAACGACAAGAAAAAATAAAAAAATAGTACTGTCTGTAATAAATTTTATCTAGAAGAGTACACGGCAGAGAACGCTGGCGAACTAGCTAAGTTAGTACGTACGTAACCTTATCAACTCCCAAGTAACACGAAAAGCCCTCTAACTATCTTTTTCTATACCTATGCAGAGCTTAAAGCCCGTAAAAGCTCGTATATAAGTTTGCCACACGTCTTAAGGCTTTATATTGGCACTCTAAAATCATTCTAACGCTCTAAAGCCGCATAGCGGTCAGATATTGGAATAATTCAATCCAGTTTTGCGGCTCTTAGTGGATTCAAGTGCCATTGGCCGTATAGTGGCATTAATCTGTCGTAATATCATGCCAAAAGCCGCGTAAACTCATGAAGATATACATAATAAATGTCTAAAGCCGTACATTAGCACGACAGGATGCCAATTTACGGCAAGCATTTCAAAGGTCAACTGTGTGTTGTTTGAACGGCTAACAGCAAATCAACCAGATATACTTGGCTTATTTTAAGGCCTCAAGCCGTATTTGCATCCATTTTGATGCATTTGTCAACCATTAGGCAGCCATGAGAAGGAAAATAATTGAGGTTATCTTATTATTTCTAAAAAATGGAGACAAGTGCGAGTTGAATTCGCGTGAAGAGGGTTCCGTACGATGTTACCTATCATGTTTTTTTAAATCTGACTTAAATTTATTTGTGCTAACTAAAAAAAGTATGAATGGTCCCTGATTGGAGAGGGATATTACTAAATATAAAGTTTCCATTAAGAAAAGAAAAAAAAAGGAAAAAGTTTTAACAGAAAAATAGTATGAAAAAAGGAATACAACAACATATAAATCATATATATTTTTTAATACCTTTATAATATTCACATATCACATATTATTTGGAAAGCGAGGGTTTTTTTTCAACTTCAAGGATCTCCAAATTGTAATAATGGTGGCA
The DNA here is from genome assembly GCA_963576735.1 of Bedellia somnulentella. Classification (NCBI taxonomy): domain Eukaryota; kingdom Metazoa; phylum Arthropoda; class Insecta; order Lepidoptera; family Bedelliidae; genus Bedellia; species Bedellia somnulentella. Next base: position 10,965,711 of record OY755194.1, read on the forward strand.
CCATTTCGTTAATATTTTATTATGCATAAAGATCAACATTCTAATCTATTTCCTCTAAGAGAAATAATCCTTTGTGTTATGCTGGCACTTAAATTTAAACTCCTCAAACAACTAAAACTACTAATAATAAGCCAACAAAACTCAAATTATGCTCGGAATGTACAATTATTTTATCATTTCACACATTTTTTCCTCAAAAACTACAATAAATCGAAGGCGCGTGAAAATTTTCAATGGAAACTATACAGACATTCACAGTAAAAATCAAAGCGCAGTAATTTAAGCACAGAATTATAGTTAAACTAATACTAACACTTTATAATTTACTAGCGACCCGCCCCGGCTTCGCACGGGTGCAATGCAAAATATACCTACTACAGAATGTCCTTATACACAACGTTCACAGCTTTTTTGTCATTAGCCAATACAAACATGTTTAATTCTTGATATTTTCCTCGCTAGAGAGCTCCGATAAACGCGTGCGATCGCTTCAAATCATAAAGTGCTCTAAGGCGAAGCGCGGCCATCGACGCGCTATTTATAGGCACGCGCCGCCCGGCGCAAACAACTACGACCCTGCATTTTAAATTTGTAATATCTTCGGTAATATTCACTTAAATTACATGCTGTAAAAAGCATATTGATCTATAATAAATGCACAATTTATTTAAGGTACTTAATTGGATAAGGATTAATGTTGTATTGTTTAAAATCACTTCGTAAATAACAATTTTTTAGTAAATAATAAAAATGGTTATGCTGGGTTATCCCTAAGAGATAGACATATACCATCGCGGACTTTTTTGTTGAACTTTTTAAGGTAAACAATACTGTAGTACATTATTTTGGTCTATCTCGTAGGGTTCAGCCAGCGTTTGCAATATAAGCGCAAAAAAACGTGCTTATTTACGACATCACATTAGAAACCTTTAAATTTATCAGTGTTTCTCTACTATATTATGCATTTATTATACATACAAACCTTCCTTAAGAATCACTCTATCTATTAAAAAAAACCGCATCAAAATCCGTTGCGTAGTTTTAAAGATCTAAGCATACATACGGACATACAGCGAAAGCGACTTTGTTTTATACTATGTATTGATATTTTTATAAAATAAATATGGTTGTCAAGTCACTTCACTCTCACTGCCATCCATTGACATAAATGAATCACGTTTAATTGATAATATCACCTTTGCCGTGGTGTTAGAGATAATTTTGCAATGACACTGTAAAAATAGTTTCATGCCGTTGGCCGTATATTTGACAGATACAATGCTATTGGCCCTTTGAATGACCATTATGAGTCTTTTCTAATGCCATTGGCCCGTATTTTGACAACAGCAGTGCTTTTTTGCGGCCTTTGGCATGTTGTTTGAAGCAAAAAATGCTCTTTTACGGCCATTCGCCTTTTCATTGTCCAATATAATGTTTTTTTACGGCCGTTAGCCGTAATTAACTCATGCAAATGCCAATGTACGTTCTAAAGCCGTAAAATTTGTGCCCAAATAAGCCGTATAGTAGCCGTATAGCCGTATATATGACTTTTACACAACCAGTTCAAAATGCTTAAAGGATACAGCAATGCCTTGATTTGGCTGATATGCGGCTTCGACGTGTTTCTTGGGCTCAGTTTAATCAATAGACTTGTTAACAGTTTAGAAAAGTTGACTTAGTTTTACATAAATACATACATACACATTCTAACCACCCATAAATTCAGAGCAAGAAACTCCTTAGCGCCACTTGGAAGTTGGTAGGAGAGAAGATGGTAGGGGAGAAGATGGCAGAAAAAAAGTATCGTTAGTGATGGATCTACAACCCCATTGCCCAAAAACCACTTTAAAAAGCCCCATACCCTCTTAGTCACCTCTTACGACACCCGTGGGTAGAAAGAGGTAGTGATATTCTAGGCCGACACTTAGTATATTGCGACCAAAACCAGTTTAAGGTAACAATGAGAATTGCATTGTTAGGCAATTTGGCTGGTGACCCATCATCACTCATCTTTTATTTTTATTTATTAAATAAGGTACACCGGCAGTTAACACAACAGACATGACAGTTGGTAATTTTACATTAATATAAATTTTGTTGTAAAAATTATTAAAGGTGTACACGACATTATGTAATAATATTACCTTAACAACAACAGTGACTTAAACCTAAATATCTAAACATATACATTGCAGCAATATTTGTAAAACCAAATTAACATACATACATACATATACTCACGGCTATATTTCCCTAGAAGGGGTAGCCAGAGCTAAGGAATTATAAATTCCTCAAACACTTTTGGAAGTTGAGTAAGGAAAAATAATAAAAATAAAGGTTTTTGGTGATGGGTCTCCAACCGCATCGCCCAAAAATCCAATAAAAGGCCCCAATACCCTTAGTCGCCTCTTACGACACCTGTGGGTAGAAAGGGGTAGAGACATTCTAAGCCGGCACAACAAAACCAAATTAACAAGGCAATTATTACTATTTCTGACATATTTTTTTTAAATATACATACTGTATAAGCTTGAAAGATGTCAATGTCTTATTCATATTAATTAATGATTGTATATGTTATAAAGGTTGCATATCCTATTAATTGGAGAATAAAGTTTGTGCGAGATTGAGGGCCACGAAATACTAATCAGGTTCATTTTCGAAAAGTTATAAATTAAAATCAGTGGCTACCCCTTTCTTGAATTTTTAATCTAAAAAATAACATAACATAACATAAACGTTCACGCCGAATATCCCCGAAGGGGTTGGCAGAGGTACTAATACTTCTGAACATCACGTGACTTTGTCACCTGGTGTTCAGAGTACCCACGTTTTACATGGACAGTGTACTCACGTGATAGGCCTATCGCCGTTTTGTACGAATACACTGTCACATGACTAAGTAAAACACAGCCATGTGGGTTTCCTCACGATGTTTTCCCTCACCGTTAACAACCATGATAAATTAACCACACGTATGTCTTTAGAAAAGACAAATTGGTGTAGGCCCGACCCAGGATTTAATCTAAAAAATATCTATCAAAAACAAAAAACTCAAAACATAGATTCGCCAATAATAAATCTACATTAATTTAGAACTATACGTAAACGAATAAAGAAAGGATCTTGTAAGAAATTGTCTCATCAATTTAAATAAAGTACCTTCGCTTCGGTTTGTACAATACTTGAAAAGTACAGGGAAAGATTGATTCTTTTCCATTCTGCAGAGTGTAATGGGTAATGAATATACACACATATACTCACGGCTATATTTCCCTAGAAGGGGTAACCAGAGCTAAGGAATTACAAATTCCCCAGCCACTTTTGGAAGTTGAGTGGGGAAAAGATGGTAAAAATAAAGGTCTTTGGTGATGGGTCTCCAACCGCATCGCCCAAAAATCAAATAAAACGCCCCAATACCCTTAGTCGCCTCTTACGACACCCGTGGGTAGAAAGAGGTAGCGACATTCTATGCCGGCACTACACGAATGAATATACTTTTTTATGTTAAAAGATCTAGGTTGCTTATTGAAGAAGAGTTAGGTTTTAAATTGTCGATGTCCGTGACCGAATGGACGGTTACTAGTTTCTCGGTCCGGAGGTTGCGGGTTCGACCCCCGCTGAGAGCAACATTTATGTGTTGGGCATAAATGATTGTTTTTGAGTCTTGCATGTTATATATATAAGTATTATAAATCTATACTTATAATAAATCTGTAGAGAGGTCAATTCTGTACATTAAATATATTTTCAAAATAACTATCAGGGGGTGATTAGTGATCGATACTGATGCCAAAAATGCAATCAGTAAAATTTTTGTCTGTCTGTCCGTCTTTCTGTCTGTCTGTCTGTCTGTCTGTCTGTCTGTCTGTCTGTCTGTCTGTCTGTCGGTTTGTATGTTCCTTATGGAAACAAAAACTACTCGACGGATTTTAACGAAACTTGGTAGAATTATTCTTCATACTCCTGGGCAGGTTATAGTGTACTTTTCAGCAGAGTAGTGAAGGGGAATTTTGGGAAAATTTGGGAAAACGGGGGAAGTTACTCCATTTTTTAAGCTTCCGTCGCGTGTGCAGCCTTAGTGGTTATAGTTACATAGAAATCATGTATGACGGAAATATTCTACATAAAATTTTCAAAAAAATATCCTTCCGCAGCATATGTCTATCTTTTATGGTTGACTCATAATAACACGTGGAATTCCTGATAGCTTAGCAGTTCGGAGCATTCTGATTATATTTGTTTACTTTTACGTTTATAGTTCTCTCATTCATCTCTCATTTAAATAAGTTTACATTATTACCTTTTCAATAAAAAAAGAATAATAGAAATCGGTATAGAATAACCAAACCTATACATGAAATAAGCTATCGCGCCCTGTCGTCGCACGTGAATGCTATAAGGATATTTTTTTAGTAATGGTTGCGCGCGCAAAAGATAGCCGGGAGTAGACATATACTCCCTGTATGTTTGCAAAGTTTGTAACTCTGATTGATTGTTTGCATGGGTTTATTTTCGGAGATACTAAACCGCTCATTAAAGCGCTTTCACAATCAAGTTACACTATTCAGGAATGCTATAAATTGCACTAAATTTCACAAAGGTTGAGCAGTGATTGAAGAAACTTCAGATATTTTTAAAACTACGCTACCCGTGCGAAGCTGGGCCCGATCCACTAGTATTTAATATATTTTTGAGCTAGTGATAGCTCAATGGGTAGAACACTGGTTATCGTGCAAGCGACTAGTGTTCAAATCCCGGGTCGGGCCTACACCAATTTGTCTTTTCTAAAGACATGTGTGGTTAATTTATCATGGTTGTTAACGGTAAGGGAAAACATCGTGAGGAAACCCACATGGCTGAGTTGTACTTAGTCATGTGACAGTGTATTCGTACAAAACGGCGATAGGCCTGCCCCCTATCACGTGAGTACACTGTCCATGCAAAACGTGGGTACTCTGAACACCAGGTGACAAAGTGACGGGATGTCTAGAAGTATCAGTACCTCTGCCACCCCTTCGGAAATAAATGGCTTGAATATATAAGTTGAGTTGAGTTTGTGTTTTCCAAACATTTCAGCTTGAATACTAGATGGTTCAATAACTTATGAAGACCAAAATATTAGTGAACTTCAATTTGCGTGAATAACAGTGAAGTGGTTCTAAGCCTAAGTTTGATAAATATACTTGCTACCTCGGACTAGCCACGAAAATGTAGATTTATATTATATACGGACATATTATATTATACACAAATCATGTTAGCCCCAATCTTACTAAGTAGTACTTGTTTTATGGGATACCAACTCAAAGATCTATTTAATATTATATAATACACATATAAATGACATCCATACACTGAGAAACAATCATTTATGCTCAGCACATAAATGTTGCCCTCAGCGGGGATCGAACCCGAAACCTCCGGTCAAAGAAGCTGAATAAGCCGCGAACGTCGTCGTTGTATCTCATAGTTTATGACCTATAGTTTCAGTGCCGCGTAGTGCCAGCTTAGAATGTCGCTACCCCTTTCTACCCACGGGTGTCGTAAGAGGCGACTAAGGGTACTGGGGCTTTTAATGGATTTTTGGGCGGTTGGAGACCCATCACCAAAAACCTTTATTTAACGATCTTTTCCCCACTCAACTTCCAAAAGTGGCTGAAGAATTTATGATTCCTTAGCTCTGGCTACCCCTTCTAGGGAATTATAGCCGTGAGTATATGTATGTATGTATGTTTGAAAGGGATGGCAGAGGTACTAATATTTATTTCGCATCTCACTGGACGTGTTAATCACCTGATGTTTAGAGTATGGAGCAGGCTTCTCAGTTTTTACGAAGATACCATTACATTACATCTTTGGTTTTTGTAGCCGATAGTTATAAAAAAAAAAAAAGAAAAGATATCATTTATTCATTGCCTCAGGGAACAATAGGATTTTACATTTTTTACAAAAACACACACAGTTTTAACAAAGAACAAAACAAAAAAACAAAAAATATATTAATAAAACATTTAGGGACATACAGAATTAAAGTCCCCTCAAAGGCAAAGAAAAGGTTGCTGACTCAGTATTTATTAAAGGCATAGCCTTTAAAACTGATTTTCAGTCAGAACCGATTGTGTCACGTCACGGACCCGAGCAAAAAGTATATCTATAAATCATAGTACTACTATAACTATAAATAATACTTAAATGGATAAATTTACATTGTATAACCTTAAGATATATTATTACAAAATATAAATATATAAAACTAACGATTAGAGATAATACTTAGACGTACATACATTTATCATACGTTATCATACATACATTTTACTCACGCCATTAGTTCCGATTGGGGTAGGCAGAGACTATCGATCGCAACTTTGTACGATCCTGGCCAAACTCTCTAGCTTCGTTTACGTTCATCATTCTTCTCATACATGATCTTTTATTCAGTATATATTTCAAAATTATTCCTTTTGCTCTCAACGCAGTTGAATCTTTATTTCAATGTATGTTCTTCCGTAGTGCGACATGATAGTCCAGTGGGTAGAACACCCGCCCGAAAACAGAAGGGCGTGAGTTCCAATAAAGTCATATGTGTGGTTAATTTATCATGGTTGTTAACGGTGAGGGAAAACATCGTGAGGAAACCCACATGGCTGAGTTGTACTTAGCCATGTGACAGTGTATTCGTACAAAACGGCGATAGGCCTGCCCCCTATCACGTGAGTACACTATCTAATCAAAACGTGGGTACCTTCTCTGGAAACTAGATGGCGCTTGCCATGTGAGTTCAGAAGTATTGGTACCTCTGCCAACCCCGTCGGGGATATACGGCCTGAACGTTTTATGTTCTTCCGTCTATACTTTCTTGGAAGTCAGAGCTTCCAACTCAACTAAACTTGCACCATGATAAGTTTCCAACTTCGGACCAAGTCAATGTTAGTGAACCTCAGCTACATGCATCGCAGGTTAATAAAGTGGGTATACCTGATACTGGCTGCTCGTAAGTTCATATTTACGTAAATATGTATAGTAAATGCGTGATTATTATTAGTATCATTCATTTATTGCTGTGTAGTGTCGGCTTGAAATAACACTACCCCATTTCTACCCGTGGGTGATCGTAAGAGGCGACTAAGGGTATAGGGGCTTTTCAAGTGATTTTTGGGCAATGTGGTTGGAGACCCGTCACCAATAACATTAATACCATCTTTTCCCCCATCAACTTCCAAAAGTGGCTGAGGAATGTCTCATTCCCTAGCTCTGGCTACCCCTTCAAAGGATTTATAGCCGTGAGTATATGTATACATGTATGTATTATTTATTCAGATAACTGATATCATTGTGGTAGTAGACATATCTAAGTTACAGTGGCTTAATAAGTACTTACAAATATTTATAACTCAACAGAACTGTTTAAAATAAAATAATTTATTTTTGAGGCTATCATGTTTGACGCGTGGTGCCGGCTTAGAGTGTCGCTACCCCTTTCCAACCACGGGTGTCGTAAGAGGTGACTAAGGGTATTTTCCCCACTAAATTTCCAAAAGTGGTTGAGGAATTTATAATTCCTTAGCTCTGGCTACCCCTTCTGGGGCCGTGAAATATAGCCGTGAGTATATGTATATATGTATCATGTTTGACCACCAAGTGTTTATATTTACATCTATAGTTATTATTTCACTAGGAAAGGAAAATTTCATTTGAGGCGTTTCATTTCTTAACTTTCGAACGTTCCCGTGAATCCCCAAAGGGGTTAACTGAGGTACATATACTTCTGAACATCACGTCACATTGTCACCTTGTGTTCAGAGTACCCACGTTTTGGACATTATACTCATGTGATGGGGGGCAGGCCTATCGCCTTTTTGTATGGTAACCCGGTTATACATGACTGTATAACTCAGCCATGTTCCTCACGATATGTTTTTCTCACCGATTATAACCTTTATAAATTAAGCACTCACATAATTCTTACAGACTTACGGGTAAAGCCTGCAAAGAATATAAATTTACGTCTCCAGAAGGGCAAGCACGAGACGTGTTTAAACTAGTTATCGCGTGGGATAAAGCAGCCATCTCTTACGCACTTACTTAGTATCTTATACTGAGTATCGTATAGTATCTCAGTTTAACCGTTATCGTGTCGATAAAACAGTGCTCGTGCTTTCACTTAGCTAATACGGTTGAAAGATATAACATAAACAATTTAAATATACTACATGATGTATGTTAAATTTTTCAGTTTAAAAGAGTTATTTTAAACTCAAAAAAATGATAAATTATTCCAGAATCACAGAGTCAAATTTAATTCGTGAACAAAATAACAATGTGATATAAAGTCAGGAGTAAAAACACTTGAACGTATAAATGTTAAATCAAAATGATTTTTAAAATCAAATAGTTATTTTATAACATGCCAGTACATTTTCGTTCAAGCTTTTCAATGCTAGAATTCTCGTTAAAGCTTTCAATCTCAGTATATCCAATCCATGTAACATTCGTATTGCTCGGGAAATCATTCTGATTACTTTTAAATTATACTAAGTTGGATATTGGTTTGAATTAAATTGTGAACATACATACATACAATATACTGACGGCCTTTAATCAAAGAAAAGGTAAGCCTTAGAGTGTGTAATTTCTAACATACATACATATACTCACGGCTATAAATCCCAGGAAGGGGTAGCCAGAGCTAAAGAATTAGAAATTCCTCAGCCACTTTTGGAAATTTGAGTGGGGAAAAGATAGTAAAAATAAAGGTTGTTGGTGATGGGTCTCCAAGGGCGGGGGGGTTTTCAGATCTTTAGTTTAGTTTTATGTATATTAAGGCCCTATGCCAACCGAGACTGAGAACATACGCCCAAGCCATTGAAGATCGCTCCAGGTTCGAAGTGGCACTCACCTCAACGTCCCTGAGAGATTTGACCTCTTTAGAGGCCGAATATCTCGGGAACTTTATAGAAGAGAAGGTCTTCGATACCGTGGACACTGACGTCACGGTAGCGCCGAGCTTCCGAGGATGCCCAAAATTGTCCGGGAGTTCGCATCCGCTGTCAAGCTCCCCTCGGGCGATAAGATCCGGGTTGTCAGCCAGGCTGATATCCCCACCCACACCCGAATATAGCCCTCTTCATCCCCAGGTATACGGGGCCACTGAAACGGCTGCAGACTCTGCTTTGCAAGCAGAATGGCCGTTGGTATAACATACCACAGTGGCACCTATACAAGGCGACCACCGTCGATGGGGAAAAGGAGGGCACCCTCCTAACGTTGGGACTACCACCGGACGAGGTGGAGAAACTGATGGGTAGAGACCGCCGAATCACCTTTGGGTTTGGGCCGGTGTACGCGAAGTTTATAGTTGGGAGGAAGAAGCTAAGCGATACACCGCCCAACACCAAAGAATCCGCTGAGCCCTCTGGCAACCAGCCAGCCACCACGATCCCAAGGCCGGATGAGCCAAAACCTTCCACCAGCAGGCCTGTGGAGGAACCGGAAGCTCTCCAAGAGACCGTGGACAAGCTCGGCCGGCTAGCATGCGGTGAATCCGTCCCGGAACCCTGGGACGAGGCCATGCTAACCTCATCACCCGGGGCTCTATCCGAACTAGACCTGGAGGAGGAACTAGAAGGGGAGGTTCTTAGCAATGCTCCCCCCTCCTAAAGTTCTTCCCATCCTCCAAACCAACAAACCAATATCCAGCACAGTCAAGCGGCAACGGCTACCCTACGCATAGTGCTGGATACATCACCCAACAGCATTGCACTGATCCAGGAGCCGTGGATCAGGGCAAACCGCATATGTGGTCTCAGCAACATCGGAGTTAAGTTGTTATACGACACCACATGCACTAACCCCAGAGCATGCATCTATCTTTCTAAATGTGTTCAAAGCATGCCACTAATCCAATACTGTTCTAGAGACCTGATAGCTACCAAGATCACCACAGCTAGCAAGGAGACGCAAGATGTTGTCCTAGCGTCCTGCTACATGCCTGGTGACGACGACTGCCCACCCAAAGAAATGACCGAGCTGGTGCAGTACTGTGAGCAGTCCGGTACCGAGCTCATCTTCGGAGCTGATGCGAATGCGCATCACCCGCTGTGGGGCTGCCACGCGGCCAACCAAAAAGGAAAGGTACTATCAACCTATTTATTCTCTACTAACCTTAACATAGCGAATATCGGACCAGAACCCACCTGGGTCACATCCAGAGGCCAAACTATAGTCGATATCACTCTAGTTAGCACTGGAGTCTCACACTTAGTCTCCAATTGGCATGTGTCAAAGGAGCTAAGTTGCGCTGACTATCGGCGGATCTGCTTCAACCTAACTAGCGACTACACACTACCCCCCCCCAAAACATAACCCACGAGTCACAAACGTACTCTCTTACAGATCTCTCTTAAAGACTAAACTTAACACACTCACCAATGAAAACGCGGATGGCCAAACACAAATCGAAGGCAATCTAAAAATGGTAACCGCAGCTATAATGGACTGTTTTGAATCCACCTGCCCGCTTAAACAACCAACAATTCCAGGGAAAGAAACAAGTAGGTGGTGGAACCCTGATTTGGAAAAAATGCGCGGTGAACTACGCCGACTCTTTAATAAAGCAAAAAACTCCAGACTACCTATGGACTGGGACAACTATAAATGTATGTTAGCCACCTACAAAAAACGTATTCGATCTCGCAAAAGGCAAGCCTGGCGAAAGTTTTGTGGATCAATTGAATCGAACAATAAAGCGGCGAGGGTACGGAAAATTCTGTCTACTGATAATAACCCCGCTGTAGGCCCGCTTAAAAAACCTGATAACACATATACCACGACAGATACAGAAACACACAAAATGCTCCTAGACTGCCACTTCCCAGATTGTCGTCATACAGATGATGCAAACTGGAATGAGGAGCAGAACATCTACCCCAATGAAGCGGACTGGCTCTTCGCACAAGAGCTTGTCACTAAAGACCAGATTGAATGGGCGATAAAGTCTTTCAACCCTTTCAAATCACCAGGCCTAGATGGGATCTTCCCTGCTTTACTACAGTGGGCGAGAGACATCCTGTCTCCCTGGCTGGTCAAAATCTACCAATCATGCATCGCATACAGATATGTACCGATGGCATGGCGTGAAGTTAAAGTAACTTTCATAACCAAACCTGGTAAGTCGGACTATACCGACCCGAAATCTTTTAGACCCATTAGCCTTACATCCTTTTTCTTAAAAACTCTGAAAAGACTCTGTGACAGATGTATAAGAGAAAAACCACTTACGAAAAAACCCCTCCATACAAATCAACATGCCTATACCAAAGACAAATCAACGGAGACTGCTTTGCACAAAGTAATATCTAAAAAAGAATGTGCACTCAACTCAAAGTTGTCCACACTAGGCACCTTCATAGACATTGAAGGTGCTTTCGATAAAACCAGCATACCTTGTATCGACAAAACTCTGAAAAAATTCCTTGTCAATTCCGCACTTAGGGGTTGGATTGTTAACATGTTGAGACTCAGAGCGGTGCAAGTAACTGTAAGTGACACCACCAGAGCCATTGTGACGAGAGGCTGCCCCCAAGGGGGGTCCTCTCCCCACTCCTATGGAACATGGTGGTTGACTCCTTACTTAAGAGACTCAATGACTTATCCTACCTAACGGTAGGCTACGCTGACGATCTCACAATTCTCTTAAATGGAAACCATGTAAACATGCCCTGAAAAAAAACGGGTCAAGCATTGAGAGTTGTGGAGACATTGTGCAACGAATACGACCTAAAAGTAAATCCCAAAAAGACTGAAATTATACTTTTCACTCACAAAAGGAAACTCCCCCCTTTTGAACTTCCAAAACTTTTTGGAACTAGCTCACTCTCTCAAAAACAGTTAACTATCTAGGAATAACCCTAGTTGATAAGCTTAGCTGGAAACCTCATCTAGATAACACAATTAAGAACGCCAGCGCTATGCTATGGCAGTGCAATAGAGTACTAGGTAAAACTGGGGACTCAAACCTAAGATCGTACACTGGCTTTATACCATCATTATCAGACCAGTAATAACCTACGGCGCACTGGTCTGGTGGCCGAGAACCAAATTAATAACAGCCCAAAATTACCTGGAAAAGATGCAACGGCTTGCCGGCCTGGCCATTACAGGCTGTATGAGAACCACACCTACTGCAGCTCTTCAGGCGTTACTGAACCTGCCACCCTTACACCTACACATACAGCAAGAGGCGGCGATGTCCTCACTCAGGCTGAAAAATGCAGGGCACCTTAGAAATGACTCCAGAAGTCTACACCCCAGTATACACACAACGGCGATCCAATATCAGCCCTTGCTTGCTGCGCCCTGTGATAGGATAACTAAAACTATAATTACCAAACACAATTACACTGTTATACTCGAAGAGGAACAGCATGACTACTCCAATATTAAAGAGGTGCGTGTATACACAGACGGCTCTAAGACCAACCAAGGGACTGGAGCCGGCGTATATTCATAAGACCTCAATATTAAAATTTCCAAAATCCTAGGTCAACACAACACGGTATTCCAAGCAGAGTGTCTTGGAATAACCGAGGCGGCCATGGCAATTAAAGCCCGAGCAGTGTCATTAGGTAAAGACGCTGCTGACGAACTGGCTAGGGGGGGTTCGGCAAGGGACCCACATGGTCCTGAACCGATCATACCCCTACCCTACGGTCAGCTTCGCGCATGGCTAAAAGAACGCACTCACTCCCTCTCCAAGATACACTGGCAGGAAGAGCCCGGTTGCAGACAGTCGAAGGAAATCATGCCATCCCTTGACAGAAAGCTGACCGGGCGCGCCCTGCGACTAAGCAGGAAAGATCTGCGGACAGTGACTGGAGTACTTACAGGACATACCACACTAAATAAACACTTATACACTATAGGCATCACCGACAGCCCCATGTGCCGAGCGTGCATGGAAGCTGACGAAACAGTCGCTCACGTGCTCCAGGAATGCACTGGGGTAGCAGATATCCGCTATAACACGATAGGAACCATAAAGTCGCTCCCAGAAGCGGTAGCTGACCTGGATAAGCTACTCGCCTTCTGGACGGAATTAGGTAGGGAGAATTAAATGACCACTTGGTCCACGCACAATGGCCTGCCATGCCAGTGCGGAAACCCGTGGCGTTTACCGCCCATCTAATAATAATAATAATAATGGGTCTCCAACCGCATTGCCCAAAAATCCCTTAATAGCCCCATACCGTTAGTCGCCTCTTACGTACACCCACCAGAAGAAATGGGGTAGTGCTATTCTAAACCGACACTACACGGCAGACAATGACTGTAAAATAGAGACTTTGTGGTGATGTGCCTTCAATTACATCGTGAAATAATAAACTCAAACTTGCTATATATACCCGTTGGGGTTGGCAGAGGTACTAACACTTCTGAACATCGCGTGACATTGTCACACCACGTTGAGAGTACCAACGTGCTTGGACAGTGTACTCACGTGATAGGGAGCAGGCCTTTCGCCGTTTTGTACGAATACACCGTCACATGAATAAGTACAACTCAGCCTTTTTTCTTCTAGCCTAGTTTCCTCACGATTTTTACTTGTACTAACCTTTATCAATCAGTTCAGAAGTATATTAGTAGGTACCTCTATCTACCCCTTCGGGGATATACGGCGTAAACGTTTTAAATTGAGTTTGAGAATATTTGATAGATATTTTATAATATGCTGTGTAGTTTCGGCTTAGAATAGCACTACCCCATTTCTTCCGGTGGGTGTACGTAAGAGGCGACTAACGGTATTGGGGGCTTTTAAGGGATTTTTGGGCAATGAGGTTGGAGACCCATCACCAACAATCTTTCTTTTACCATCTATTCCCCACACAACTTTCCAAAAGTTGCTGAGGAATTTCTAATTCCTTAGCTCTGGCTACCCCTTCTAGGGATATGTAATTTTTATAATAAATTAAAATTACATTACATAAAATATATTTGCATCAAAGGAAGAGGACACATTAAGGCCAAACCGAGATTTTGCACAAAACGCAGGCGTCGTTAGTGTGAAGAATAAAAGGGTTAATATGAAAGATTGATACATCTTAATGAAGTTCGACAAGTTTGCCAGTAACGAAGAAATTAGAAATGGATAGTATCTGCCTACCCTAATAGGAACTAAAGGCCTGAGGGTTTATGTTACATAAAACAAATCAAAATTAGCGAACTTTATCGTCATATAAGATTCCTTTGTCTCTTTTATACATACATACATACATTGTTCTCAATGGGCCTAACAATTAGTATATAGCAAATCCAACTTACTTTTATTGAGATTAAAGGCGATTTTTGCAAGTGCAACTTAATTATTTGACTGATAAGAAATGGACGACTGACAATTTTATTCAAGGGTAGTTAGTACTAAAAAGTTTATGAATGTTTAATTCTTAATTTGTATTGCAAACTGATGTTTTTTGAAAATTTACTATATTAAACCTTGTAATGTAAATCACATATGCTTAACAGGGGGCCGAAAAAAATTATAACTCCTATTTGGCTAAATAAAGAATATTTTGATACATACATACATATACTCACGACTTTACATCCCAAGAAGGGGTAGCCAAAGCTAAGGAATTAGAAATTCCTCAGCCACTTTTAGAAAGTTGAGTGGGGAAAAGATGGTATAAAATAAAGGTTAGGTATTGGTGATGGGTCCCGAACCGCATCGCCCAAAAATACTGAAACGACACGTAGTTGCTGAAAAAATTTCGATAAAAACGGGTTATAATAAGTTATCCCTGCACCCTGATTGCTTGATTTAATATTTTCAATTTTGTTGTTCATATCTTTGCCTTGCAGTGGTAATAAACTGAACCCCTTACGCAAAATGTCATTCTTTTGTTTCTTCTTTATTTAGAGTTCTCTATGGTCTTGTTGGAGTTTATTTTCCTAGATTCTTAGATGATTAGCTGTGTAGTGTCTGCTTAGAATAGCACTACCCCATTTCTTCCGGTGGATGTACGTAAGAGGCGACTAACGGACTTGGGGCTTTTTAAGGGATTGTTGGGCGATGCGGTTGGAGACCCATCACCAACAACCTTTATCCTACCATCTTTTACCCACTTAACTTCCATAAGTGGCTGAGGAATGGCTACCCCTGTTAGGGATTTATAGCCGTGAGTATATGTATGTATTCTTACATGACAATAAAATGTAGTAACACAAAAACATAGTAAGCAAAGTCCTGCAAAATAACTCTGCCATTTTTGAGACTAGTGATAGTAAAGCATTTAATACGAGTATATCCTTCTTACGTCCCATCAAAATACATAAATGCTATAAAGATGGCTCGAATGGGAAACCCTCTTTCTTTTTATCCAATCGAACCGTATTTACGTTTCTGTGAGTGAATTTTGATGCAAAAAAAGTATCCTTAGGCATTCACTTAAGGCAAATGTTGCATTGATGTGTATAAATTTGGGTATGAATCCTTTTCCTCTCAATCATCAAATATGGAATAACTTATGTAACGGTTAATTTTTTGTTACGTTACTTAGATGTATTTTTATTTCAAAAGTGTTTAGTAATGTAAAAGTGTTTTTGCCGTATAGTGTCGGCTTGCCGTGTAGTGTCGGCTTAGAATATCACTACCCCGTTTCTACCGATGAGTGTACGTAAGAGGCGACTAATGGTATTCGGGCTTTTAAGGGAATTTTGGGCGATGCGGTTGGAGACCCATCACCACCAACCTTTACTTTACCATCCTTACCCCACTCAATTTTCCAATGGTGGCTGAGGAATTTCTAATTCCTCAGCTCTGGTTACCCCTTTTAGGGATTTATAGCCGTGAGTATATGTATGTATTTATGTATGTTTAGTAATGATTGCTGTGTACCATCGGTTAGAATTTAATAACACTAAGCATTTTCTTGTTGTGGTGTGAGTATTGTAATAGGTGACTTACGCCCGATTTCTGAATTGAGTATTCAAGCTGACAACGACTTAAGTATCGTTTTGTCTCATTCTGTTGTTAAGATTTCAATGCGACAGAACGATACTTAAGTTGTTCTCAGCTGGAATACTCAATTCAGAAATCGGTCGTTAGTGTTTTGGCGATGTGGCTAGAGTCCCCTCACTAAGAGGGTAAGAGATAATTGCCTTAAGAGCTTATTCCATTACACTTTGTCGTTGCTGAATTCAGACGTCCTTCGAAGTTACTGCCGCAGACGCTTGTTATTCCACTACACAAATTTCAATTAGAACGTTATTCCACTAGTCTGAATTCAGATTCTGTGGCTTTCAGACGTCTTCATTCAGACAAATGGAATAAGCTCTTTAGAGATAATTGCCTTACACTAGCAGCGAAGTGAATATTAAAACCATTTATTTTTCCAACGAAGTCATCAAAATTATAACCGACGAGTAGGTATATTAAAACTTACCAGTGTTTTCGTGTGCGTTTATTTTACATCATACTGAGGTCTGGATTTTAAACTTTTATTTTATTAATTTATTTTCATGGAATCATTTACTCAAATTAATCTCACAAAAGGTTCCGGAGGATTGATATAACATTTCTCCGTATGCTGTTAATAAATAATTTAATATTGGATTTCCGGTAGTCACAGCTCTAATTCCGAAAAGTGGCCCAGTAAAGTTGGATTAGCCTGTGAAAGATTTACATATACTCACGGCTATAAATCCCAAGAAGGGGTGGCCAGAGCTAAGGAATTAGAAATTCCTCAGCCGCTTTTGGAAAGTTGGGTGGGAAAAAGATGGTAAATAAAGGTTGTTGGTGATGGGTTTCCAACCGCATCGCTCAAAAATCCCTTAATAGCCCCAATACCGTTAGTCGCCTCTTACGTACACCCACCGGAAGAAATGGGGTAGTGCAATTCTAAACCGACACTACACAGCAAGAAAGTAAGTACTGTTAAAGATTTCTAAGTAGCAAATACAGTTCGAATAAATTGTGTTCCAACAATCAATGTACTATCTATATGATTACTTGCAGTATTAAATAATTAAAAAAATTAGAATCGCATCCCTATATCCTACTCATTCCAATTTCCGTTATGTGTGTCTGTTAAGATATATTTAATAAGATTTTCTTAAAAGACATGTCATGCAAAGAGTATTTCACCACTAATAATTTCATATGGTAATGTTAGTAGAGGACGACCACGGAGAACACACTTGGACCAAATTGAGAGTGTGCTCAAAAAGGCTGGCGTCCGAAGTATGAAGAATAAAAGAGCATGTATGAAAAGATTGATGGATGTAAACGAAGCTAGAGAGGTTTGTCAGGAGGAGGGGGAGGTTTGTCACAAAGGATAGATAGAGACAGACACGATAGCTCAATTGGCAGAGCGACGGGGGCGTATACCCGAGGTCACAGGTTCGATTCCCGCCTGTGCCGAAATTTTTCTTTCCTTTATTTATTAGTAATAATCCCACATGAGGTTTTCATGAACAAAAACATTCAAATTATGTGATAGTTAGGCGTTCTCAACGTTTCCATTCTATCTAAAATGGTAGACAAGTGGCCTTACGAATTTGTATGAAATGTCATATTTTTATGAATTGGCAACACCGACAGTGTGCCGTGACCCGTCAATGGATGTCAATGTCAAGATGAGTGAAGGATGAACGCGGGATTCCAGTGTGGATGCGCGGGAGACTAACTTGTGATCAATGCATAAAAGAATGTAGATGAAATAGAAAGTAAAGTGGTGATATCATTTAATAGTCGTTTTCTTCAAACTTCAGAAGCGGTGATATATTCACGTCCATTCAAGTATGTACATTGCTTTTTGTTTATTCATTTATTTTTCTTTTCCACATTGTTGTAGTGACGCCATTTAACATTTTATGATTTATAATATAGCAAATCGATGCTCGAACAAAGTATTTTAATGTTTATAGAATAGTCATTGTTTCGAAGAAACCAATATTTGAGCGTAATATTGTAAAGCTGCGTACGGAATGGTTCCGAAGTGCTTGGCTAGGGCACTCCCTGTTAGTTTTGGAGCAATCAGCTGTAGTAACTTTCCAGTAGTATCTCTGTAAATAGTAGACGTATGAGTGGGTTAAGCTGATCCCTAAAGTAACGATGAGTTGACTTAAGAACTTCTGTTTAAATTGTGGCGTCACTATGACAAATTAAATTATAAGTACACTACGTATTTGTTAACAACACAAATCAAATAAGTGATTAAACTTTTGTTCTTATTGGAAACAATTTCAAATTCTTTATCCACCATATTTATTTTGGTTAGATGCAATTAATTGTGATTATAAGATTAAATGAGTATATCAGTAATATATATGAATAATACCACTTTAATTTTTACACATTTTTAGACTACAATTCAAATTTGGAATTCTTCTATTTCTTATGCATTGAATATATTAATACTTAGTGAATTATTAATCAATGTAGTAATTTATTCGCTGTAAATGTGGGTTACAAGGTGGTTACAGCATATAAGTTATTGTTCCCTACACATTTTGTTTTTCCAAGCTTACAACATAAGTCTTTACATTTTATTAGTATAGGAATATGATTTTAAATTATAATAAAGACAAAAATAAAGAATGACTTAACTAATTACATGTCACCCTAAGTTTAAAATGTCAATCTCACAGCTAAAACCATATTCAAATAAAATATAATAAAAACAATATCCTAATAGCCATTCAAGCATTCAAGCATTTCTTTTATTTTTTTAAAATTTATTAAAACATAACAATTTTATATTTATAGAATTTACATTATAAATTCTACAAGCCATAATAAAAATAGTTTTGCTGCTTGAGGCTAATTAATAATTATAATGAGGTACATATAGTTTGTCTTTAAAGCTTACAGAACATATAGCTGTATTTTGATTGCAAGTACAGCTTCCGATTTATATAAATATTTAGTTTATTTACCAAGTTTTTTTTTTTTTTTTATAAAAACCCAATATTGTACTATAATTATTTTGGTAAATATTTGTGAAAACTCCCTTGCAAAAGAGCTTTTGGAAATGTCACAACTAATATATGTTTAAAAGTAGCTTTAATTTTTCTGAAGAATGTAAATAAAATCTGTGAAATGAGCATAACAAATCTTTTAAAGTAAAATATATAACTCTTTAAAAACATAAGAAAATTCCTTGTTAAGTGAAAAACTGGTTCTATATATATTACAATGAGTAAAGGCACTTTTTTTTTTTTTTAAATATTGATGTTGATGTCTTTTTATTTGCATTTTCTCTCAAAATTGTTTGTATTTGTATTATTGTAAAGTATGTTTTCTGTGCATGTGTGAACATCTGTTATTGGCCTTGCTTTATTTATTTTATTAACTGTGTAATTGAGTAATAATGTGGCTATTAATGTTCCCAATAATATAAGTAGCCCCTCTTTTTTTTTTTTTAGCTGTAACACTTATGAACTAACAAAATTCTAAGTAACCAAAAATCCGAACACACATGTTGATTTATTTTATGAATCTGAGTTAAATGTCTTCGAAACTAATAGATCTAAAGGTCTTATTTCATCTAATGTTATTAGGCTTTAAGAAACATATAGAACTTAGGCTGACCATATCTGAATGGGTTGAAATATTTAAATTAAACTAGAATTTACATAACTGTTCAGTAAAGCACAGTCTAAGACATACTCAAGCTGCAAAACACAAAAAAAAATACAATTAACTAAACCAAATATTAAAAGTCCATCGATTTGTCAGAGAAACGGTTATGAAATGGCGATCAAGCTGTATAATCTAGTAAAGGATGAGACAAAATTACTGACATACAATAAATATAAAATTATCATTTTTAATTATCTGTTGGACAACTGTTTCTATATAATTGATGACTTTATTAAAAATTGCAATATATGACTTTAAAAATTTAAACTATGTTTTTATCTTTTTTTTTTTTTTTTGACATTGAAATTGTAATAAAGTTTATATAATATTTTGACATGTGTGATTGATGTGATTTACTGTATAATATAATAATTATATTTTTATTTATTTTTTTGACATTTTAATTTTAATAAAATTTAGAATATGTGTACATGTGTTGCCTTGATTGACTTACAAAATTTTAATAATGTTTATTTTTTTTTTTTTTTTTATTACGATAGACAATGTTATTATATTATAGTAGTTTTAAGATATGTAAAAAAAAAATATCAATAATTTTAATGTTTAAAAATTTGCACACCTTACTGGCAGTACATACATAGGCCTTCATTTTATATACCACCATTTATACTCATGTATTGGCAAATAAATGATTTTTATTTTTTTATTTATTATTTATTTAAAAGTTATACTTAGCTTCAACCAGTTCTGTGATGGTAAAATAATGATGTGCTTCTGATCCCATCTATACTACTTCAGCACAACCTCATCACTGGATGTCAAATGACGAAGACGGACCTCTCCAAGTCCTCATTTTAGATTGTCTATGGCACCGAGAAGCCCTGGAGGCTTGCCAATTGGAATGCTAGACTTGTCTCCGGACATTGTACATTCAACCTGAAATGTTTAAAATATCCGAAACGTAAACTATTCTTCATAGATGTCATAAGCAAGTAGCAAAGTATATTAATGTATTCAGACGTTTACGTTAATAATCTTACTCAAATAAACATAAATTAAAATAAAATGAAGTTCATGATCTTTTCAACAGTGATAATAATGACTCATAATGATCCAGCAAGATAAATAGAAAAAAACGGTAATGATAATAATTAGAAAAGCAGGTAAATATAAAAACAATTCGGTAACAAGAAAACAATTCAGTCACCATTCTTAGCTAACAAATTACTTGGCAATAAAATGTACCTACAATATTTTTAGTATTAGTTACTAGTTGTTGCAATTATAGCCTTTCAAATAAAATTAGTATCGTTATGTAATTCAACTACTAGTATTTATACATTCATTTTCTTAAGTAGCTTATTATTTGAACAAGTAATCGTCAACTATGATGAATAAAATAGGTCTACAGAAATTATATATTCATATATATTCGGCGTGCTTGTTCATGTTTATGTTATATTCATACACACTCTCTCTACCCGTCATTGCATTGCATTAAATAAATAAGTAGCGAGGGAAGCGTACCCATCACTAGATTGTATTAAATAAATAAGAAGCGAGGGAAACGTACCCATCACTAGATTATATTAAATAAATAAGTAGCGAAGGAAACGTACCAGTCACTACATTGTATAAAATAAATGAGAAGCGAGGGAAACGTACCCATCACTAGAATATATTAAATAAATAAGTAGCGAAGGAAACGTACCAGTCACTACATTGTATAAAATAAATGAGAAGCGAGGGAAACGTACCCATCACTAGATTATATTAAATAAATAAGTAGCGAAGGAAACGTACCAGTCACTACATTGTATAAAATAAATGAGAAGCGAGGGAAACGTACCCATCACTAAAATATATTAAATAAATAAGTAGCGAAGGAAACGTACCAGTCACTACATTGTATAAAATAAATGAGAAGCGAGGGAAACGTACCCATCACTAGATTATATTAAATAAATAAGTAGCGAAGGAAACGTACCAGTCACTACATTGTATAAAATAAATGAGAAGCGAGGGAAACGTACCCATCACTAGATTATATTAAATAAATAAGTAGCGAAGGAAACGTACCAGTCACTACATTGTATAAAATAAATGAGAAGCGAGGGAAACGTACCCATCACTAGAATATATTAAATAAATAAGTAGCGAAGGAAACGTACCAGTCACTACATTGTATAAAATAAATGAGAAGCGAGGGAAACGTACCCATCACTAGATTATATTAAATAAATAAGTAGCGAAGGAAACGTACCAGTCACTACATTGTATAAAAATAAATGAGAAGCGAGGGAAACGTACCCATCACTAGAATATATTAAATAAATAAGTAGCGAAGGAAACGTACCAGTCACTACATTGTATAAAATAAATGAGAAGCGAGGGAAACGTACCCATCACTAGATTATATTAAATAAATAAGTAGCGAAGGAAACGTACCAGTCACTACATTGTATAAAATAAATGAGAAGCGAGGGAAACGTACCCATCACTAGATTATATTAAATAAATAAGTCGTACCAGTCACTACATTGTATAAAATAAATGAGAAGCGAGGGAAACGTACCCATCACTAGAATATATTAAATAAATAAGTAGCGAAGGAAACGTACCAGTCACTACATTGTATAAAATAAATGAGAAGCGAGGGAAACGTACCCATCACTAGATTATATTAAATAAATAAGTAGCGAAGGAAACGTACCAGTCACTACATTGTATAAAATAAATGAGAAGCGAGGGAAACGTACCCATCACTAGATTATATTAAATAAATAAGTAGCGAAGGAAACGTACCAGTCACTACATTGTATAAAATAAATGAGAAGCGAGGGAAACGTACCCATCACTAGATTATATTAAATAAATAAGTAGCGAAGGAAACGTACCCATCACTAGATTATATTAAATAAATAAGTAGCGAAGGAAACGTACCAGTCACTACATTGTGTTAAATAAATAGGTAGCGAGAGAAACTTACCTTTCAAATGGTTTCTCGCCACCCACTTTTTATTATTATTAATTTTTTTTTAATATTATAATTCCTCTATTATGTTCCCCTATATTTATGAAGCTGCTTTATTAGTTAAGAGAGAAATCTATAATTATACATGCGCTCCCCTAAGATTTCACTCTGAATGTCTGCAAAATCTCAATAAAGACAAACTATATGTACCTCATTATAATTATTAATTAGCCTCAAGCAGCAAAACTATTTTTATTATGGCTTGTAGAATTTATAATGTAAATTCTATAAATATAAAATTGTTATGTTTTAATAAATTTTAAAAAAATAAAAGAAATGCTTGAATGCTTGAATGGCTATTAGGATATTGTTTTTATTATATTTTATTTGAATATGGTTTTAGCTGTGAGATTGACATTTTAAACTTAGGGTGACATGTAATTAGTTAAGTCATTCTTTATTTTTGTCTTTATTATAATTTAAAATCATATTCCTATACTAATAAAATGTAAAGACTTATGTTGTAAGCTTGGAAAAACAAAATGTGTAGGGAACAATAACTTATATGCTGTAACCACCTTGTAACCCACATTTACAGCGAATAAATTACTACATTGATTAATAATTCACTAAGTATTAATATATTCAATGCATAAGAAATAGAAGAATTCCAAATTTGAATTGTAGTG
>OY755194.1:10989176-11080446 GCA_963576735.1 Bedellia somnulentella
CCTCCTCTAAAATCCCCTCAATTATATATATTTTTCTTTAAATTTTTGAAAGTTATAGCCATTTTAAAACTAGGATTAAAATAGTTTTAATTACATTAATTACAAAGTGTATACTATATCATACCTTTTCTTTATTTCCTACATCGACGAATATTCGTATTAGTATGACTTACATATAAACGGGACCCAATTACTAAGACTTCGCTGTTTGTTCCTCCGTCTTTAGGTAGTGTCTGATAAACTGGTATAGTCAGAATGTTGAAACTTTTACACAAACAACAAAATTGGAATAAAAAAAAAAAAAAAACTAACAGAACGGTTTAACCAAACAATTTTAAATTTATAGTCAGCACAGAATTCTGTAAGTCATGTATGATCGTGGCTAGGACAAGTATACTGCATTAAATATTGATTTTAAGTACAGAAATATAAAAATTGATTCCGTCGATAAGTTCACTTTATTAGGGTTAACACTGGATACAAACCTAAATTAAAAAAAAAAAAAAAAACATTGGTACAATGAGATTTAAATTGACTAGTTTTGCGTGCGGGTTAGCGGAAAAAAAAAAAAAAATACTACTGACTTGAGCACCGCTTTGTCACTGTACCATGCTTATGTAAATTCAAGGTTAAGTTACGGCGTCGTCTTTTGGGGTAATAGTACTGATGCACAAGACATTTATATTGCAAAAACGGTACTAAGAATTTTAGCAAACATACGAGTAAAAATTCCAAACAGCTGTAGACCACACTTTAAGAATCTAAAAATTTCAACTCTTTGTTCTCTTTATATTTTGGAAAGCTGTAAATTAGTAAGAAAGTATCCACAATTTAAAAAAAAAAAAAAAAAAAAAAAACAAAATAAAAAACAATCTGACTATATTCGAAGATTCCCATTAAGATCCGCAAGGAATAAATTGTAAAATATACAATCACCTTCCAAATTCATAGCTCAAGAATCTGACTACAAATCTTTTGTAAAACTTTTAAGATTGTATTTAATAGAAAATTGTTTTTATAATTCTAAGGAATATTTTGATAATAATATTATCTAATATGATACTTTAAATAATTACCAGAATTTTAATTTATTTTATTTTAATTTAATGTAATTTAATTTGATTATTGGATTGTTTTTATGGTTGTTTTATTGATAAATAGAAATTTGAATTTTATAAATGATTATGTTTCCTAATTTTTACTTTATCGTGTTTTGTGTTATCAAGTTTAATGTGTAGATTAGTTGTGTGAGATTTGATTAAAATGTAATAAATTTAGAAATGAGTATATTTTGCTATGCCCTTGCAGGGTATACATGTAAAAATTTATGTACATTATGTCATGTAAATTGCGATGTGTGAAATGCTATAAAGATTTTGATTTTGTATCTGGGTAAGACCTAATAGGGCAATTCTTACAATACTGTCATAAGCCGCTGACAGAATCAGGATATGTTAATGCTCTAGAAATTGATGATAGCTCTAGCAACCGTGACAGTGTAAATGAATAGTTTTAAATTAATTTTAAGCTTATAAATGTTAATGAAGTACATTAAGAGTATTAGTATAAGATTGCATAAGTCTTTTAGCGATATGCCCGCCTATTGTTTTCCTGTCTAGTGTATTTCATTCTGCATATGTCCTTAAATTGTTTTGGTGTACAATAAAGTTTATTTTATTAGAATATTAAATTATGTTAAACTTAAACAGTATGTTATGATTATAATTAACGAATACCATTTGGTTGGCTCTCATTTGATTTTTGTATTACAGAATGTAATCGATAGGTAAGTGGTATTTGAATAAGGTGTGTAATAAGTAAGTTTCAGAATGTTAATTCTATACTTCTTATAAACATAGTCAAAAGTAAATAATACTAACTTTTGATAGCAGTTAATAAGGATTAAGATTGATGATACTGATTTATTAGAATTTTTGAAGTATTCTTGTAAGAAATTCCTGTAGTGTTTAAGTATTGCAATGTACAATTATTATTTTTGAATTTTCATGCTATTTATTTTTGTATAAGTGCCGAATGTCATATTATTCACAGCTCGATGCTCGCCTCGATGAAAATTACTTGCTTATGCTTAAATGTTTTTAGATCAATACAAATAAAGTTTAGATAATGTGTTAAAAACGTGCACCAGGAGGTTGCACATTGTCGGATGGCCGAATGTCATATTTTTATGAATTGGCAACACCGACAGTGTGCCGTGACCCGTCAATGGATGTCAATGTCAAGATGAGTGAAGGATGAACGCGGGATTCCAGTGTGGATGCGCGGGAGACTAACTTGTGATCAATGCATAAAAGAATGTAGATGAAATAGAAAGTAAAGTGGTGATATCATTTAATAGTCGTTTTCTTCAAAGAAAAAAATCGGAGGTAGGGAACGTAAACACTACTTCAAAATAAAAAAGAAACAAAGGATATAGTATAGGATCCCGCTATAAGACGACCTTCACCGGGCTGGTTAATGGATGAAAGATATTTTTTATTAAATAAAATATGTCAATAAATATATTGCGAATGGGTTGTCTGAAAAATTTCAGTCCAGAGTATGATTAATTATTAATAAAAAAAACATTATTTTTTTTCAATTACACTGGCTTGGTTAATGAACAAATTCTATTCCAATCGAAAATATGAAACCTATAGAATATACAAACGTTAGGTTGTCTATTTATTTCCCGTCACAACTTTGGGTTGGCAGGTATAAACAGGTAAATCGATACTAGTAACTTGCACCGGTCCGGTTAATGAATTAAACTAAAATAAAAATAAAGATAATTTTATTACGAACACGGTGGTATAGGGTTGTCTGCAAAAAATCAGTCCTGAATTGCGGTTGTCGAATTTTAAAAAGTAAAATATTGCTGCGAGTGAGTACGTGCGTCATCACGAAGAGGCAGATACGAGGATTTTTTTTCATGCTCATAAAGCGGAACCAGGGTCAAGGATTTTAATTAAAGCCTCTGATACTGATGATTTGATTATTTTGTTCGGAAATATGCACAAAATTTGAGAATCAGAAATTTGGCTTGCCACTTCAGCAACAAAAAAGACTAGTAATCAACCTGTTGATTGCATTAATTGCACCGATCTAGCATTGAAGTTAGGACTCAAATTGTGCCAAAGTCTTCCCGCCTTCCATGCGTTCACAGATTGCGATTACACGGCTGCATTTCACACTAAAGGAAAAGTAAAACCTTTTAAGCTGCTTTCGAGTAATGAAAAATATCAAACAGATATGCCAAAGAAGACAACGAGCAGTTTTAAAAAAAAATAAAAGGCTTCGACTCCAACTCTATAACCACCATGCTGGATATCATTGATTCAGAAAATTTTAAGAACTATTTTCGTAAATTCCATGTGGCTTAATGCAGCGGATCCAGTATGCGTAAAACTTCAACCTGAAAACTGCGGTTGGTTCTTCGATGGATATTTAAAACCAGTAGGATTCATTAGGGATCATACGCCTTTAAGAATAGAAGATATTGTCGAAACAACTGAAACAGAAAACGATGATAAAGAATTTTCTGATATTGAAGATCACAATTACGTGCCTGATGACTCGGATCCTGAATAATTTGAAAATTTTAAAAACTTTAGTATTTGTATTTTGTTACGATAAAAGAATATTTTTTTTATTTTCGTTTTTTTTTCGTCTGCTGAAAATTTTTATTTACCTTTTTATTTACTAAAGATGTATATACTTTAATATCACATAAAATATATACACACATATGTAATTCATTTATAAAAAGAAACATTTAAAAAACATTCTTCTATATTTTAATATTAAGCTACTCCAAAATGACGCGTAGCATTTACTAGTCTATCGCTATCTTTTTCGTTTTCAGCGACAAATAGCATGCGCGCTCTCTTGTTCATTCAACCCACAAACTATACACAGCTGCAATGCTGTGTCCTCTTCTATCGCATGGGATACTGGGACTTTGCTGGGACCTCGCGTCGCACGTACTCACTCGCAGCAATATTTTACTTTTTAAAATTCGACAACCGCAATTCAGGACTGATTTTTTACAGACAACCCTATACCTCAGTGTTCGTAATAAAATTATCTTTATTTTTATTTTAGTTTAATTCATTAACCGGACCGGTGCAAGTTACTAGTATCGATTTACCTGTTTATACCTGCCAACCCAAGAGTTGTGACGGGAAATAAATAGAGAACCTAACGTTTGTATATTCTATAGCTTTCATATTTTCAATTGGAATAGAATTTGTTCATTAACCAAGCCAGTGTAATTGAAAAAAAATAATGATTTTTTGATTATTAATTAATTATACTCTGGACTGAAATTTTTCAGACAACCCATTCGCAATATATTTATTGACATAATTTATTTAATAAAAAATATCTTTCATCCATTAACCAGCCCGGTGAAGGTCGTCTTATAGCGGGATCTTAGACTAATAGCAGAATTTCGCTCTGGCAGCCATTGACACTGTAGCTCCATTGGCAGAGAAATGGGGGCGTTTACCCGAGGTCGCGGGTTCGATCCCCGCCTGTGTCGAAATTTTTCTTTCCTTAATTTATTCTTTATTTATTAGTAATAATCCCCACATGAGGTTTTCATGAACAAAAAAAAAAAAGATTTAAATTAACAGAGGTGTTAGCTGTAAAAATTCAGAGCTGCCACGGTGAATGAGAAAAAAATTTTTCGTCTTTTAAAAAGTGCACTCTTACTGAGACACCCTTCATATTTATTTGGCATTATTGCTGTGTAGTGTTGGCTTAGAATAGCACTACCCCATTTCTTCCGGTGGGTGTACGTAAGAGGCGACTAACGGTATTGGGGCTATTAAGGGACTTTTGGGCGATGCGGTTGGAGACCCATCACCAACAACCTTTATTCTTACCATCTTTTCCCCACTCTACTTTCCAAAAGTGGCCGAGGAACTTCTAGTTCCTCAGCTCTGGCTACCCCTTGTAGGGATTTACAGCCGTGAGTATATGTATGTATGTATGTATGTATGCGGTATAGTGTCGATATAAAATGCCACTCACCCATTTCATCCCGAGTGTGTCCTAAGAGGCGACTTATTTATTATGGTTTGGGGCATAAGTAATTTGAGATCCATCACCAACGACCTTTATTTAAAAATCTTTTCCACACTCTTCCTTTTTCAACTTCCTTTTTTGTGTGTTTGATTTAACTTGGTTGTAAGTATGCATCATCACTGCTTTATATGAAAACGGTCACATGACATAAGAAAAATAATATGATTCGCAATTTTTCTTTACAATTTGTGGCCCCAATAAAAAAGAAGACAAAAATATATCAATTAATAAAACTACCGAGTAAAAGGAAAGCTGGGTTATTTGTATTTCCTTTTAATTACAAACTAAATTTGCTCCATCTGTAAACTAAACTAAAAGAAGTTACTGTGAGTTGTGAGAAGTCAGAGTTAGGTATCACAAATATTTACAACGAACCCAGTTTTCGTAGCATTCTAGAAAACTCATGATTACTTAGTTGTAGTTCATTTGAAAATTCGACAAAATAGGAAAAGTAGCTATAGCATTAAAATTACTTTAGCTATTTTTGGAACTTGAGTAAGGGAAAGATGGTGAAATAAAGGATGGTTGGTTGGTGATTTCCAGCCACATCACCCAAAAATCATTTGATTAGCCTTTAGAATGATTTCTTACGGCACCCACGGGAAGAAATGTGGTAGTGCTATTCTAAACTGACACTACATAGTTTTCTGCAAATTTCGTTATCAATTTTATTTTTATGTGTAGATTAAGAAATGAATAAAAAAAACAATTAGACACAGGAAAAACTGCAAAATTTATAATCCTTTTTCCTAACAACAAAGTTTGTTCCTTCAGTAAACTAAGCTAAAGGTACCCAGTTAACGAACTCAGTTTTCGTAGCATCCCTACAATACATACATAAAAAATATACTCACGGCTATAAATCCCTTAACGGGGTAGCCAGAGCTTTGGAATGAAAAATTCCTTAGCCACTTTTGGAAGTTGATTGGGGAAAAGATGGTAATAATAAATGTTTTTGGTGATGGGTCTCCAACCACATCGCCCAATAATCACTTAATAAGCCCCTATACCCTTAGTCGCCTCTTACGATCACCCACGGGTAGAAATGGGGTAGTGCTATTCTAAGACGACACTATACGGCACGACATCCCTACAATGTACATTGCAAAGACTCATGATCACTTAGTTGCGGTTCATTTGAAAATCTGACATAACTGGAAAAATAACTATATCTTTACAATTTGAAATACTTCAGCTAAATTAGTGGTGGTTCATTTGAAAATCGGATATAATTGAATAAAAGCTATAGTTTTAAAATGAATTTCTGCTATTTTAAGCTGACTATACACCGTTTTCTTCATATTAATTTTGATGTGAAAATATAATTCTACAATACTATCGTTAAGGAGAAAAACTGCAGCGTTTATAATCACTTTTCCTCAGTTGTTAAAATTAAGTTTGCACCCTCAGTTAACTAAACTAAAAGTAGTTACCAAGATCGTACCACGAATGTATCCAACAAACCCAGTTTTCGTAGCATTCCTACAACGTACATTGCAAAGACTCATGATTACTTAGTTGTGGTTTATTTGAAAATCTGACATAAATGGAAAAATAACTATATCTTTACAATTTGAAATACTTCAGCCAGTTTCGAAAGTTAAATAAGGAAAAGAGGGTGAAATAAATAAGGAGCAGAGGGTGAAATACAGGGTTGGTGATGGTGATGTATTGAAAGAAATGAGGTACTGCTATTCCAAATTGACACTACATAGTTTACTACATATGTCGTCTTTAAATTTGTTTTTAAATGTGGATAATAAAATATCACAGAGAAGAAAAACTGCAACATTTATAATCATTTTTCTTAAACATTTAAGTTCGTACTCTCACTAAACGAAAAGTAGTTTCCAAGGTCGTATCACGGATGTTTCTAACAAACCCAGTTTTCGTAGCATCCCTACTACATAGCCCGCGAAGACTCATGATTACTTAGTTGCGGTTCATTTGAAAATCCGACATAATTGGAAAAGCTAATGAACCAATTATTCCATGAATTACTTTCGTTCGACTTGGAATCCTCAAGATTACTCGAATAATTCGTTTATATTCGAAAGTTCCAGTGGAATACTCGTTTGGAATTCTGTTTACATTTTGTGCTACATAAATCTTTCGTGTTCCTTTTTTGAAAGGAAAAAGCCATACTTCTAATATTCTATCTTGTAATAATCCTCCAATAATCTATTGGATTACTGGTGATAAGTATCACATCCCAAGTTTAGGCTGTAGTGTATTTCACACAACATTCTTGCAAAAATACATTTTCGTTTGTAGTTAAACGAATAATATCCTATTATCTGCCTCCGTAGTCCAGTGCTAGAGCTTTTGAACTCACAGCTTACAAAATCAATGGTTTAGAAACCATGCTATTCATCAATCTCAGATATATCTCACCTCAATTCAACTCAAACGTTCACGCCGTAGGGGTTGGTAGATATACTAATACTTTTTAATACTTCTGAACATCTAATACTGCTGTTCAGAGTACCCACATTTTGCTTGGACAGAGTACTCACGTGATAGAGGCAGGATCATCGCCGGTCTGTACGAATAAATTGTCACACGAGTAAATACAACTTAGCCATGTGGGTTTCCTCGCGTTGTTTTCCCTCAGCGTTAACAACCAAGATAAATTAACATACGACTTTAGAAAAGACAAATTGGTTTTTGTCTTTGGACTCCCGGGATTCGGACCCTCATTCTCTGCACGATGAGCGGTGTTCTACCTACTTAGTTACCACGGTCACAGATACTATCATGGAGTATTTGTTAAGTGTTGTCAACCGCACAAGGCCAACTTAGTGGACCATGGCCAAATAAAGTAGACGAAACTCGAGAGGTCTGCCAGGAAGTGGCGATCAATATTCCCTGCCTACCTCAATCAGAAGTTATTTCGTGAGCATATACATATACTCACGGCTATAAATCCCAAGAAAGGGGTAGTTAGAGCTAAGGAATTAGAAATTCCTCAGCCTCTTTTGGAAGGTGCATGGGGAATAGATGGTGAAATAAAGGTTCTTGGTGATGGGTCTCCAACCGCATCGCCCAAAATCCCTTAAAAGCCCCAATACCGTTAGTCGCCTTTTACGTACACCCACCGGAAGAAATTGGGTAGTGTTATTCTAAGCCGACACTACACAGCCTATATATAGTGAGCATATCTACATATGATAACAATGGTCCCATTTATTTCTTTATTTGGCTTACATCTTTCTGTATACGAAATAAACTACTTAAAACTTTGTCAAATTAATCCCTAATCAAAGGGTCATTATGCGGAGAAGGGTCGCGTAATGTCGGTTACAAAAGTGTTTTAGATTGAAAATGTTTTAAGGATTTCTGGAAAATAGAAATACATACATACATACATATACTCCCGGCTATAAATTCCTAAAAGGGGTAGCCAGAGCTGTAGAATTAGAAATTCCTCAGCCTCTTTTGGAAAGTTGCATGGGGAAGAGATAGTAAAATAAAGGTTATTGGTGATGGGTCTCCCAACAACCGCATCGCCCAAAAATCCCTTAATAGCCCCAATACCGTTAGTCGCCTCTTACGTACACCCACCGGAAGAAATGGGGTAGTGCTATTCTAAGAAATAGAAATGTAAAAAAAGATAAGATTGACCCACATGTTATTTATATTATAATACCAAAGTAAATATATTATTATTCATAACATTATAATTAAAAGAACTATTGATTTTTGGATATTTAGTCGCGTGTTATTGCATGGTGTTTAAACCCGACGTTTCGAGAAATTTTCAGTTATCATGGTCACGGGAAGACTGAGGTGTTATTAAAAAAAAAAGTAAAAAAAATAATATTTTCCCTTCACCGTTTACATAATAAAACATAATTATTTTAAACAACAATAGAGTGAAAAGCTGGTGCCTGAAGTAGGTTATTCGCCTGTGTTACAGGTCACCAGATCCTCCGAGTGAGTGCTAAACAATTTTGTAATTTTGTGTCTGTCTACGGTCTGAGTATAACAAATTAAATTAAGAAAAACAAAGCAAGTAAGAAATAAATAACGGTTAACCTATTTGTAAAAAATATAATAAAAGAATATAAAATAAAGGTGGAATTGGTCTTTTTAAGAGTAGGCATACTCTTAGGTGCAAGTGTGTTTAAGTATGTGTGGTGGGCGTGTGTGTGTGTGTGTGTGTGTGTGTGTGTTTGATTTAATACTTGTGATTGTGAGTGTATGTGGTTGTGGGTGTGTGAGAGATAAACATTTGAGCTTGAAAACCATGTACTAACATGCAATTAAGTTTCCGAAAATTGATAGTTCCTTTAATTTTAATGTGCAATCGCGAAAGTCTTAGAAAATACTATATTTAAAACATACATACATACATATACTCACGGGTATAAATCCCTTAACGGGGTAGCCAGAGCTTTGGAATGAAAAATTCCTCAGCCCAAAAATCACTCGATAAGCCCCAATACCCTTAGTCGCCTCTTACGATCACCCACGGGTAGAAATGGGGTAGTATTATTCTAAGCGGACACTACACGGCTAATGTATAACAATGTTCGCGAAAGTTAGAAATAACTGACTTATAATATTGTTATTTTCTCTTATCGAGTAACATATCCTTGTCTAACTTACTAATCTTCTGACGTAACTTAGTTGATGGTATTTTTTAATATGGTAAAAAGGGAGTTAAGGATAAATACATTTATTGAAAATCATATCAAATTTGTTAAGCCTTTTCACATATAAGCCAAAACAATCAGACAAATAGAAGAGATTTCTAACTGATTGTTTTGATTTCACTGTGTGTTATATGCGTTCTACATAAATTGTGTCTGTTTATAAATGGGTAGCCAAAACATCAGAGTAACAAAGAAATAAGCTATTTATAGGACCTAAGGCAATCGTACTTAAATAAATGATGGGTAGTGAAAGGGTAGGTGTCATTCTTGGCCAACTTTGCATGGCTTTATTAATTTGTCTATATATAGACATCTTTTAATTATTCACCTAAATGCCTAATACATTTCCCAACAATATCACTCACTGATCCCTTACACAGCCCCATATCTCATCAGGCAGAACATACTACAATAAATAAATCTCTTAACCAACACGTACATAGAATAATGTAGAAAAATAAAATATTTTGAAAATAATACTACGAAGTGAGTCAAAAAAACATAGCATAAAATATAATAACATAGCATAAACGTTCACGACGAATATCCCCGAAGGGGTTGGCAGAGGTACTAATACTTCTGAACATCACGTGACTTTGTCACCTGGTGTTCAGAGTACCCACGTTTTGCATGGACAGTGTACTCACGTGATAGGGGGCAGGCATTTCGCCGTTTTGTACGAATACGCTGTCACATGACTAAGTACAACTCAGCCATGTGGGTTTCCTCACGATGTTTTCCCTCACCGTTAACAACCATGATAAATTAACCACACATGTGTCTTTAGAAAAGACAAATTGTTGTAGGCCCGACCCAGGATTTAAACATAAAATATTTTGTAAATATTACTATGAAGTGAGTCAAAAAAACAATCACTAAAATAGTGGGAGTACTGTTAGAGCGCACACTTAGTGGTGGGAAAAACGGCTACTTTTAGATAACAGGCTTTAGAGGCTATGCTTTAAATTTATAGCACGTTATTTAAACCGCTATGTTATAAAGATATTAAAGACAGGTAAAAATCAGGCAAACAGAATAGCAGTCAACCATGGTCGTTGAGAAATTGCTATGCTGAATTCGGTATGCAATTTTATTTTTGGTATTTCTCAATTATTTTTATTCAATAGCAATCTCTTAAATAAAAGACTGATTTAAATATTTTTCATTTAAAATGACTAATTGTAAAGTTGTAAAGAGTATTCAACTTTTGTTCTTAATTCATCGATCGATAATTACGTAGCGACATGCAAATGAAGTGAGTAACAAAAATTTTACTGGTTGCAAAACATTTCAGGAATTTGTGATCGCAGATGAAATTATTATAATACAACACTAAACTAACCTATGATTTTCGATATTTTATTAATAAACTGCAAAAACTGATGTCTCTAGAATAACATTAAAGGTCAAATAATGTTACAGTTTTTTTGGTAAAATACAGGTCGGCATAGCTTTATTTGATTTAATTTCAAGAAAATATTGTTTTAAAACCTAATATATCGAAATGGTTTTATAATCAGAATTACTTTAATAAAACTTTGCATTCCGCATTTCCGGTCAGACAGCGAGCGGCGGAGCATCAGCTAGCTAATCTATAAAAGTGAAACATGCAGCTATGTAGCGTCTCGCTCGCTCCCTCTCCCGCGAGTCTTGCGACCTCGAAGAAGCGCGCGCGCGTGTGTAGCTGCATCGTTGAGAGAGCGAGACGCTAAAATACAAAGCACGAATCACGCGCCACGTCTCGGCTGCGCAAAATAGCTTTTCGTTGGTTGGCAGTAGCTTCGTGGCAACGGCCGCTGGGAGACGCTGTCCAGTTCCGCGAGCTACGATCGATCGTGAGATTACATTCTGCGCGCCGCTTTGTAACTATAGCTGCATTTACGTGTTTATTAAGCGCAAGCTATT
The DNA here is from genome assembly GCA_963576735.1 of Bedellia somnulentella. Taxonomy (NCBI): domain Eukaryota; kingdom Metazoa; phylum Arthropoda; class Insecta; order Lepidoptera; family Bedelliidae; genus Bedellia; species Bedellia somnulentella. The sequence goes on from OY755194.1 coordinate 11,000,831, forward strand.
CGTTGCGAGTAAACCGCGCGCTTTGTTTTTCAGCTTTACGTTATATTAACCTCCACTACGCACACTACTGCGGACTCACTCGCACATAGCAGCGTCTCACTTATGTTTCCACAACGCGGTATGAAAATGTTTCTCGAGCTTAGCATAAATACAAATTATTAGATGGTATACAGCAGGGAGTAATGGTCAGTATATCTTTGCTGTTACCACAAAATAAAAAATATTATTAAACTATTCTGTCTGACTGTACCTTACCCAATCTAAGTAAACAAGAAGCATTCTTTGAAAAGGCTGATGGGCCTTCTGATTGGACTCAAAGCTCTAACTCGAACCCGCTTTCATGTCTACATCGAATTAAACTGAAAATAACATTCGTGGCTTATCATTTATAAGATTGAGCTAACTTCTAATTACTTGGCTTTTGAATTAAGAACCAGATTTCAAGTCGAGTGTACGCAATTGTAATGTACTGTTGTAATCGAGGGATGCTATATGTAATTTCAAATGTTTCATGTTTAGAATAGCACTACACTATTTCTTCAAATGGGTGATCGTAAAAGGCGACAAAGGGTATCGGAGCTTTTTATGTGATTCTTGGGCGATGTGGTTGGAGACCCCCCAACTAGCACATAAGCTTTAAAACATACTGTATATCGTTTGTATATCGGTTCCGTTTGAGAATCTACGTGTTAAGAATATCTGTAGTAATAGAGTTATGGAGTGCTCTAACTCACTTATAACCACGAAAGAGGCCCACGATTTTAGAGCTTACAGAGAGAGTTCTAGAGAGCTTACAGAGCGGTGGTATATTGGTGCTAAAATACCTACACAAGAGTGTTTATTTATTCTCAGTTATAGCTTCAACCGGTACAACTGCGGTTGTGATAAATTAGTTAACACTATGGGTTATAGAAAAACGACAGCTAACAATTATTTACCATTTATAACTTTATTAGACCTATTAAACAGTTATATATATATGTCACTTTGAAGCGTATTAGTTATGAAAAATATTCTCAAGTAAGTATCATGCCGCTACTTGAGTATATTTACTAATCAATTGTATTTAGTTCTATAACAAAATTGTGTACCAGATCTATTGTAACATCATGGCGAGATAATAATTGGCAGAAGGATAGTAAACATATAAGTATTCAAGTTGTTGTGACGTGAAAACGATCTGCCGTTGTGATTTTACGGTAAGTCTATACCATGTTTTTTTGGAATTTATTAAAGATTTCCATAAAATTTCAAATTAAACATATAATGAATAACATAAACACTTCAATTTTATACCATTTTTTGTATTTTTTTGTAGCCAGTAGCATTTTAAATAAAGTGGCATCAATGGAATAAAAAAAATAACATGAGTAATGAAGTAATTTGTTTTCAAATATTGAATAATTCAGTAAATTTATAGGTTAGTTCAACGAAACAATGGCGAACTTACATTGAAGGTTTTTGTCGTCATTTAAGACATCTTTTACACTTTTTGTGATACAACATCTTTAGTCAAGAATATTGTGCAGGCTTTAGTACACTTAGCAGTGCAATAATAAACTTAAATAATTACACTTATTATAGCCAAGACACTACAACCGGCTAAGCATTTTACAAACTGACTGGATTAGGGTTCTTCAATGAAGGAATCAATTATATACCTGTTGTTTTTTTTCTTTTCAGACTATTGGCGGTCTCCTTACAAATATTAGCCTCTTCACTCAGTTTCCATTCGTATTCAAAGAGCTTACTTAAGAAATACGTCTATACGCACTTGGTCATAATAAATCAATCTAGCCTAATGCGATTTATTTCATACATAATTTAAGTATCTAAAGGTTATCTGAATATTTTTTGTAACGATGTGTGATACATAATTTATTTGACACAACAATGTTTTTCTTTATTATTTTATGTTCACAAGTCCCATGATTAAATACCCAAAAGTGGCAGTCAAAACTTAAATGTCGACAATCCAGCAGGAACTGAAACATGAAGACTGATTATAAGACATATATATACATGTCCGTGATCGTTATAGTTCAATAGATATATCACCGCTTCGTAATAACTCTTATTTTTACGCTGTATATCCCCGAAGGGGTTGGCAGAGGTATATATTCTTCTAAATATCACGTAACATTGACGTCACGTGAATAAAAATTGGTCAGTGCTATTTAAAGCCAACACCACACAATTTAGATACTTAATGACCTTTTATTTCACTCTTAGCTAGTAGCTGTGTAGTGTGTGAGATTCCTTTTTTTCTTGTTCTACGGAACCATGTTGTTGTGTCTCCACTCAAACTTGACCAAAATTGCTCGTATTAGGACTATTTAAATTTCCGCTTTGTAGCGAATCTTCTTTATTTTTCGTAACTACTGGAACAACATAATCTAATAGGATATTTTCAAAACTATTTGATGGTTTTGGGTCATTCGTACCAATAATACAGAATCCAAAAAAGTACGACTTTCCTGTTGAATTATTTTTTTCACTGTTAACACATAATGCGGTTATATAGGTACCTATATTAAGGCCTGCCTCGGAGTGTTAATAAAAGTCCATAGTTTTGTCTAACACTATTACTTTTATAATATCTTTAAAGTGTACCTGCCTAGCGCAATTTGCTTTAGTAAAATGAACATTACAGCTTAAATCTATATAAATGAGTTGTTCAACAATTTTAGTATTTTGAGTTACTATACTCTTGACCAACTCTCTTTTACAACCAATACCTGCACCTTATATTCAATATAATACCTAAAGACATATAAGACACTCCGCGGCAGCAACTGCACAACAATAAGTGTTAACGTGAGTCAGCGAGCACTGTTGTGTAGATTTAGGTGCTACAAACAGGTTTGGGCTATAACATTTTAACGGTACTTGCTGCGATTAGCACTATTCTAACTCTAAAAACTGTTTAACACCGTTCATTAAAGTTTTAGAACCACTGTTGGAGCTAAATTTATTTTCTAACTCCTCTATAACATTTTAAGTTAGAACTGAGATAATTATTACTCAATTAAACAGAATGAAGTTATATTAAAACCTGCAAATGACACCAAAATGTTAGTTGGGCCATCACCAAAAACGATAAATTTTAAAATCTTTTCCCGATATATTCTGATTCTGCCTTCCCCGTTTAAGAATTCATAGCCGTGAGTATATGTATGTATGTTGATTACTAGGATTTATTAGCATTCAGCTTTAGAATCGAAACCAACATAGAAGATTTCAATTCAAAAATATACCAATTATTTTATACTTATTATGAAATCACCCGGGAAACCACTGTGTCAGCTCGACGGCTAGAAATTGAAGACAGGCGTAGGTTCACAGCATGTTTTCGGCCTACACCTATTTGTCATTTTTTAAGTCATACGTGTTGTTAATTTATCGTGGTTGTTAACGGTGAAGTAAAACATCGTGTGAGACCTTCGTGGCTAAGTTTTACTTAGTCATGTGACAGTGTAGTTTTTACAAAACAGCGATAGACCTGCACCCTATCATGTGAGTACAATGTCTAAGCAAAACGTGGGTACTCTGAACACAAGGTGACAATAATGCTATGTGAATATGATTGTTTAGATGTATTAGTTCTCTGCCAACTTTTTCAGGGAAATATCTACGGCTGACTTTTGGGTTGCATTTGCCATGTTATGCCGGCTTTGACGTTTAGTGCCGGTTTAAAATATCACTACCCCTTTATACCCACGGGTGTAGCAAGAGGCGACTAGTATGGGGCCTTTTGGTTAAAATAAATCTTAGTTCGAAAGCCTATTACAATGTTAATGATTAAGTGGCTTGGTCTCATCAGGGCTCTGAGCAGGATGTTTCCGGGCTAACACCAAAATTGTAATGGACGTAAAAAAAGATGCGTGTTGACGAGTTTCTTACGGGTTCTTCTCTCAACAAAACACCTTCCGAATCCGAAGTAAACTTAGTATTAAGTTAAAATTTGACGTTCAAAAAACAAAGATTTATTTTTTTACTTTGAAATAAATGATTATTTTATTTTATTTTATTTTAAAGCAGTTTTCTAGCAATGTGGTTGCAGACCCATCATCAATGATAATTTATTGCTATCATCTTGTCCTCTATCAACTTCCAAGAAACTGGCTGAGGAGTTTCTAGCTCGCAAGCTCTGACTACCCCTTTCTGGGGTTTATGGCCGTGACTATATGTATGTGTAATAACTTAACTGAACTTAGATTTTTCTATTCCAAAGAATTTATTTAAAGCTTTCATTTCATCAATCACTCAAACTTCCTATATTGAAAGCAATAAATACTCTCCATAGATAGCGGCCACGATCCAGACATATTTTATAGTATCGGTTAAATCTGAAGTCTGCATGTTTCGAATGTCCGAGACGGGATTAAATTTATGTGTCTTTTCTATATATACCTTGGTTATTTGAGAATGTATGTTTGTCTGTGTTACCCGACTATGGCAAAGCTGAAAGAATGTGTAATGATTATTGCTGTGTATGTAAGTATGTCCCTCCATAGCAACTTAACTTATACATATATATTCACGCCATTATTTCCCATTGGGGTAAGCAAAGACTATCGATCGCCACTTTGTACGATCCTGACAATTGTTTGCATCCATAAATCTTCTTATACGTGTTTATTTATTCCCCCTACTTCGGACGTCTGCCTTTTTGAGCACACTTTCTATTTGGTCTAAATGTGTCCTCCGAGGTCCATAGTCATTCACAACGTCCACATTGGTTCTATAAATCTCTTTTTCTAATTTACTAGATTATTCAACTGTAAAGTATCGGTTCAATGCGTTTATTTCATCAATCACTAAAACATTCCTGTACTGAAAGCAATAAATACTTTCCATAGATAGCTGCCACGATCCATACATATTTTACAGTATCGGTTAAATCTGAAGTGTGCATGTTTCGAAAGTCCGAGACAGGAGTAAATTTATGTGTTATTTGTCTATATGTTGGTCATTTTAGAATGTATGTTTGTCTGTGTTACCCGACTATGGAAAAGCGGAAAGAAAGGGTAGTGATTTTGGCAGTGTATGAACTCGTATGTATGTAAGTATCCGTTAGTCATCACGTCATAGTCATAATTATTGAGTTGAGAGAGACCCATGCCACAAGTCATTACTTACTTACTTACTTATACTCACGCCCATTATTCCCATTGGGGTAGGCAGAGACTATCGATCGCGACTAACTACGATCCTCACAAACCTCTCTTGATTCCCTTACATTCATGATTCTTCTCACACATGCTCTTTCATTCTTCTCACACGTTTTCTATTTGGTCAAGAAACGTTTTACGACGCCGTCTCCTACTAACAATTCAATTTATTATTTGTACTTTTTAATAAATGTATATCTAACTTTATTTATGTAACATAAAATTTATTACATTATGATAAATGATACATTTATAATAGTATGAAGTACGAAGAATAAAAGAGCATGTATGAAAAGATTGATGGAAATAAACGAAGCTAGAGAGGTTTGTCAGGATCGTACGAAGTAGCGATCGATAGTCTCTGCCTACCCCAATGGGAACTAATGTCGTGAGTATATGTACGAGTATGTATGTAAAATTTATGAATTCAGGAAATGAAACGTTAAGAATCGTCTAAAGTATTTATTAACAATCTGTCAACCCAAATACAAGTTAATTGAGTGAGTAAATATAAACTGATAAAACCCATAATAGCAAAATTCTTCAATAAATAGGTTCCAAGCATTTTGAAACCTATTTTTGAACCTATCGCTTTTGAATTTTTTTGCAAACACCGCATATACTAAAAGATTTTAAACATTTAGAACAAAATATTGCGAGTTATTCCTGATATATGTGTACAAAGGGACTGAAATCACAACTTTTTTTAATCAAACATACTTACTTAGTATTTACTTTGATCCATTCCTCAAAGGGCAAGATAATAATTATATTACCGGCTTCAATAAAGCGTTTTAATGTTATTTATTAAGTTATTACTAGAGGTCGTGCAGTGATCAAAGTTCGATCATATATTTCGGTATAGTATATACCTCCTTAATAAATAATAAGTCAAATATAATATTTTGTTTTTGAATTTAACGTTGATTGAATGTACTTTAAATGAATAGTTAATTAAATATCACCCTTAGAAATACACTCCGGTTGTATATAAAGTATTATAAACTTTGAGCCTTTTTGATGAAATTGTATAATGACTCGACGGCGCAACTATTTTATTAAATGTCTTAATGTTTATTTAGTGTTTAAATTTTCTGTGTAGTGTCGGCTTTGCTGTGTAGTGTCGGCTTAGAATAACACTACCCAATTTCTTCCGGTGGGTGTACGTAAAAGGCGAATAACGGCATCGGGGATTTTAAAGGATTTTCGGGCGATGTGGTTGGAAACCCGTCACCAAAAACGTTTATTATTATCTTGTTTCCCCAATCAACTTCCAAAAGTGGCTGAGGAATTTCTCATTCCAAAGCTCTGGTTACCCCGTTAAGGGATTTATAGCCGTGAGAATATGCATGTATGTATGTATGTCTTAATTACACTGAATTACTATATTTAGAACCATTACACATCTACTCAGAATTGTCAAGCCTTTATTCATTTCAAAGTTCAGATAACAATCACGTCAGATATAAATCGAGTTTAAACTAAAATTAAAACGTGCCATTATTTCAAAAAAAATGTACGTCAATAAAAAAGTTACATAACTTATTTCCGATTTTTTCAAACAAACATTAAAAATTTATCAAAACGGCCATATTTTAGAGCAAAATGTGACTTTACTACCTTTTTAGCAGCCAACTTATAGAGAAATTACAAGTTATATCCATAAATACAGTAAGTCGGGGCAAAGTCACATAAAACAGCGAGTGAGCTACGGTTATTTGTCAATATGTTCAGGAACTGCTGGCATTTTCCCAAAAAACTTGGACCAGATTTTGGTGAAAAATCGACGTCATTATAATCTGACTTTTCTAATAAGTTGATTTATTTTTGTTGTGGAAAAACATATAGTTACGCTATTAGGTCAATTGGTTGCCGTGTCGTGTTGGTTTAGAATGTCACTTTCCCGTTCTACCCATGGGTGTCGTAAGAGCCGACATACGCCCTATTTCTGAATTGAGTATTCAAGCTGAGAACGACTTAAGTATAACTAATAATTAAAGAATAAATAAAGGAAAGAAAAATTTCGACACAGGCGGGAATCGAACCCGCGACCTCGGGTATACGCCCCGACGCTCTGCCAACTTAAGTATAGTTTGGTCTCATTCAATTGTTAAGATTTCAATGCGACAGAATGATACTTAAGTTGTTCTCAGTTGGAATACTCAATTCAGAAATCGGTCGTAATTGTATTGGGCTTTTTTAAGTGGTTCTTGGGCGATGCAATTGGAGACTCATTGCCAAGGGTACTTTTATTTCTACCATCTTTTCCCCTATCAACCGCCAAATGTAGCTGAGGAGTTTCTGGCCCTGAAGCGGTGGCTACCTCTTCTTGGGATTTATGGCCGTGCGTAAATTTATGTATGCATGGGTAAAGCAGGGACTATCAATCGCTACTTTGTACTGGAAAACCTAGGGAGCTTCATTTCCATTCATCAATTCTCATTCTTCTGAAGCCTGTTTCGCTTGTGTCCAATTTAAAGGATCATTCTCTCTCTAAAATTTTGCGGTGCCCTCACAGCCATAAATCCTAAAAGGGTAGCCAGAGCTTCAGAACTAGAAACAGCTCAGCCATAATTGGAAGTTGATAAGGGACAGGATCGTAGAGACAAGGTATCGTTGGTGAAGGTTCTCAAACCGCGGCGCCCAAAAACACTTGTGGCAACAGCTAGACGGCGAACTCACTCGCACACTAGCAGCGTCATAAAAAATCGTACATCGCGGTATCGAAATGTTTCTCTAGCTAAACATAAGTACAAATTCTAAGTTGGTACACAGCAGGGTGTACTGGTCAGTATATCTTTGCTGTTCCCACACACTTAAACAAACTCTACCCTTAGTCGCCCCTTCGATATATATATATATATATATCGAAGTATAATATAATATAAATTATTAAAAGTAAATGGGATCTGGATGAAAAAGTTGGACCAATACCAGCAGCAAACGATACGATGGAAAATCAACAAAAAAATACGATATAGAACAAGTGCGAGTATATTTTTATCATTAGACCTAATAATTTCTTACATTTTAATGATTGTTAATTGGTTAGCATGTATTTACACTTTTATAAATAATTTAAATTTAAAATTAAAATTAAATTTAGTATCTAATATCATGAAAAATCCTTTACATTTACATTATGTTACCGACCCCATAAGTTATTTCAATCCATACATTTATTATACATTTCTTTCTTATTTATATTGTATATATATGATATATTATATGTTAATACTTATACATTATCAGGATCTAATTACATTTCATAATATATTTACTACACATGATAACTATGATATGTTCACTTTATACTTTTCATCAGAGTGGTTTAGTTTTTTGTGGTTGTCAAGCTTTTATTATGACTATAGAAACGTTCTCGGTGGTTGGACTTTTCCCCTTGTTTGTAATAAATGGCCTCCTTAGATATTCTTAGTGGTTTGGAAGATACATATAAGGTGAATTGTCAACCAATTACTAATATAGACAATATTAAAGGCTTGATAGCTGAAAAAGAAGGAATAACAGTTTTATCATGTAACATACGTAGTATAGAAAAGAATTTCTCCCAATTTTTGGTTACTTACAAAGCTCTAAATTTTAATTTTGATGTTATTGTGCTTACTGAATGTTGGATCACTGAAACTTCTGTTATTGAAACACTTGCTAGATATTCAGTTTTTAGCACGCAAAAATTCATAAACAAAGCTGGAGGAGTGGTCGTTTACATCAAGAATAAATGGAATGCAACTTCATACGAACCTGATACCATTGAGGATGCAAACTGCTTAGTTTTAGAAGTACCTCACAAATTCACCGTTGTGGGTATTTATCGCTCCCCAAGTGTGAGTGATATATCCTTGTTTTTGGAGGGACTACAAGATACTTTAGATGGAATAAGAAATAAAAATTGTTTAATCCTGGCGGGAGACTTGAATATAGATATTTTATCTTCGAAGGCAATTGAAAAACGATCAAAACTCTTGGACTTGGCAGCTGAAAACAATCTGATTCCTGCAATTACAATACCTACTAGAAAACTGACTTGTTTGGATCATATATATATCAACCCAAAATATTCTATAGATGCTGAGGCCATAGTACTAAAATCTTCTATGACGGACCACGATATCGTGATGATCAACATTCCAATGTCCGATTTGAACCCGTACCAACCAAAGCGTATAGTTAGCAAAGTTGATTTTGATGCCATTGAAACTGAAATAAAGAAATTTGATTGGAAACAAACACTGATGAATGAAGATGCGTCCGAAGCAGCAAACACCTTTACATTAGCCATTACCAGTCTAATAAATCAGAACACAGTAACAACTAAAAAAAGCCGAAAGGAATACAATCTAAAACCTTGGATAACCCCTGGTATAATAAAATGTATGAAAACAAGAGACCATTTACATATGAAAGCCAAAAAGTATCCTCATGATTTAGTTACACAAACAACATACAAAAGATACAGAAATTTTTACATAGATCTCGTACATAAACTAAAAAATAACTATAACCGAAAGAAAGTTGAGGATACAAAAGGTAATCCGAAAAAGATGTGGGACGTTATAAGAGAAGTATGTCATGTGAATAAAAAGATAAATTCTGCTAATGAATTAATATCTATTGGACCAACACCTACTGAATCACTGTGTACCTGCAATGAATACTTTTCTTCTGTGGGTGAAAGTTACGCAAAACAAACTTTGGATAATTTACAAACATCCGAATATCATCTCGCGTCTAATGTATCTTCTACTGGTGGTCCTGTCAATTCGTTTTTTATATCCCCTACTGATGAAGAAGAAGTAAGATTAATTATTCAGTCATTACAAAATAGCAACTCCTCCGGATTAGATAGAATTAGCAACCGTTTGTTAAAGCGAATAAGTCCATACATTGTGATCCCGTTAACACACATATGTAACCTTAGTATCTCTACAGGCGAATTTCCGACCACATGGAAAACAGCCGTTGTATGCCCGATTCATAAGAGTGGTTCAAAAACTGATCCTGTGAATTATCGACCAATCTCACTGCTATCTTCATTATCAAAAGTCTTGGAAAAGATTGTGAACAGAAGGCTGACACACTTTTTAGAAGCTGAAAACTTATTGAACCCTAACCAGTTTGGTTTCAGACCAGCCAGGTCTACAGAGGATGCTGTTGCGGGATTGACAAAATCAATAACTAATGCTCTAGATAATAATAAAGCCTGCATTGGTGTTTTTCTGGATCTGGCAAAAGCTTTTGATACGGTTTCAATAAAGATTCTTCTGAAAAAGCTAGAAAGAAATGGAATTCGAGGATGTGCTTTAAGATGGTTTTCTTCATACCTTGCACAAAGACAGCAGTGTGTAAAAGTTGGTGCACTAATGAGTTCTCTTAAACATGTTCAATTTGGAGTCCCACAAGGAAGTGTACTAGGCCCTACTCTGTTTATTGTATACCTGAATGACCTCATAAAAGACTTACATATTTCTGAGTTATTCTGCTACGCTGACGATACTGCATTAATTTTTCAAGGAAAAGACTGGACAGAAACTTTCAATAAAGCAGAGCGCTATATGATCACTATTGGTACTTGTTTAAAAGAAAATTTACTTACACTTAATGTCGAAAAAACAAAATATGTCACTTTCTTTAAAACTAAAAGTTCAGCTCCTAAAAATAATAACATGCTTAAATTACACAATACTCTGGATTGCCTCGGCTCTTGTAATGGCTGTGTCTGTCCAAAAATCAACGAAGCTGCCAACATAAAATACTTAGGTGTTGTGCTAGATCAGCGGTTGTCTTATAGAGATCATATACACACTCTAGCAAATCGTGTCAGAAAGCTTATACCCATTATGAAAAGTTTAAGACCCTGTGTGGAACTTGGTCTGATAAAGATGATATATACTTCGATTTGTCAACCTGTTTTAGAATACTGTATTTCTGTGTGGGGTGGAGCGGCCAAAACCATTTTAATTGAAGCTGAAAGATCACAACGCTCAATCCTTAAAGTAATGCTAGGAGTCAAACGACGTTACCCCACTGAGCAACTATACAAGGTCTAGAAAATTTTATCCATACGAAAACTATTCCTGTTGCGTTCTACTATATTAGCACATATACATATGTTGCAATTACCAGAATACCAGACAATTCTAAAGAAAAGAATATACAAAGCACCATCCATCCATACAAGGACTGAATTTGCACAGCGGCAGGGTATCTTTCTACAACCGCATGTATATAATAACATCCTCAAATTATGTGACCTTAAACATAAAAATGTTATTCAGATTAAATCCGAATTAAAAGCCACCTTACAAGATTTGTCATACGAGGATACAGAACATATTTTACAAATTATGAAATGAGTTTATTATTATGCAGTTGCTATATACATATATATATATATATATATACACACACTTATATTATTAGTATTATTTGATTATCAATTATTTATTTATTTTAATACTTTTATTTAGGATTACACCATTCAATTCATTATATTATTATTACTCCGTTGCGGTTTACACTTTAATTATTTAAAGCCATTCCCTGTGTTTAACTAATTACTAATTAAATAATAATGGCTGTCTTATAACATAGCTGGGTCTAATAAACATATAATATATATATATATATATATATATATGTAATAATTTATAGTTTTAATCAAATAATATACCTAACCCTTACTGTTAATCATTTACATATTACTTTTAGTTTACATTATCTTGATGCTTTTAATATGTCAAGTTTTATCATATATACAACAATTACTGTTTACATTTAAATTATTCAACAAATATAAATTGTATATGAAAATAATTAATTAATTACATTCCGCTTATGCTTATAAATTGAACCATACACCAATGATGTCAAACGGGTCTCCGCGACACAGGTTCGCCTAGTGCGGTGCCCGAAATGAAGTTTATTCTAAGACAAATAATTTTGAAATACCCGCGAATATTTTAATCATTAATGTTGTTTATAGATAATGGAATTATGATAAATGTTACATAAAGGTCAAAATTCTCAATACATTGTATCTATTTTATTGATAAGCATGATTTATTGTGTTAAGTTGTCTCAATGTGCAAATATTATCGAATAAATAATTTTGAATTATTGAATTTTTTGAATATATAGATATACCCGTGGGTAAAAAGGTGTAGTTATAATCTAAGCCGGAACTACTCTCATTCTCTATTTAATCTTAATGTGTCCTCCGTAGTCGTCCTTTGCTATTAACATACAAATTGGCTGTATATTTCTTTCACCAATTTACTTTCGTCCATCTTCTGTGAGCAAAATCAAAGCTCAGTGGGTCAGAATACCACTTATCATGCAGACGATGAAGGTTTAATTCCTGGGCCGGGCTTACACCAATTTGTATTTTCTAAAGTCATATGTGTGTTTCATTTACCATATGCTGTGTAGCTTCGGCTTAGAATAGCACTACCCCATTTCTGCCGGTGGGTGTACGTAAGAGGCGACTAACGGTATTGGGGCTTTTAAGGGATTTTAGGGCGATGCAGCTGGAGATCCATCACCAACAACCTTTACTTTACCATCCTTTCCCCACTCAATTTTCCAAATGTGGCTGAGGAATTTTTAATTCCTTAGCTCTGGCTACCCCTTCTAGGGTTTTATAGCCGTGAGTATATGTATGTATGTATGTATTGTTAACGGTGAAACAAAAAACATCGTGACGAAACCCACATGGCTAAGTTGTATTTTGTCATGTTACAGTGTATTCGTGCAAAACGGCGATAGGCCTGCCTTCTATCACGTGAGTACACTGTCCAAGCAAAACGTGGGTACTCTGACCACCAGGTAAAATGTCACGTGATGTTCAGAAGTATTAGTACCACTGCCAACCCCTTCGGGGACTTAAGGCGTGAATGTTTGTGCTTGAGCAGTATACATTCTATTCATTCTATAGAAATTATCTGAATTAATTGACATTATAGTCAAACCGTTTCAAGATACAGAGCTGATTTAATTAACACCGTTGTTTACTTTTGAGTTTCTCAGTCAGACTGAGAAATCAAAACAAACTACAGAAATACAATTAAAAGAAATTTTAAACTAAATCTCAGTATAAACTTACAAACTTATAATTACGCCTTTAATTTGCTTTGGGGTAGGCAAAGAGTTTCGATCGCGACATTTTACGATCCTGAGTAATCTGCCTTGCTGCCTTTACCTCTGGAGGTACCACCGTGCCCTCCACCAAACCGAGTTCGAAGCATACACATACACAACTATGCGTTTTCAGACCCCTATTTAAGAAGCTATGAAGACCAGAATGTTTATTAGGTTTTATTTTCTTATATTAGGTTAATTTTTTTTGTCACTTTTATTTATAATATGAATAATTACTTATTTTTATCATTATTTTTTATTCATAATTATTATTCCGTTTTATTTTTAATTGTTCTTAACCTACTTTTTTTTTCTCATTGTTTAGTTTTTTGTTTAATTTATTCATTTTATATAAAGCATGTGAAATAAGAATCTTGCGATACAGGCTATGCCTAGTGCAAGGTTCAACGCAAAGATGTATTTTGTATAAATGAATATGAAAATAAATGATTATTATTATTATTTTGGGCATGACTTTTAGTTCCTCGCCTCTCCCATGGCCGAAACAGAAAATTAGAATTTTAAATGGGAGAGGCGGTATTCCCCGACAAGAGCACAGTCGGTCGGGGTCAGGGAGTCAGGTTCAAGAACCGACGGACGATCCTAGCCGTATCGAGCAGCACCGCTTTCTGCATTTGTGCTGGAATCGACACGCCACAGAAATCCAACCGCCTCAAGTTGGTCGCGAGGCTGGTTGGAATTAACCCGTTCGCGGACAAAACAATTGGGATTATTGCTGTCGAAGTCACACCCCACATGTCGGTGATCTCGTGAGCCAGATCGAGATATTTCCGACGCTTCTCGGTTTCGGCTTTCACGAGACCCTCGTCATGAGGGATAGTGACATCCACTAGAAATACCCTCGACTGCGACCGATCCCATACCACGATATCAGGCTTATTCGCTAGAATAGTCCTGTCCGTGATAACGGATCGGTCCCAATAGATTTTGGCACGGTCGTTTTCTAGGATTGGCTCCGGCAGATACTTGTAATACGGCAGCCTCTGTTGCAAGAGTCCGTATTTCAGAGCGAGCTCCTGATGCAGGATTTTGGCTGCTTGGTTGTGTCTGTGCAAGTACTCAGTGTTAGCAAGAGCCGAACAACCGGAAATAACATGCCTAAGTGACTCTCCGGGACGGCCACATGCTCGACAGATGTCTGTGGTACCGTCCTTTAGGATGTATTTCCGATAGTTCCGCGTCTTGATAACCTGGTCTTGTATTGCACAGACAAAACCTTCGGTTTCCCCAAAGAGGTCCCCGAAACGCAGCCAATGCAGGGAGGCTTTACGGTCCACGAAAGGTTCGTGAAGTACCTTGTAAAACCACCCATGCAGCTCCTTCTCTTTCCATACGGACTCCCGATCAGAGGTGCTAAGTAACTCCGGGGTTCGCCAATCCTGTGAGGCCAACGATAAGGGAGTCAGTCCTTTATCACTAGCGACCACCTCTCCCCGAATACTATCATCCGTCATCGTCAAAAAATAGTTTCTGAGGTTGCATACCTCGCGGTTGTGCATGGTTTTGGCACTCAAAAGGCCTCGACCACCACACTTCCGCGGGATATACAATCTCATAACCGACGATCTCGGATGATGCATTCGATGAGAGGTCATCGTCGTGCGGACTCGTCTGTCCAGAGCGTCTAGTTCGGACTGAGTCCATCTGAGCACGCCAAACGTGTACATCAGTACAGGCATGACCCAGGAGTTAATGGCTCGGATCTTATTAACGCCCGACAAGTAGCTATTAAGCACACTTTTCAGGCGTTCATAAAACTCCTCGCAAACACCCTGTTTCACGTCTGCCACCTTCACACCGATGGTTTGTGACATGCCCAGATACCGGTATGTTTCAGCCTCGGAGAGTGCCCTCAAATGATTGGTGCCGACATCGACACCATCAGAGTGCACGACATGCCCCTTTTCGACATGAATGACCGCACACTTATCAACCCCGAGCTCCATCTTGACGGAACCACTGAAATCATTAGTGATCGTCAGTAGCTCCGCCAATCTGTCAGCCGTGGGGGCGTAAAGCTTCAGGTCATCCATGTAAAGGAGATGAGGCAAGCGTGATCCGCCTCTCCGAAACTGAAAGCCTGTCCCCGAATTCTCCAAGAGTGTACTTAGAGGATTCAGGGCCAAGCAAAACCAAACTGGACTCAGGCAATCGCCCTGGAAAATCCCTCGCCTTATATCAATTTGGTCATCCGCGTCCGTCATCCGCTGACCGTCTAAACTCAGGATCGTTCTCCAGCACCCCATACACTGCCCGAGGAAGTGTCGAACTGTACTTTCAATTTTGTACAGCTCGAGGACCCTCATGAGCCATGAATGAGGTACCGAATCGAACGCCTTCCTGTAGTCTATCCAGCCAGCAGAGAAGTTCCGACGGTTGCGTTTGACCAGTTGGCCTACGACCGCATCGATGAGGAGTAGCTCCTTGCTACCGCGACTACCGCCCCTACATCCGTTCTGAGCTCCAGATATCACATTGTTATCAACAATGTGTTGAGTAATCTTGGAGCTCAGAACGGATGTCAAGGTCTTGTAAATTGTACAAAGACAAGTAATGGGGCGGTATTGTGATGGATCCGCGGTAGCATCGCTCTTTGGAGCTAAATGAGTGACCCCAGTAGTTAAGAAGTTCGGGAGCGTCCCACTCTCGAGGGCGCTTTGGAACTGACGGGCGAGAGTAGCGTGACAGCGCGTGAAACCCTTCAACCAGTAATGGTGCAATCCGTCCGGCCCCGGACTTTTCCAGTTCGGAGCCTTACGGATCGCAGCCACCACATCCTCCTCGGATATGTTGACGGGGTTCATGGGCGCTATGGGTTCGCACGCTCCCTCGACCGCCTCGAACCATCGGCCCTCTTCGTGATCAATAGGCAGCGACCAAAGCCCACGCCAAAAGGCAACTACATCAGCTTTTTCCGGTCGCTGACCTGTCGGAACCACATCGGGACGCTCCAAAGTTCTGTAGAACTTTTTCTGGTCACTCATGAAGAGACGATTCTGTTGGTACCTCTTTACCCTTTCAGAATATCGCCTAATTCGCTTACCCCAAGCAGCGATCTTCTGCTTCAGATCATCGATGCGCTCCACCAGTCTACAGGCAAACTCCGGTGAGTTGTCAAAGACATTCTCACCAGGGAATGCCTCCCTGACGAAGCGCACCACCCTCGGCCTATTGTTGCCTGATCTGAAGCTGGTCAGTTTGCCGATGAGGACTCTGGCCTTTGTGATACGGCTTTCAATCCGCCTCATCCAGGCTGGCCTAGTTCTAGTCCTGGGACTAGTACTGCCAGCCTGGCGGGAGCCACCAGCTCTTGTTGGCGGCATCCTGACGCCGACAAATTGACAAACTGTCATTGCGGCGCCAAAGAGAATTGAATCCGTATCCCAAAGGTCCATGCTGCTCTCTAAAAATGAGAGCAGCATGTTATTAACGGCCTCAACGTCATCCCGAACCTTGATGCTGAGAGGAACTCGGGGCAGCCTCGGCCTCCTTTCGAGAGGCACTTGGCGATATTCCAGGATCGTCTCTTCGAGTGCGCTCCTCACCAAATCCAAATCCAGGGAGACTGTTCCCCAATCGCTTTCCGCACCACCCACATCCGGCAGGTTAGTAATTGGCTCCCTCCGTACTTCCCGCTCGGGGACAGGAGGGAGAACCTGAAAGGGTGGCTCTTCGTCCAGCAGAGGAACAGCCTCGCGTCGCAATTGTTCGAGTTCGGTAGTGCTAAAAAGTACTGAGCGCTGTATGTACCGAACTCGGTCCGCCAGGTTTTGTTCTGTGACGGTCAAATTGGGCTCCAGCCGCAGAAATTCGCGGTACATTGCTGCCCGATAA
Source organism: Bedellia somnulentella (assembly GCA_963576735.1). Classification (NCBI taxonomy): domain Eukaryota; kingdom Metazoa; phylum Arthropoda; class Insecta; order Lepidoptera; family Bedelliidae; genus Bedellia; species Bedellia somnulentella. Next base: position 11,018,017 of record OY755194.1, read on the forward strand.
CCCGTCCGCCCAGTTTTCGATCCTGAGGCCCTAAGATAGGCCCGCATGGCATTTCTATTCATATCAACCGTCCATGCCATGCGGCGCCTAGCTCCACCAGCGGCGGGCACCGACTGCTGGGACTGAGTTGCCCCAGTCCCAACCGATGCCAAGCCATCTGGTGGCTGAGGTGGTCGCGCAGACCGGCCAGGTGGTCGGGCCGGTCTGCGGCGGCTGGGGGACCGCATGCTGCCACGTCCAGCCCCAGCTCCAGACGTGCCCCTTCGATCACCCAAGGGAAGCGGCCCTATACGCTCATCGTTGTTCTCTACTTCCATTACGATGAGCGAAGATTCACCCGGGGTTTCACTCACTTGCCCCGGGGAGACCGTTATTGCTCTATTTTGCGCTGAGACCAGTTTGTAGACACGGTCAACACCTACAAACTCAAGCGCTGACTATTTGCATTGCTGGAATGGCAAGCTGATAAACTTATCATCCCGCTGCCATTCCAACAATGGGCGGTGGGGTCATCACATCCCTACGCCTATTTTATTATTATTATTATTATTACTAACGTCATCCAGTAAGCCATAACCACATACTTAAAAACCAAAATTTCATGTCTGTAGGTGTGTTAGTTCCGGAATTAGGTCCAAGCAAAGTTTCGCATTTATGACTCTTACGCCCGATTTCTGAATTGAGTATTCCAGCTGAGAACAACTTAAGTATCGTTCTGTCGCATTGAAATCTTAACAACTGAATGAGACAAAACGATACTTCGTTATAAGTCGTTCTCAGCTTGCATTCCCAATTCAGGAATCGGGCGTAAAACATACAAACTCAATCTCAATATTTACGACGTACGTATTTATATACGAGTTTTACTTGATGCGTTTATATCAAAAGCTCATTACTAAACTATATAGAGCCACTTACTATTGTTATAATACTCAGTAACGAGATCTTCAATAAAACTCAGGTTCAGGAGATAGATTATTTATTTCACCAACACGATAAAGTATCCATTTTAATTCCATTTTTTATTAAGTGGCTTCAATCGTGTTTGCCACAATTATTTCGCCAATGTCGAGTAAAAGTAAAATATTGCACAAGTTAACTCTTTAAATTTATCAAGACAACTGTCACTAGTCAGTGGGACGAGTGTATTTATTCTAGAAGTCAACCCCTTTCCTTATTTCCGTTTATTCATAGATGGCGCCCTAATACATTTTTCTTTTTAAAATAATATAATAAACATTAATACAAAAGTAATTTATCAGAAAACCTTGTAAATAAAATAAACCTAACACTCGTCCATCCTGACCTCGTGTATGTCCTCATACACGCATTTCATTAAATAGCTTACTTAACCTAACACTCGGTTAAGATAAACTTTATTTATTAAAAAGAAACAAAATAAAGCTAATAAATTATCATATCTCCCTTTAAAGTTATAAAATTAAATTTACTGACTAATCCGTTGCTTCGGAAGGTGTTCGCAAAGAGAAGAAGCAACAAAGAAACTCTTTGCATTCACATTTTTTTATTTTTTCAAAAATATATTGTACAATTTTGGGTTTAACATATTAAGGTACAAGGTAATTAAGGTACAATTACAGAGCTTAGACTAAGACATATGCTAAATAAAGATACAATATGAACACTTTTAATCTGAGTTCCCATTACAACAACATTTAATTCTTAATCAATATAAAATATGCTCAACAAAAACATTACAGGTAGACTACAACTGTTTTCTTTTCCTTTTGTTTTTTTTTCTTTTTAACTCACTTACTTAGATTACATACATTAACTAAAAATAACACTATTTAAAATTGAGGAGAGATAAATCAATTTAATTATCATTTCGTTGTTAAGTATGGAAAAATAAACTTTTTTCATATACTAAATTAAAATCATAGAGCAACAATAATGAAATAAAAAAAAAACTAATTAGAAAACAAATAAAAAGTAACAACATAAGTAGATCTAAATATATTTATTGTTGTAATTTCTATAATTGGAATAGTATTTTGTTTTTTTAATTTAGTTTTAATTTAATTTTAATTTAGTTTCAATCAATTTAATTAAATTTTATAATATTCATTTTTTAGAATGTTGTATCTGTAATGTTAGTAATATTGTTAATTATTTCAATTTTTAAATCGAATGATGTGATTAGCCTGATGTGATTTGGTGTATTTAGTTGATATGTGTCATTTCAATTCATGTACTTTTTAAGATTGTTTACTATTTTCACTGTTGGCAATCCGTAATAAATAAATAAATGTATATTGTTTTCTCATGACTAAAAACCAAATGCATTCATTTAGACATGGTCTATTCATATTTTTTTTAACATCTGAACCTATTCCATACTTACATCATTTTCTTTTTTTTTCCACGAGTTTGATTTATTAAAGCCTATGAACTAATTCCATGCATTCATAACATGTGAACCAACACCATTCTCATGAGTAAGTTTTTTAATTTAGTTTTATATAAGGGATGTATAAATTTTGGAAAGAAACGATTATTATTATATTTTTCATCAAATCCTATGAATTTTATTTTATAAAAGGGATGTATAAAATTTTGGAAAGAAACGATTATTATTATATTTTTCATCAAATCCTACGAATTTTATTTTATAAAAGGGATGTATAAAATTTTGGAAAGAAACGATTATTATTATATTTTTCATCAAATCCTATGAATTTTATTTTATAAAAGGGATGTATAAAATTTTGGAAAGAAACGATTATTATTATATTTTTCATCAAATCCTATGAATTTTATTTTATAAAAGGGATGTATAAAATTTTGGAAAGAAACGATTATTAGTTTTTTTTTTATCAAATCCTATGAATTTTATTTTATAAAAGGGATGTATAGAATTTTGGAAAGAAAGGATTATTAGTCTTTTTTTTTATCAAAGCCTACGAACCCATTCCATTCTCATAGGCATTGACAAAATGTGAACCAATTCCATTCTCACGAGTTTGATTTTTAATTTTATTTTATATAAGGGATGTATAAATTTTGGAAAGAAACGATTATTAGTTTTATTTTTTCATCAAATCCTATGAATTTTATTTTATAAAAGGGATGTATAAAATTTTGGAAAGAAAGGATTATTAGTCTTTTTTTTATCAAAGCCTACGAACCCATTCCATTCTCATAGGCATTGACAAAATGTGAACCAATTCCATTCTCACGAGTTTGATTTTTAATTTTATTTTATATAAGGGATGTATAAATTTTGGAAAGAAACGATTATTAGTTTTATTTTTTCATAAAATCCTATGAATTTTATTTTATAAAAGGGATGTATAAAATTTTGGAAAGAAAGGATTATTAGTCTTTTTTTTTATCAAAGCCTACGAACCCATTCCATTCTCATAGGCATTGACAAAATGTGAACCAATTCCATTCTCACGAGTTTGATTTTTAATTTTATTTTATATAAGGGATGTATAAATTTTGGAAAGAAACGATTATTAGTTTTATTTTTTCATCAAATCCTATGAATTTTATTTTATAAAAGGGATGTATAAAATTTTGGAAAGAAAGGATTATTAGTCTTTTTTCTATCAAAGCCTACGAACCCATTCCATTCTCATAGGCATTGACAAAATGTGAACCAATTCAATTCTCACGAGTTTGATTTTTAATTTTGTCTTTATCTTATACATAAATCACGTAAATTTCTGGATAGAAGCACTAATTGATCTTAATTTACCCCAAACCGGATTATGAATAGATGTAGTATTCAAACATATATAGTATTTTTTAAGATTTTCACGATTGCACATTATAATTGAAACAACTATTGATTTTCGGATATTTTAATCGCGTGTTATTACATTATTTTTAAAGCCCGACGTTTCGAAAACTTTTCAGTTATCATGGTCACGGGAAAACTGAGGTGTTATTTGTCATTTATTATACATATATTTTAAAATTACCACAAAAGCTTTGTATACAAATTTTTCGGAAATACTTTGCCATATCATCACATGAGCACTCTTTTTTCATAGGACTTATATTCGAAAAGGATATAAAATAGGCTAATTTTTGCTCAATTTCATAAAATTTAAGACCTACTTTGATTGTGATTTTACTTCTTTTTTTTTTATCGATGTATTTCTATATTCTTTGAAATCATTATAATGTGAAGTTTCGATTATATTTCTCATTTACGTTTGAGTTTTTGATAATTAATAATATCGTTATGACTTCGATAGTCATCTTTGCCAAATGCAAAATTATAGTGACCTTCACTTAGGTAATGAATTAACAAAGTAAAACATATTAATTTTATCAATCATAAAATGATTATAAAATAAGCAGCTCAGCTACTTAGTTGTTCCGTTGCCACTAGTTTAAAATGTTGCATTGACGAATTGAAAATGCCCTTTCTAAGAAATTCAAAAATCTTGCAGGCTTAATTATAAAAAGTAGTAGGTGAATGTGACAAAGTTAACCATTATATCCAAAATTTATATTATGAGGGACGTCCTGTATTAACACTGTATTAACGGGTTTTTACTTAATACAATAGCTTTAAAAAGTTAGATTGTTGATTTTATACCGACGGAAAAACTGACAACTTACAAACTTTCCCATGACTACTTGGAAACTAGGGGAGGTTTAAAATAAAAACGAATCTGCCACGTTGAATTAAAAATCAGTGACAAAGCCAATTGTTTACCTTATTGAACTAAAAATTGCATGCCTGCAAAAGGTAAAACATGTTGATCTTTTCTATGTTATAAAAACTTATTGTACCATGTTATAAGGACAAATAAAGATTACTATTCTATGAATGTTTGCTTATCAAAACAATCACTGAGACATATTATGTAATTAGAATAAAATACGAGGCCAAATTTACAAAATATTAATATACTAAACTAATAATTAACTAACTCTAATTGCCTTGCAGCTCGCATTCCCAACTCAAATTGTCTCGCACACATGCGCAGTTCACAAATATACTAATTATAAGAATAAGATAAATATAATAAGATAATATAAATATATGATACACGCGCATTAAATCTTTGTTCTCGCCAGTAATTAGTGATTTGACGATCTATAATATGTCGGTATTAAGATTATACATATGATTGTAAGTGTATTGTTTGAAATAGTAGGTTAGGTATGTGATCGAGTGAGAGATAAATAAGAGTACTTTGAAGCAAAACTAAGAGCTACTTGCTTGTTCAGCAAACTCCAATGTTTCCAGCACTTCGTTTTAATTTCTTATCTGACAATTTAATCAAAGACTTGTTTATGTATATTTTAGTTGATACAGGGTATTGTGTTTTTACATCAATGATAAGATGGATTGGCGTCGTCAGAGCTCTGTGCAAGAGGTTTCCGGGCTAACACAAACATTGTAGTTGACTTAAAAAGATGTGTGATGATACTGATGATCACAGGTATTGGGTGAGTTTTCTTTCGGGCTCCCCTCCCAACTAAAGACCCTCCGAATTTATATATAAAAGTATATTTTAACACAAAATTTAAAATTTAATGTCACGTCCAATAACAAAGATCTATCCGTTTACTTTGAAATAAATAGTTATTTTATTCATATTCTTCCTTACTGCATACTTACGACCTTTTGTTTATTGGTGTATTTCATATACTCAAAATTCACAGTATCCCTGATGATATAGTTATTGATATATAATAGTTATATTTATTGGTTATATTTTATTACATGATATAAATAGAACTATCGGTATGGTATACAGTGTCTGTGATTTCACTTATAGAGTACTGACTGAAAATCTGTGTTGTGGGATAGCACTTAAGTGCTGAGCCAGATGCCCTCTTATTGCTGATGCAAGCATATGACAAGGAAACTCTGAATGCTGTTCTTGATATATTGATATTGTCTCATTTGTTTGTTGCTATTAATATTGTATTTACTTTGTTTCGTTCTTTTTCGTTAAAATTATTCAGGCATTTGTTTTTGACATTGTAAAAATATAAACAGAAAATTTAATTTTAAGATGGTTTGGTTACAGCATATATGATATGGGAAATAATGACGTGAATATAATTTTATGTATTATTTAACTAATTAACTAAAAATAAGTAACCTGTACATTATAGAAGATCCAGCGATTACACAGCCGATTCTGTTATAGGCGATATGTCACTATCACACATTCGACTCATCAGGTTCAATCACTAGCGCTAGGGCGCCGAGATCGGCAATGGATGAGGCCTCGGCCGCGTTTGCGACCGTCGTCATAACGACGGCTCTGGCTAAGATGGCTCCAGCTACGACGACACCGTTGACCACGATGCCGTCCCACGTGTGAGCCCCTGCTACAGCTTAGACTGCGGTGGTCAGGCCTAGGCTTGATCTTTGGAACAAGGCCTTGCGATGACGTGACGTCCTAGGAACTGACGTCTGCACTTGCTTTGTCTCATTAACTGTTGACGCCATGCCTCGACCGAGAATGCAGAAATACATGATGATTAGACAAGTTTTTGTTCGTATCTCAGAAACTGACTGAAAGTTTACCCCCCTTTTACAAACCCCAATCATAGTAGGGCCTATACAATGGATGTACAAATACGAACATATATGTGCATATAGGTATTATATATAAGAATGTAAATTTTAATATTTTCGTCTACGTAAAAGACTACCGGACATTATTACACAAAATAGAGGCACATAAGTAAGCAATGGCATATGGCTATACGAACGATTAGGCACGTGTGCAGAAATAAAATTGTGGTATTTCTATTATCGGGGAGCAACCCTGACCAAGTGTAGGGCGGCATGAAACAAAATCTACTTCCACTTTACACGTATTTTGGATAGTGAAGCAATGAACCGTCCACAAACAGAGTAGCTGGCTATATTTATAGAGCTTGTGCCCCGCTATAACCCTAATACAATACGAAACCATGAATCATGGTTCATTGGTGAACTTTATTTATACAATAATATAAATATTAAGGAATAATAATACGGTACTCGCGTTCAGCTCCGTTTTGCGTAGATAGTTCCACTTCTGAATTGTTATAATACTCAGTAACGAGATCTTCAATAAAACTCAGGTTCAGGAGATAGATTATTTATTTCACCAACACGATAAAGTATCCATTTTAATTCCATTTTTTATTAAGTGGCTTCAATCGTGTTTGCCACAATTATTTCGCCAATGTCGAGTAAAAGTAAAATATTGCACAAGTTAACTCTTTAAATTTATCAAGACAACTGTCACTAGTCAGTGGGACGAGTGTATTTATTCTAGAAGTCAACCCCTTTCCTTATTTCCGTTTATTCATAGATGGCGCCCTAATACATTTTTCTTTTTAAAATAATATAGTAAACATTAATACAAAAGTAATTTATCAGAAAACCTTGTAAATAAAATAAACCTAACACTAATCAGGAGAAAACGTGGGTTCTCTGAACACCAGGTGAAAATATCACGTGATGTTCAGAATTATTAGTACCTCTTCTAATCCTTTCGGGAGTTCAAACGTTTGAGTTTGAGTTATCAGGAGGTGTGTTTCCAACTATTGATAAAAAAGAGAAATTAGGAAATTTAGAGAGGATGGATTACAGTAAATTTGAGAAAGAGATCTATAGATCCAATGTGAAATGTAATTGTAATGTTAGTAGAGGACGACCTCGGAGGTCACATTTGTATCAGATAGGAAATGTGCTCCAAAAGGCAGGTGTCCGAAGTATGAAGAATAAAAGAGCATGTATGAAACGATTGATGGATGTGAACGAATCCAGAGAGGTTTGCCAAGATCTTACAAAGTGGTGATCGATAGTCTCTGCCTACCCCAATGGGAACTAACTGTGTGAGAATATGTATGTATGTATGTAAAAGTTTTTTTTTTCATAAATCCTACAATGAAGTTTTAAATACGTTTTCTCACTGTAATACCCAATAGGAACACTTAATAGCATGAGAACATGTATATATGTTATTATTCCAAGGATGTTGCAAAGCAAGTCGAATTCAATTACGTTTAGTGTAATACAATAAACAGAGGAAACGGTGGAATTTTCATGAAATTACAAAACAATGAATATTAGCCGAGCGAAATTGTCATTAGCATTTGTTATAATTCATGTTGCTGTTACTTTCTTAGGCATATTTTGTTACAGTAAGGTAACTTAAATAAACTAGATGGACAATAAAGTGTCGCTTCCCAAATTTTGGAACGTAGCGGAACAAAATTAAAGAGATAGCAGATTTGTTTGCAATAGTTTCCCATAGAATTACATGAGAAACTTTAAAGGATGATCATTCCTCAATGGTACAGTTAATTAAAATAATCTATCCGTCACAACCTAGTCCTTGATGTCTTTGATCATCATGCAATTTAGTTGTGGTCGGATATACCGTTTCGGAGGAGTTATTTGCCGTGTAGTGTCGGTTTAGAATGACATTACCCCATTTCTACCCGTGGGTGATCGTAAGAGGTGACTAAGGGTATATGGGCTTTTCAAGTGAATTTTGGGCGATGCGGTTGGAGACCCGTCACCAAAAACATTAATTATTACATTTTTTAATGTTTTTTGACATGAATTCCTCATGTAGGGATTTTTACTCATAAATAAAAGATGTTATTAAAGGAAAGAAAAATTACGACACTGACGGGGTTCGAACCCGCGACCTTCGGGTATACGCCCCCGTCGCTCTGCCAACTGAGCTACATTGTCAGTTGGCATCAAGCGCGAAATTTCTCTATCCTTTTGTTTCTTTTTTTACACGTTCAAGTAGTGTTTGCGTTTCCTACCTACGGGGGCGTATACCCGAAGGTCGCGGGTTCGAACCCCGCCAGTGTCGAAATTTTTCTTTTCTTTAATAACATCTTTTATTTATGATTAATTATTACAATCTTTTCCCCAATCAACGTCCAAAAGAGGCTGAGGAATTTTTCATTCCAAAGCTCTGGCTACCCTTTTAAGGGATTTATAGCCGTCAGTAAATGTTTGTATGTATGAGGAGTTAGGTGACAAGCAAAATACAATTATAAGTGCTTTAATTATACATACAATATATACTAGCACCATTCGTTCCCATTTAAGTAGGTAGAGACTATCGATCGTTACTTTGTACGATCCTGGCAAACCTCTCTAGCTTTGTTTAAATCCAACAATCTTTTCATACATGCTTTTCCTATTCTTCATACTTTGGAAGACGGCCTTTTACTTAAACATACATACATACATATACTCATGGCTATAAATCCCTAGAAGGGGTAGCCAGAGCTAAGGAACTAGAAGTTCCTCAGCCACTTTTGGAAAGTTGAGTGGGGAAAAGATGGCATAATAAAGGTTGTTGGTGATGGGTCTCCAACCGCATCGCCCAAAAATCCCTTAAAAGCCCCAATACCGTTAGTCGCCTCTTACGTACACCCACCGGCAGAAATGGGGTAGTTTTATTCTGAGCCGACACTACACAGCAATGGTAACATTTATTCAAATAATCTATCCGTCACAACCTGGTCCTTGATGTCTTTGATCATTATGCAAAATTTTGTTGTGGTTTACCGTTAATATACCGTTTAGGAGGAATTAGGTTACAAGCGAAATACAATTATAAGTGCTTTAATAATACATACATGCATATATACTAGCACCATTTGTTCCCATTTGAGTAGGTAGAGACTATCGATCGTTACTTTGTACGATCCTGGCAAACCAATCTAGCTTCGTTTACATCCAACAATCTTTTCATACATGCTTTTCTTATTCTTTATACTTTGGAAGACGGCCTTTTACTTAAATTATGTTTAAATATTAAAACATACATAATATACTCACAGTAATAAACTCCTAAAAGACAGGGTGCCAGAGCTTGGGAATAAGAAATTCCTCAGCCACTCTTTGAATCTTTGTGGGGATAAGATTGTATACCAAAGATTTTTGATGATTGACATCGCACAAAAATCACTCAAAAATCCCCGATACCCTTTTAGCTGCCTTATTTAAACACCCACGGAAAAAAAGGATATTGATATTGTAAAGCGACGCTACACAGCTATTAATATCAACATATTACAATCTTATAAAATATTTTTTCAATAAGTTAAATAAGTCTCCGTACTGCGCCTACAAAAATCCTGAATTCGAGGAATGCCTTGCTATTCTTTGAAAGTTCAGACGAAAATTAATTGAAATTGTGTTTTCAACGCCAGCTCTTTACTTTCCGACTTTTGGGAGAGACACCTTCTAAATAAATAACTTAAGACTTGATTATAGCGTAACCTTTAATTGTTTGTTTAGAAAATTAACCTCGATTAAGGAAGGGTGGTTTTATTCCTGTACTTCTGAGTCTTTGTTTGAAAGAAAGAAAGAAAAAAATTTATTAGTTGCTAAGCACGGGTAAACAATAGTGTTAATGAGGATTCCTCTTCCTCAAAATGAGTAATTTCCCCATATTTTTGAGGTTCCTCATCCTCATCCTCTTCCTCCAAATATTATTTTAAAAAATCCTCTTCCTCATCCTCTTCCTCATATTTTAAGAGGAATTTTAAAGGAATCAGAGTTACAAGTTTTGTTTAAACGAAATGTGTGTGAAAGAGAAAGAGAGAGACAGACAGAGAAGTCTCGCCGTATTAAATAGTCAAAGGAAGACAGAGATGGAAACATGTAAACAAGTTCACGCAGATTACGCCAGTTCAATACTGGCGTAATCTGCGTAATGTTGCTTGTTATTTTCTTCCTCTTCCTCATCCTCATCCTCTTCCTCTTAGTCTGCCAGATTCCTCATATTCATCCTCTTCCTCAAAATTGATGATGAAAAATTCCTCATCCTCTTCCTCATAAGAAGTTCCTCAACAACCCTAGTAAACAATAGATGAAACATAACATTAAAATAATTTTAGGAAAAGGAAAAATAATGATATAAGTAAGTAAAAAATTATAAAAATAAAACATGAATTATTAAATAATAAAAAACAAACATAAACAAAATTACTTACGACTTAATAAAATTATTAAGAACCAATTATGTAACATACATATACTCACGGCTGAAAATCCCAAAAAGGGGTAGCCACAGCTTCGGTAGTAGAAACTTCTCAGCCACATTTGGAAGTCGGTAGGGGACAAGATGGTAGAAGTAAAGTATCGTTGGTGATGGGTCTCCAATCTTATCGCCCAAAAGCCACTTAAAATGTCCCATACACTCTTATGGCATCCGTGTGCAGAAAAGGGTAGTGACATTCTAAGCCGGCACTTCACGGCAACTATCACAAACTAATAATTTTCAAACCATAACTTTACCCTTAGTAAATTACATACATACATACATATTCTCACGCCGTTAGTTCCCACTGGGGTAGGCAGAGACTATCGATCGCCACTTTGTACGATCCTGGCAAACCTCTCTGGCTTCGTTTACATCCATCAATCTTTTCATACATGCTCTTTTATTCTTCATACTGCGGACACCTGCCTTTTTGAGCACATGTTCTATTTGATCCAAATGTGTCCTCCGAGGTCGTCTTCTACTAACATTACCTTCCACATTGGCTCTATATATCTCTTTCACCAATTTACTGTCATCCATCCTCTCTTAGTAAATTCATAACATATAACATAATAAACATAAACGTTCACGCCGAATATCCCCGAGGGGGTTGGCAGAGGTACTAATACTTCTGAACATCACGTGACTTTGTCACCCGGTGTTCAGAGTACCCACGTTTTGCATGGACAGTGTACTCACCTGATAGGGGGCAAGCCTATCGCCGTTTTTGTACGAATACACTGTCACATGACTAAGTACAACTCAGTCATGTGGGTTTCCTCACGATGTTTTCCCTCACCGTTAACAATCATGATAAATAAGCCACACATATGTCTTTAGAAAAGACAAATTGGGGTAGGCCCGACCCGGGATTTGAACACTAACTGCTTGCACGTTAACCGGTTTTCTACCCATTGAGCTATCACGTCGTAGTCAAATTAAAACCCAATTTTTCTGACCCTAATGCATCCATCGATGTTACAACCAAATCAAACTCGAATTTACTTTCCACCATGCGTTTTGCTTCTCGGCAAAATTTTAAGTTAACACTTTTACGAGAAAAATTTCATTTGCAAATTCTAGCCATCAACTTAAACAATGGGACGTAGAGATTGCGAATCTGAGTATATGTGGCGCCAAGTTCGGTACAGCTCTGCTTTCATTCGTTTTAAAATTCCTGTTTTTCACATATTCTTTTTGCTCGGGACACATGTATGAACTAGATTTTGTTTGGTGTTTTTTATGTTGGAATCTTAACTGAATTAAGATTGTAGTAAATATGAATGTAGCCGGTACCCCATGGGATTTATGGTCGTGAATATTTTTGTGTGATCGAGTGATAATTTGTGAAAGTTGCAATGTGAGATACACTTGGGTTTTAAGATGGATAAACGAATGTTAAGATGGTTAGGCACGTAGAAAGGATGAATGAAAGTGTATTGATTATTAGCAGAAATCAGCTTCTTTTAAATGCTTTTCGGTGATGTCCTTTCTTTTACCCATTTTTTTTCATCAACAACTACAAGAAAACACAGAAGACGACAAGAACTTTTATTTCATATTGTATAATTAAAGTCTATTAAGTTATAACATTAAAACAGGTGTAACAGTGCCTAGAAGCAATAGAAATTAGTCATCGTAAATCTGTTGTCTACAACCACCATCATTCATCTGCGAGAGGCACTACGAGGCGGATCCAGGTAGTGGACGCGGAGCAGACGCACGAGGGCCTGCTCCCGTTCAAAGTGTGAGCGAAATTTTTGATTACCAATTTTTACGTTGCAACTTTTGAACAACTTGAGGTATATTACCTTTCCAATATTACAACCCAAAAAACTTTTGTTTCGGCTAAAACAAAAGAACATTACCCGGATAAAAAATTACTTCCACAAACGATAATGACCGAGTTAAACTTTTGAAATCACTTTTTGTTGCGGCTCAAATGTTTGAACTTAAGCGTAAATGTTCTTTGCTAAGTATGCCGATTCTGTTAAATTTGTGTCGCATTGTCAAATCTTAATTATAATCGCCTCGTTAGACCAGATGGCAGTATAGCCTTGCTGATTCTGTTTCTGTTTTAGCTGTAAGTATATTTAATTGAACTTGCTTGATTTTATTTAATAGAAAACTGCAGTAGTACATACAATTATGAATATACCTAATTTAAATATAAAAATATAATAAGTAAGTTATATTGCCGTCAAGTTATATTTTTTGTTAGCTGTGTAGTGCTGGCTTAGAATGTAACTACCCCTAGATAACCCCCTATAGATTCCGTTTACAGGGCACTCGATATCGGCAACACGTTTGACTAATTGAGTAGACGTATAAAATTTCACCTACGCACTGTTTCAATTGCGACCAGAACTAGGAACTGAGTGTTCGTGCACCAAAAATATTTATACATACTGTTTTATTTATTACTATTGCTTTGAAATGACTATATGTTTAATAAAATGGTGTGGGAAATTGACCACAAAATACAACTACCAAAAAGACGGTATTACATTCCATTACTAAGCATAAAATCATAATTAAATTGCAAATCAAGAGATCAATTTAAACCGGTCAACACCATAGTAACTGTTCCGTCACATTCACTCTTTACGTAGATTGTGATTACGTCTCTTTCTAGTATAACGTCAAGGATGTCCAGAGATACTTTTAGAACGGAATGGTTTCGGAACGGGAACTACAAAACCAATCCGGTCCGGAGGTTGCGGGTTCGATCCCGATTTCAGAGCAATATTAATGTGATGAGCTTCAATAATTGTTTTTTTAGTCTTAAGTATTATTCATATGTGTACTATATAATATTAAATATATCGTTAAGTACGTATTCCATACTACAAGTCTTACTTAGTTTGGGACTAACTTAATCTGTGTATAATATGTCCGTATACAGATTATTTCTTAAATAGAAGTACAAGTATATATTTACTTATTTGTTTTATTTAATCTTTTTGCAAAACCTAACATCAAAATTGAAAGGACGCAGACAAAGTCGCGGGTACCAGCAAGTATCTAAATATTTCAAATCTTGCTCTGATAGAATTTCGTTTATATTTGAGTTTTTCTAAATTACCCGAGATGAAAGCCAAGTAGATTGAAGCTACTCATCGTTTCAACGACACCGGTTTTGTTTACCGGCCCATATATATGTATTTCCATTTCTTTCTTTCTTTTCAATAAAAATATGAATGTTAAAATCTATGATTCTTTCCTTACGAACTAATTTATCAATATAATTTCTCAAATGTGTCCCATCACTATTAAAGAGTTCAAGTATAGAGCGACCTTGAAAGAGCCAATCACAGGCATTGCGCGTTGTTCACCGCTACCCACAGAGTAACCGCTACCCGTGCTTTCCTCCAAGAGTTGCCAGTTTGGATTCATGCAAATATATACTGTATGCGGAGTCTATAGGGGTGGTCTGTGTAACTACCCCTTTCTACCCACACCTGTGTCGTAAGTCGCGACTAAGGGTCTAGGCTTTTTAATTGGTTTTGGGCGATGTCATTGGAGACCAAATCCCCAAACTCCCTTTGGACTTATAATCTTTTCTCACACAACTTCCAAAAGTGGGTCACAAACGCGTTATTGTCATTTCCACTACCTCATGTAATGTAGAAAACCCTGTACACAAATTTACACCTTGAAGCTTTAGGGATTTAATTTTCACAGAATAGTCCTGTAAACTTGAACGGTTTTTGCAAATGTATTATAATGCGATTTAAATATATGTTTACAACTTTCTCTTTGCCAACAATATTGTTTTTAAGAACCTCAATATTTCGCTGAAAGAATACAGAACACTCACTTTCCTTTAGACTATGCTCATTATTATACGGTTTCACGCTTTTTATCTTTGATATGTAGAATTATTATTCAATACATGGTATAAAATCATAGCTAGAAAACCTAAAAAGGGCTAGCAGAACTTATGATATAGAAATGGTTCAGTCAATTTACGTAGGGTGATAATTTTAAAATTTGGTGATGGGTGAGGGAGCAACATTTTAAAATACATACATACATACATATACTCACGGCTATAATTCCGTAGAAGGGGTAGCCAGAGCTAAGGAATTAGAGATTCCTCAGCCACGTTTGGAAAGTTGAGTGGGGAAAAGATGATATAATAAAGGTTGTTGGTGATGGGTATCCAACCGCATCACCCAATGTTCCCTTAAAAGCCCCAATACCGTTAGTCGCCTCTTACGTACACCCACCGGAAGAAATGGGGTAGTGCTATTCTAAGCCGACACTACACAGCAGCATTTTAAAATAATCACTTAAGAAGCCCCGAAAGTCGTTTATTACTTTGCTTTCATATTTCAAGAGTTAAAACAATAGGTTTGGAACCAGCAAACTCAGGTTCGAACCTTTAAGGGGGTAAGCAACAAAAGCCTCTGCGGTCTTATATTTTGATACAGAAACACATGACAATTCTGAATAACGGCAGGCAAAAATGTGCTATATTATGGCAAAATCAGGTGGCTGACCCATGTACTAACAAAAAACTCCAAGCTAGTAATGGGGACCCGAGTTTATGACTGAAAATTTGAAATGGAATGTATATGTGTGAGCAGGGCCACCTGTACTGTCAATCAAAGGTTAATTTAGTGACATAAGTCTACATACATACATATACTCACGGCTATAAATCCCTAGAAGGGGTAGCCAGAGCTAAGGAATTAGAAATTCCTCAGCCACTTTTGGAAGTTGAGTGGGGAAAAGATGGTAAAATAAAGGTTGTTGGTGATGGGTCTCCAACCGCATCGCCCAAAAATCCCTTCAAAGCCCCAATACCGTTAGTCGCCTCTTACGTACACCCACCGGAAGAAATGGGGTAGTGCTATTCTAAGCCAACACTACACAGCATAACATAACATACATATATATATACTCAGCTGTGTAGTGTCGGCTTAGAATAGCACTACCCCCTTTCTGCCGGTGGGTGTACGTAAGAGGCGACTAACGGCATTGGGGCAATTGAGGGATTTTTGGGCGATGCGGTTGGAGACCTATCACCAACAACCTTTATTTTACCATCTTTTCCCCTCTCAATTTTCCAAAAGTGGCTGAGGAATTTCTTATTCTTTAGCTCTGGCTACCCCTTCTAGGGATTTATAGCCGTGAGTATATGTATGTATGTATGTATGTATATATACTCACGGCTATAAATCCATGAAGGGGTAGCTAGAGCTAGGGAATTAGAAATTCCTCAGCCACTTTTGGAAGTTGCGTGGGGAAAAGATGGTAAAATAAAGGTTTTTGGTGATGGGTCTCCAACCGCATCGCCCAAAAATCCCTTAAAAGCCCCAATACCGTTAGTCGCCTCTTACGTACACTCACCGGAAGAAATGGGGTAGTGCTATTCTAAGCCGGCACTACAAATCATAATATGACATAAGTGTATGATTTATAATGTTCGTTGCGAGAGACCCTTACAACAATTACGTATTTTTGTCACTCTGAAGTTTCAAACGAGATCATCCCAAGCGAAAATGTTATTTTTATTGAGCTACCCCTAAAGAAAGCTCTGAGCAACACAGCGATATTCTTAGAATCATCATTTACTTATTAGGCAATTTACATACCTATATACTCACAATCACAACAAACTATCCAGAAATAAAGAGTTGCCACATATAGAATATAGAATCACAATTTCGTAACACTATAGGATGTACAAGTTAGTGAGTAGTGTAATAAATCGCCCAAAATTCAGTTCAAAGCCTCATACCTAAAGTCAATTTGTTCAACACCCACGGGTTTAAATTGAACAGTGCAAATGTGAGATGACAATACAAACCAAAGGGTACATTCACAGTCATCTATACTAATATTATAAAGAGGAAAGGTTTGATTTTTTGTTTGTTTGTTTGTTTGAATTGAATAGGCTCCAAAACTACTGGACGGATTTGAAAAATTCTTTCACTGTTTTAATGCTACACTATTCCCGAGTGACATAGGCTATATTTCATTTTCAAAAAAATTAGGGATCCTTACATAAACTTCAAAAATGTAACCCAAGGTGTTAAAGAAATACCAAAAAAAAATCCTTACATCGCGTGCGCTGCGAAAACTATTGAAAATAGAATAAAATTATGTACTACAATTTTATAGAACACATCATTATCTAAAAAAAATGCCCCGACAGCATGTCTCTAACTATTATAGTTATCTCACAACAAGCGTCATTATATAAAATTATTTAAAATTAAATTAAAATCCTGCTTTAGAAAAGGCTCTTTATTTGTACCTATCTAATCCTTATAAAAAACGTATATATTATTTCAGACTACTTCAATACCCTTATATTACTTTTTGAATTATTCAATTCGAACATTCCATTCGAAAGTTATCTCGAATTAAAAAAATAGATAAAACTCCGCTCGATTAGCTATGCATAGTAAGTTGTTGCAGGCGTCACGAAGGGGTACGGGAGGCTGCTTATCAAAGAGTTAAAGCAAAATTTAATTGTAGCGACTATTATCACTGGCCCAGCAGCCGGTCAATTAGCTCATATACCGAGGATACCGATGATCCCAACTGATCTGCCAATTCCATTTAAACGGCTACAATTTCCGGTTAAAACATCTTTTGCTTTAACAATTAGTAAGTTCCAAGGCCAAACCTTCAAATTAGTAGGGATTGACCTGCGAAAGAATTGTTTTACTCACGGTCAACTGTACGTTGGCCTGTCGCGGGTGGGAGCTCCTGAACATCAATTTATTTTGCTGCCCCAAAATACAACAACGTCAAATATTGTTTACAGGGAAGCTCTAACTCTATAAATTGAATGGCTTCTGATGTAATTACTAATTATGAAAAATAAAAAAAATAAAAAAAAATATATAAATACAAAAAAATATAACATACATACATACATATACTCACGGCTTTAAATCCCTAGAAGGGGTAGCCAGAGCTAAGGAATCAGAAATTCCTCAGCCACTTTTGGAAGTCTGCTGTGTAGTGTCGGCTTAGAATAGCACTACCCCATTTCTTCCGTTGGGTGTACGTAAGAGGCGACTAACGGTATTGGGGCTTTTAAGGGAT
The DNA here is from genome assembly GCA_963576735.1 of Bedellia somnulentella. NCBI lineage: Eukaryota > Metazoa > Arthropoda > Insecta > Lepidoptera > Bedelliidae > Bedellia > Bedellia somnulentella. The sequence continues at coordinate 11,036,103 of OY755194.1, forward strand.
TTTGGACGATGCGGTTGGAGACCCATCACCAACAACCTTTATTTTACCATCTTTTCCCCACACAACTTCCAAAAGTGGCTGAGGAATTTCTAATTCCTTAGCTCTGGCTACCCCTTCTAGGGATTTATAGCCGTGAGTATATGTATGTATGTACTTTTGGAAGTTGTGTGGGGAAAAGATGGTTAAATAAAGGTTCTTGGTGATGGGACACCAACCGCATCGCCCAAAAATCCCTCAAAAGCCCCAAAACCGTTAGTCGCCTCTTACGTACACCCACCGGAAGAAATGGGGTAGTGCTATTCTAAGCTGACACTACACAGCAAAAAAATATAATATAGTTTAAAACTTAAAAAAAAAATGTTAAAATAATAATACGTAATATGTAATAAAATGAAAAACAAAATGTTAATGATAATTCATGCCCGAGCGAAGCCGGGACGGGCAGCTAGTACATAATAATGAAGATGACGCGTTCTTGTATCACATTTATTTATATAATAACATAATATAACATAAACGTTCACGCTGAATATCCCCGAAGGGGTTGGCAGAGGTACTAATACTTCTGAATATCACGTGACTTTGTCACCTGGTGTTCAGATTACCCACGTTTTGCATGGAGAGTGTATTCACGTGACGGGAGGCAGGCCCAGTGGCGGATTTGCCCTAAGGCCCAGTAGGCCCGGGCCTAGGGCGGCCAAGTATTAAGGGCGGCAAATCGTGCCAAAATAAATCACTCGCGATAACAAGATTAACAAGAAAGAAGGAACTCAAATGCAAAGTATCGTAATATGTAAAAGGATTACGTACCGTAGGATTGAAATTTTCCTAAATTACTATTTTTACGTATCAAAAGTATAAATAAATTCGTACATCGTATCGTAGGTACATATAAAATAGTTTGTACTTTAGTTTAAGTAAGTAAAGTGTTCTAGGAAGTATAGGTATCGATTGTTATTCTCGCGTGTACGGCGTGTAGTCAAGTGCGGTGCGTCGGGCCGCCGCCGCGCCGCGCCGCCGCGCTGTTATAGTCCAAGATCCCGGTGCCCCCAGACGTTACTTATTTTCTCATAAGAAATATAAATGGGATAAAGTAGTGTTAGTACGTACTTTGAGTGTGTGCATACCTGCTACCTTGGGTCGACGGCCAATTCATAGGTACCAGGTGCTAAAGGTAGATAAATTCAGTGCTGATTTTTCTTAAATTCTCAGTGCTGATTTTTACATATGTTTTAGATATTGTTGTTAAAAATTAATAATCATTATTGCCAGACACTTTCCATCGGCGCTTACCCTTACCAGACGCTTTAAAGCTTCAAAAAAAATAACACATTCTTACTTACAATCTCTTATATTGGATTGAATCAGGCGTTACTTTGCGGAAATCCATAGCAATACTAATATTAATAAATTTCTTCGCTTAATTCCGCTAAATAATACCTGCAGTCTTCATGCAACATGCACTGTGCACCGCCCGCCTTTCCACTTACAAGAAATCGAAAAGCAGACAATGCACCACACACACACCCGCAAGCGAAAACCACAGGCAACCACAAACATGCGACGCGTTTCGAACTGACTACTAACTGCTCGTCAATGACTCGTGTTGAGTCGAAACGCGTCGCATGTTTGTGGTTGCCTGTGGTTTTCGCTTGCGGGTGTGTGTGTGGTGCATTGTCTGCTTTTCGATTTCTTGTAAGTGGAAAGGCGGGCGGTGCACAGTGCATGTTGCATGAAGACTGCAGGTATTATTTAGCGGAATTAAGCGAAGAAATTTATTAATATTAGTATTACAATCTCTTGTTCAGACTTAACGCCTGAACAAAATATTACGCAAGAATACAATCAAGAAAACAATTGCCGTCACCCGTACGTCAGGCGCTTAAAGATACTATATACAAATCTGTCTACTCATGTCACTTAACCTACGACCGTTGTACCATTAACAACCTTTTAAAATATATTAATTTGTAAAGCATTGTAAGCATTTAATTTACACCGTCTATCCACCAAAGATAGAACACGTATAGTAGCCTAAGTATAAGAAAGATATCCATAAATAGATATCTCTCTCACACTCAAGCGTACAAATAATGACCTCGCGCTTATACACATAGCGACACTTTATGTGTGTCTGGGGGGATGTTTGACCCCTCCAATTGGTCTGGCTGCTGACCAGGGGTGTTCAAATAGTTCCCCAAGGATCATACATAAAAATTAAGAGTGAGATTGTAAGTAAGAATATGTTATTTTTTTTAAAGCTTTAAAGCGTCTGGTAAGGGTAAGCGCCGATGGAAAGTGTCTGGCAATAATGATTATTAATTTTTAACAACAATATCTAAAACATATGTAAAAATCAGCATTGAGAATTTAAGAAAAATCAGCACTGTATTTATCTACCTTTAGCACCTGGTACCTATGAATTGGCCGTCGACCCAAGGTAGCAGGTATGCACACACTCAAAGTACGTACTAACACTACTTTATCCCATTTATATTTCTTATGAGAAAATAAGTAACGTCTGGGGCCACCGGGATCTTACTCTATAACCTCGCGCCCGCGACGCACCCTCCCCCCACCCACGGAGTACGCTTGCCCGCCCGCGCCTGCGAGTCAGTTATGTCAACACAACAGTGTGCGTGTGCGTATTGCAATTGCAGTGAGCGAACGGATAAGTTTTTTACTAATTAGTAAACGCTTTCGTAAAACTTTGTGTTGCATGGTTAAATATGGACGGAAAGAAAAGGGTAAGGTTAAGTGGGGCAGAGTATCGCATGCGAGCTAAAGAAAAAGATGATAAGCAAAAGGATACGATTAAAAAAACGCGGAAATTAGACGATTTCTTTAGAAAACCGTCTCCAGATATTAAAGATCCTACCATTGAACCAACACTCGACGTTTCAAGTAGTAGCGGAGCTCCGACAACTGATGATTCTGCAGTGGTTTCAAGTGAAAATACTTTGGTCGATGTGGCAAGTATATCAAAAGAACAAGCCGAAGATGTCCCACTAGTACCAGGAGTGGCAGTGCAGCCCAGTTCTCCGGACAAGGAGCTCTACGAAATCAGCGACGATCCAGCTAAATAGACAATCGACGAGTTCACGCGTGATCACATTTGTAAGAATGGAGCCAATCAAAACATTCAAAATGATTTTCCTAAGAGTGAGCGCATTTACAAAGATAAAGTGCGATAGTTATCGAGACATTTATTCGAACGTCAGCTTCTAAATGGCGAAAAAGTTCCGCGAAAGTGGCTTATTTATTCCAAAAGTACTGGATGTGTTTATTGTGGTCCTTGTCTACTTTTTAAAGGCGGGGAGAGTCAGTTCGACAAAAAAGAAGGTTTCAATGACGGGAAAAATTCATATCATCGAGTTTCAACTCATGAGAATTCGCCTACTCACAAATTATCTGTTCTGCAAATGAAAGAACGAAGTAACGTGTTAGGTCGCATTGACCGCGCATTGACAATGCAATTAGATGAAGAAATAAATTACTGGAAAAACATTCTGAAAAGAGTAGTTGCATGTGTAAAAGCGCTTGCATCACGTGGTTTGCCTTTCAGAGGACACGACGAAAAATTTGGATCAATCCACAATGGAAATTATTTGATGTCCTTAGAGCTTATCGCTGATTTCGATCCGTTCTTAGCCAAACACATTACACGTTATGGAATTCCAGGCTCAGGATTTACGAGTTATCTTTCTTCAACAACGTGCGAAGAATTAATTCGACTTATGGGACACAAAGTTTTGAAGACAATTGTAATGGAAATATTAACAGCAAAATATTTTTCTCTGATCATTGATTCGACACCGGATATATCTCAAGTAGACCAGCTCACTTATGTAATCAGATATGTCCTGCCTAATGTATCACCTGTAGAACGGTTCCTCAAGTTTATTCCAAACTCAGGCCACAAATCACAACAAATGACAGATGCCGTTACCTCAACTTTAATTGAATTGGGAATTGACATTTCAAACTGCCGCGGGCAATCATGACAACGCAGCTAACATGTCAGGCATATACAACGGCCTACAAGCTAAAATAAAGGAAATTTCACCCCTTGCCGACTATGTTCGCTGTTCAGCACACGCGCTTAATTTAGTAGGTGAATGGTGCAGCTGAAAGCAGCCAAGAGGCTTGTTACTTCTTTTCTCTACTCCAAGAGTTACACAATTTCTTTGCAGCGTCAACTCAGCGTTGGGAACTCCTTCAAACCCATTTCACCGTCAAAAGTCTATCAACGACTCGTTGGTCGGCTCGTGCAGACGCATGTAAAAGTTTACGCGAATCCTGGAATGAAATCCATAAAGCGCTAGTCACCATCGAAAATGACATACAACAGAAGAGAACCGTTATATGCGAAGCAAGAGGTATTCATTTGAAACTGGAACGTTTTGAAACGGCCCTCATGGCTGTTTTTTGGGGATGTTTACTAGATCACATTAACGCCACAAGTAAAAAACTTCAGAGTGTGGAAATTGACATTACCATTGTCATAGAACTGTACGAGACGCTGTTGGCGAAACAAGAGAAAATTTTGAAAAATTGTCCTTCGTAGAGGAATATGAAAAAGATGTTCGACGCAATCGAAAGCGTAAGCTGCTTTCTGACGAGACAAATACAGGTGAAGAGATGCAACAAAAAAATGGCCGTGAAAATTTTAGAATAAATACTTTTTTACGAGTTTTGTAACACATTATAAAACTATGTCATTAAAAACAAAGCCTAAAACTGTTTTAAATGTTTTATTTAAATGTCCAATCCATGGAAGTATTATTTAAACAGGAACGCGCGCTTGCGACCTAAAGTGTCCTGAAAAAGGATGGCTAACTAGCTAACTGTGTCTCGTTTTAAGTAGGGTGACCATCTGTTGGTGTTTTAATAAGAGTTCCTCTAAAGGATACAAAAACACTAAAGGATACAAAAACACTTATATTCGCATATTTTGAATGTTTTTGTTCATGAAAATCTCATGTGGGGACCTGATGCACTCGCAGCCTTTGACACGGTAGCTCAATTGGCAGAGCGACGGGGGCGTTTACCCGAGGTCGCGGGTTCGATCCCCACCTGTGTCGAAATTTTTCTTTCCTTTATTTATTAGTTATATTTACATACATACATTATAAAAAATATTATAAAAACACTTATATATACATATATACATTGTTTTTGGTAAATCAACGTGTTTTTTATACATATTTATTCTTAATTAATGGATTATAAAAGAATGGGTAGCCAGTGCTTGAGAATTAAAATTTCCTCAGCCACTTTTGGAAGTTGAGTGGGGAAAAGATGGTGAAATAAAGGTTGTTGGTGATGGGTCTCAACCGCATTGCCCAAAAATCCCTTAAAAGCCCCAATACCGTTAGTCGCCTCTTACGTACACCCACCAGAAGAAATGGGGTAGTGCTATACTAAGCCGACACCACACAGCTATATTCAAATTCAAATCATTTAATGCATTCATGTGGTAAAGTTCGAGATGATACAGGTTATTTTATTTATTGTTCCATGACATGAACCCATATTTATCACTATATTTTCTTAATTAAATAAAAGCACCAAAACACTCAAACAGATGATAAATTGTGGACACCACATTTATCTTATTTCGATGGGGATACCCGTGACAAATATTTATATCCCTTTTGCCAAACTTAACCAATTATTTATCTCCAAACCGATAGGCGACAATAATAATTAAAATAAAATACAAAAAAGGAACAGTTAATAACCTGATTTTTATAAAATATTCCCTATAAATAAGTTTGAATTTGTTCTTCTTTGAACTTAATCTCGACTGGCAACCGCGCGAGCGGGACACACTTCTCTCTCACACGGCTCTCGTTCTAGGACGTTTCTCTGCTTGACAGTCTTTAAAAGATAATTAACTTTATTGCATGGTAATAAGTTGCATTTTTGTTTTCCATATTTTTCTGAGTTCGCTCTCCTGTTTAGTTAGTAGCTTCATGGTCCAATCATCCCTGAAACCTAAAAAAATATTATAAACTAACCGCCTTATTAATAAAAACTTATAACAATATTATAACACTGTTTTAGTTAAAATATGTTTTGTTTCTTTTACTACAAAGACGATTTCAATTGGAATGACAGTGAAAAAGCACATTTTAGCTGTTGAGGGCTTAAGCTTTTTTATGAATAAGACGGTAGCTTTATAAGGTAGCTTTTAGTTAACCAATTTTCTGAATCAATTACAAGTGGAAGTAAAGATTTTTCTTTTCATTAAAAGTGGAAGAAGGAATTCATTACTGACTGATGTATAGTATAGTCTTTAACGTTGGGGCTGAGAAAAGGGCGGCACATGGCCTGGGGCCTAGAGCGGCTAGGACTGCAAATCCGCCACTGGGCAGGCCTATCGCCGTTTTGTACGAATACACTGTCACATGATTAAGTACAACTCAGCCATGTGGGTTTCCTCACGATGTTTTCCCTCACCGTTAACAACCACAATAAATGAACCACACATATGCCTTTAGAGAAGACAAATTGGTGTAGGCCCGACCCAGGATTCGAACACTAGTCGATTGCACGATAACCGAGCGTTCTACCCACTGGGCTATCACGGTTGTATTTATATGTTTTTTAATAGTTTATTATTTTATAACTAGATATAACTAGAACAGGATTGTTGTATTGTTTGTGCAGATTAACGCACAGTTATCAGTTTCACCATATTGTTGGACATCTATCTCACATGACTATAATTTATGACATACATACATACATATACTCACGCCGTTAATTCCCATTGGGGTAGGCAGAGACTATCGATCTATAATATAGACTATTATCTATCTATATAATTTATGACCTCTCCATACAAAGGTTGTCTGGAAGCTTTTATTGACAAGACCGCCAATTGTATTTTTGTTATTTAATTATGTGTATTTGTAAATGTTTTTCCATATTTTATGTGCAATAAAGAGTTTTCTATTCTAGTCTATTCTATAACGCCTACACCAAAACCAATAGCAAAATTACGCCCACGCATTTTAATTAAATTACTGTAGTGAGGAAAATACTTATTAAATTCGCATGAAATTTGTATGATTACACTCTTTTATGCTTTTTTCAAAAGCATCTCATTTTTTCATAGCTGTTTCCCTTGATTTTGTATATGTTATGTACATATATTTATTATTTTTTGATTATTTTGATTATTAATTCACTATTATTGATTGTATATTTAAAATAGATTTAAGTTAGTTCTAAGTTCTTGGAAAGACCTTGGAACCTCCTGGTTTAATGCGGGACGATGGCAAGAGACCGGACGGTATGACTTTGTTGCCTTGGAGGAATGGCAGGGCGCTGATATGGGATGCAACCTGTGTCGACACTCTGGCGCCTTGCCATTTATCCGGGTCGGCAGCTCGGGCAGGTTCTGCCAACGCCGAGAGTTTCAAACGGCGTAAATACTCAGTTTTAAAAAATGACTATCATTTTATACCTTTCGCCGTTGAAACTCTCGGCCCGTGGGGCAAAGAGGCGCGGCTTTTCTTTAAAGAACTGTCCGCTCGCCTTGTGGAAGTGTGTGGTGATCCCAGAGCTGGCAGCTACCTCGGCCAACGCATTAGCTTGGCCATCCAAAGAGGAAATGCTGCTAGCATATTGGGCACGTTACCCTACACCGAGAACGATGAATTTCACGAAATTTTTCGTTTGTAATATACACTATGTAATGTAAATATTTTTTTAATTGTAAAAGTTTAATAAAGTGCGTTCTAAGTTAGTTGTATCACTTCCAACACAATGAATATTGTTTGATGAATAAATAAATACAATAATATATTTTAAATGTTGTGATTCATTGTGTAGTGTCGGCTCAGAATAACACTACCCCATTTCTACCCGTGGGTGATCGTAATAGGCGACTTAGGCTATATGATCTTTTTAAGTGATTTTTGGGCGATGTGGTTGGAGACCCGTCACCAAAAACATTTGGGCCAGTTTCACCGCTTACAGATAAAGTTTCAGATAGTCATCTGCCACATCACGTTATCTGATGAATAAAACTAACTGATATATTTTGTAGGTTTCACCATTTAACTATTAGATAAATGACCCGTTAGTTAAATTTACCTGCCAGATAAGAATAAACAAGACGGCAATGTCGCTTTTATGCGTTTAGTTTTAATATTTGTAAATGAAGTCTTATTAAAAACATTTTGAATTGTCATAAAACCAAAAGTTTTATTAAAACTACAATCAGAAACAATGTTTTTTATTTAGAAAAATGGTTTTAAACGTTTGTTAATGTGTATATGTCATACAATTATGAATTTCGATTTAAGAGCTTAAGTGAGGAATGGAATCTCGAAACGCAACGCAAATGCTGTTGGGCAACCGAGTGAAGTGTTTGTTTGTTCAACTTTGTTTTGCTTTTTTGCTGTGTTGAATTTCGTTTTTATAATTCAGTATGGAAAAAAAACGTGAATGGAATGTTAACTTCACTCAGGAAGAAACGGACTTGTTGTTGTCGCTTGCAGAGGCCAAAAAAGATATATTAAAAATTATTCCAAAAATTCAAATAGATCCATATTAGAGCACTTCTTATTACATCTTCTTATTACATTTGAGCATTGGTAAAGCAGTTTCATAATTTACCGTCTACAAGTGGCGGTAAATTATGAAAAAAATGTGAAAAAAAATTCTTATATGCCGGATAAGAATTTAACAGCCACTTGATGTGACTGATAAGATACCAGGGAGTTTATCTGCAAGATATGACTATCTGAGACCTATGAAACCGAAACTTATTGTTTATCCGGCAGAAAAGTGCCGAATAGACTATCAGAGAGTTTATCTGTGAGTGGTGAAACTGGCCCTTATTATTATCATGTTTTCAAAAGTGGCTGAGAAATTTCTCATTCCAAAGTTCTGGCTACCCCGTTAAGGGATTTATAGCCGTGAGTATATGTATGTATGATATAAAAGCAAATGGTTGATGTTACTTTTGACTCTGGTGATTTAGGATTAAGTATGTCTGAGAGAGTTATTTTATAATGCTCATAATTATAATCGAAACCAGTTTCAAATCTATAGAATAATAGATTTAAAAGATGATAAACCCAAATTTCTATATCACGATACTCGGAAGACTAAATTGACTAGTAATTGATTTAATCTAGACACTAAACGGAGTATAATGCAATAAGAAACTTTAAGCCAAACAATGATTCCTATAAACCAGACATTACAAAGATACTTCCGTCTGCTACGTGAGTTCAGAACTGATTTCGTTGAACAGAATTGAAATCAAAAGACATTTCAACCGACACATTTAAACGGAGGATCACAAGGCAACTTCGCTAAATGTAGAACTTACAGATTTCATTCAAATACGATACCATAGGTTTGAGAAAGAAAATACCTGTTTTAATTAGTAAAAACACTTCGGAGCTAGATCAAAACTAAGTTGCTACATTTTACAGCATTTTCTTATTTAGGTAGCTGTTGGGCAATGTGCCTGGATCTTTTCTCTCTCTCTCTCTTGAATGAAGTTCCAAATGTGGCTGAGGAATTTTCGATTCCTAAGATCTGGCTGCCCCTCTTTTGGGATTAATGGCCGTGAGTACATGTGTGGATACTCTGTTTAGTAGTGTCGGCTTAGAAAATAGCTAATTCATTTGCATATCGGGAGACCCATTACCAACATAAACCGTCCTATATTTTTTTATATATTTTATTCAATGGTTGATTACTTTTAGTTTGCTATGTAGTGTCGGCTTAGAATAGCACTACCCCATTTCTTCCGGTGGGTGTACGTAAGCGGCGACTAACGGTTTTGGGGCTTTTGACGGATTTTTGGGCGATGCGGTTGGAGACCCATCACCAACAACCTTTATTTCACCATCTTTTCCCCACGCAACTTCCAAAAGTGGCTGAGGAATTTCTGATTCCTTAGCTCTGGCTACCCCTTCTAGGGATTTATAGCTGTGAGTATATGTATGTATGTATGTTGATTACTTTTAATTTTTGAAGCTCTTGCTACCCTTTTTGGGATGTATGCTAGTATCTGACTTAATTCCAAAACGTCATAACACGTAACATTTAGGCAGTATACATATCCTAGTGGCAGAGGTACTAATATTTTTGAATATCATGTGATATTTTTGTACATATTATTGCCGCTTTCTACGAATACACTGTCACGTGACTACAGACAACTCTACCATTGACTCTACACTAGAAACATAGTAATCAAAACATTTTTTTTTATTGTGTAAAACAACTTTAGATGTAAGTAAGTAGGATTATATCTATGTATCATAATATTTATATGTATTACAATAAGTTTAAATTTATTGTATCATAGTATTTATATGTTTGTTAATAGTTTATTATTTCATAACTAGATTTAAGTATGACTGGATTGTTGTATTGTTTGTGCAGATTAACGCATAGTTATCAGTTTCACCATGTTGTTGTACATCTATCTCACATGACTCTAATTTATTGACCTCTCCATTCAAAGGTTGTCTGGAAGAGATCCCTTTTAGTGATAAGACCGCCAATTGTACTTTTGTAATTCGTTCTGTGTACTTGTAATTGTTTTTCCATATTTGATGTACAATAAAGAGTTTTCTATTCTATTCTATTCTATTATAATTTAGCAATATGTATTCCTTATATGCTTCAAACATGCTACCAACCATGATAAACAAGCAGCCATGAGAGCTCAGTGGGTAAAACACCGCTTCTCGTGCAGACGACGAGGTTCATATCCAAATCCAAATAAAAATTTCTGTTTTATAAAGTCATACATACATAAATATACTCACGGCTATAAATCCCTAGAAAGGGTAGCCAGAGCTAAGGAACCAGAGGTTCCACCCACTTTTGGAATTTTATATGGGGAAAAGATGACAAAATAAAGGTTGTTGGAGATGGGTCTCCAACCGCATGGCCCAAAATCCCTTAGAATCCCCAATACCGTTAGTCGCCTCTTACGTACACCCACCGGAAGAAATGGGGTAGTGTTATTCTAAGTCGACACTACACAGCAAAGTCATGTTTATTAAATAGTATATATTTTATAAAAGTTATGTGTGTGGTAAATTTTCCATTGTAGTTAACGGTGAGGGAAAGCATCGTGAGGACTTCTTAGCCGTGTGATGTGATGTTCAGAAGTATAAGTACCTCTTCCAACCCCTTCCGAGATATATGGCATAAACGTTTGATTTGAGTTGAGTTTAAAGTTAAGTGCAAATTTGGGTAAAGGTAAAGTGGCTTTAATTTCCATAGTATTTCCGCTCTATAAAATATAAGGTCTATGGACAGCTCTGTCAGAGCTGTGGGTCAAAGCATTGTTTGAACGACTCTTATTCTGCTAAATATATTTTTTACTTACTTTCTTGCGATCACGCCATTAATCCAGTTGGGGTAGGAGGATTTTATTTAAAATGAATTTTAGAATTATGGCAAACCTCACCCACTTTCTTTACTTTCACTGTAATTTTCATCATGCTCTTTTATTATTGAAAACTTAATTATTTTATATTCCATTCCTTAATTTGTAACTTTACCAGTAGGTATCACTTACCAAAGATACTATGAATACTTCGAAATTCCTCAGCCACTAGAAATTGAATGGGGAAAAAGATGCTAAAATAAAGGTTGTTGGTGATGGGTCTCCAACCGCATCGGCCAAAAAATCCCTTAACAGCCCCAATACCGTTAGTCGCCTCTTACGTACACCCACCGGAAGAAATTGAGTAGTGCTATTCTAAGCCAATACTACACAGCATATAGCAATAAATTTAAGTTACTTAAAAGAATTATAGTAGTATAGTGTCGGCTTAGAATAACACTACCCCATTTCATCCCGTACGTGTTCGTGAGAGGCAGCTAAGAGTATTAAGGTTGTTTAAGTAATTTTTGGGCGATGCTGTTGGAGACTCATCATCACCAAAAACCTTTGTTTTACAATCTTATCCCTACGCTTCTTTATTCGCTTATTTAGTATTTATTATCTTGTCTTATACTTAGCTGTGTAGTGTCGGCTTAGAATAGCACTACCCCATTTCTTCCGGTGGGTGTACGTAAGAGGCGACTAACGGACTTTTAAGGGATTTTTGGGCGATGCGGTTGGAGACCTATCACCAACAACCTTTATTCTACCATCTTTTCCCCACTCAACTTCCAAAAGTGGCTGAGGAATTTCATATTTCTCAGCTCTGGCTACCCCTTTTAGGGATTTATAGCCGTGAGTATATGTATGTATGTATGTTATCCCTACAAAACCAGCGGCTGAAGAATTTATTGTTCGGAGGCTCTGGTTACCCGGGGTAGGGATTGATATCCTTGAGTATATGCATGCATTATAGGGAAAAGGACAGATAATTTCGGTGATACTTCCAACTACTGCGCCCAAGACTATTGCTGAAAGCCTGTGAACCTTAAGAAACCCGTTCGAAAACTGCGAGAAAAGTCCCGTTTTATCGCAACTGATACAGAGTTAAATTATCTTCTATCTATCTATACTATAATGAGACTTTGTCGAGATTAAAACTGTACATTGAAGAAAAAAAATTAAAACCGGTGAAATATGTTTAATTTTCAATACTGATGCCAAATTTGCGCTTTTTGAAAAAAAAGTCTGTCTGTCTGTCCGGACATCACGTTAATTCTACCAGACGGATCTTCATCAAATTTGGTATGAATGTAGCTTATACACCTGGCCAACATAAAGAATATCATTTATCCCGGATTTCACAAGGGTTCCTACAGGAACATAAAAAAAACATAAATTTTATATGGCTCCCCATATTTCCACAATTCATTTTTTTATCGAAAGACTTTATCAGACTATTCATTAACCTCCTGAGACCCAGACAAATTTATTTACAAAATGTTAAAATAAATTACTATTTTCTGAAAGGTTGTAAATCTGTGGTCCAAAAAAAAATTTTAAAAAAAAACCTCTTCTCCCCCCTTCCCACTTATGGTATGTACTCATATGAGGACGCCAGGCGTCGGTTCCCATATGAGGACATAAATAGTTCCTCTAAAGTTATGAAAATTTGGACTTGAGTCAAATAAAACACTATGATTAGCATCAAATTACTCTTATTTCGTAAATTAGAGTTATTTACCACAACAATAAACCTTAAAAAACTAATATTTTTGCCTTATAACTATATCACATAAATCAGTCATTTTTGTACGATTAAATACTTGCAATAGAAAATCGTATTGAGATCACGAAAAATTAAACAAACGAACATTCAAATAATTGGCTCTGAAACACAAAACAAATTCTATAAAATAATAGGAACTTTACTTATGAAATATTTGGAAGCAATTGCGATTCAAAGTGTTACATAAATAAATATTACACTTTGCGCATTTGGTCCTGCTTTTTTGCTTGCAGCCAGGTAGCCGACATCTGTTTTGAACTGATGTTTTTAGCGGCATATGATCTGCTTTTTGACACCTTTTGATTTCTGAAGGTAAAGGAACGATGAAAACCTTCCTTTTCTTATGTTTGGGCTCCAACACTCCGTCGTCAGTCTCAGAACTGTCACTTGACACGTCATTTGTTTCAATAAAGTAGTGACCTAGGACCATTTTGAATTCCTGCAGTTGCATTGTTTTTTTGCGAGCTACACCGTTCCTCACACATTCTTAGCGATAGACAAACCACGAGTTAGTTACTGCTAAATCAAACATGTGAAAGACTACTCGTGCCGTCCACTTTTTTGTTCTAGCTCGCGATGGACAATCAGACAACATACGATCAGCCAAATCGACTCCACCCATGGATAAATTATATTCTTTTATCACTTCTGGACGAGTTACGGTCTCGTAAACTTTTTTTTTTTCGACCATCGTTGACAAGTATCAGTTTTTTCAGCAGCATAGCAAGTAGAAATCAAATACACTGGCTTATTGTCTTGCCATTTGGTAATCGCCAACTTTCCATCTTCTCGTACCAAGGTAAAAGTTGTTCCACGTCCCTTTGCCATTAACTCTTTATCTGACATCAAAGAAATGTACCGAGGTATTCTGTTAGCCATTATGGTACCCACGAGGTAAAATCCTTTTTCCAACATGGAGTCTGCAAGCTTGAGAGTGGTGAAATAACGGTCACAGTGCATAATGTGCCCAGGCACCAAGGTGCGAGTCAGAAACATAATAGAACATTCACCAAGACTGTAACGTTCTGTCAGCTCATTTGGAAAGGTAGTATCGCATTGGTAAACGATCATGTCACAAACAACACCATTGGGATTTGCTAAGACGAGGACTTTTAACCCGAGAGGATTCGGCTTACACGGCAAATAAACTCTTATACCGCACTGGCCAGCAAACGGTATCATCATCTCATCTATACTCATATCAACGGTACGTTCTTGTTTATGACACCCTTCTAGTACACGATCCAAAAGTGGGCGAACCTTCCAGATTTTATCATTTTTCTTCTCTTCAGAGCTCAAATCATCATCGTAAACTACCTTCAATGAAGATCGGATTTTAAAAAATCTATCTCTATTCATTGCCTTCACGATAATTGGAATGCGCCATTTGTTACTCCAATACATGCGTATTTTAGGATATCGCAGACATGACATGATGAAATTCAAGCCAATAAATATTTTGAGCTCTTTCAAAGTAAGGTCGAGTGTATATCCGGTACGTGACAAAGCGGTTCTGTTGGTTGCAGTGACCATTTTATCCAGAATGTCGTCGTCTATATATTCTTTTATAAAATCAACTGGTTTCCATTTTGACCGATCACAAGGCAGATATGCTGGTTGCTGTATACCTTTTATATTTGGCTTGAATGAGACTCCTGACCAGTTTTGCTGATGTAAAATACCAATTCGCCTGGACTGCTGGACACCACGACCACGTTGGCGCGCAAATCTTATGGGAGCATGCCCTCGACCTCGAGATATGGCTACCGATACGGAACTTCCCCGCCCCCCTCCACGTCCTCTTCCTCTCCCCCGTCCTCTTCCTCTTAAAATTACTCTTCCTCGGCCTCCAACAGTAACTCCAGGTATATGCGAAGGAGTACTTGAGCTTGCTGTTTCTTCGTCACTGGAAGAAACAACAAGCTCTTGAATTGGTATAGTGTCGCTTCTATTTTCATCGCCGTCCGAACTGGAATCTCCACTAGAATGTGTTGGTGGAACCAGTTCATCTTCGCTGTCTGATAATGGTTCACCGTCAGATTCATTCAGCCAATTTATAATTTCATCTTCTTTCAAACCTAAAAAAATATAAGTCTTTAGAACGAGTGTCATCGTATGAGGACGTAAATATACACCGAGAATTGTAATTAAGAACGAGAGTGATCATATAAGGACATAGAAAAAAAAAGTTATCCCAAAAAGCTAATTTTGATTATTTATGCGAAATATTGGTATACAAATTTAGCTACATATTACCTCTAGCTGTTTTGTACAAAAAAACAACAAAATAATATAAAATTGTAAGGATTTTTTAAGATAAAAAACATAAAAACTCACCGCGCGGCATGATGGCTCCTTTCGTCTATAGTCTTAACGTCGCCATTACAAAATGGCGTTCAGAAAACATATAAAATACATATATTCAAGTATGGCAACACTTCGTTCGTGCACCAGACAGCGCGAAATTCAAATATGTGCATAGGGGTCGGTTCTGCTTTTTTTCAAAGTCTATGTCATCGTGTGAGGACACAGGGTCTCAGGAGGTTAATAGTCTTTTTGGAAAAAATAAGGGTTTCATCCATTTTCATCAAAATAAATGTCCGTTTAATTGTTTGTCAATAGTATGACTACTAGATATAAAGCTTATCAAAATTTTGAATTCATCAGTCGCGGGCAAAAAGCTAGTACTAAATAAATTTCACAACGTTTAGAAGTTTGTACATACATACATACATACATATACTCACGGCTATATTTCCCTAGAAGGGGTAACCAGAGCTAAGGAATTATAAATTCCTCAGCCACTTTTGGAAGTTGAGTGGGGAAAAGTTGGTAAGAATAAAGGTTTTTGGTGATGGGTCTCCAACAGTATCGCCCAAAAAACCAATAAAAAGCCCCAATACCCTTAGTCGCCTCTTACGACACCCGTTAGAAGTTTGTAACTAAACATTTATATATGCCCTGCAGTAAAACATGAAAAATACTAAAAAGTTAGAGCACTCAAACAGAGGAAGCGAAGAATATTGCGAATGTTTTTTTGGGATTTTACTTGTTTTATACACGAACGTTTTAGAATAGTAAAATGACATTTCACGTTATTAACTGTGGGAGTCATATTAGAGCGCACACTACTGCGGACTCCCTCGCACAAAGCAGCGTCTCTCTCATATTTCTTCTTCGCGGTATATAAGTGTTTATCAAACTTAGCATGAATACAAATTATAAGTTGGTACACAGCAGGGTGTACTGGCCAGTATATCTTTGCTGTTTCCACATATCTTTTTCAAATATAAGTTCGTGAATACATATTTATGGAACATAGCTATATACATACTTACGCCATTATTTCCCATTGGGGTAGGCTGAGACTATACATCGAAAGTTAGCACGATCCTGGAAAACCTCTCGAGCTCCATTTAATTGATGGTTTCGACTCTAAATATCTTTAATAAAAGCGATTGTAAAGTGAAAAGAATAATAGATGAATGATAAACATCCCTTGTTTGTTAAAAAAAACTTTTTATATATTTATCCACAAATATATAAAATATTTGATTTATTCTAATATTTGAAGTCAGCAGTGCTCAATAACTGGAATACAATAAAGTTTCATCGACACCGGAAGTGCAGCGCTCAGCGGACAAGTTGCGAACTACAAACGTAATATTCGGAATTTGAATAAAGCCCACATTTAGATCTGCTGTGAAACAAACTTTTCTAGAGTTGATAGTTTCAGTTTTTTGATATATCGATAAGGTTTTGAAGTATCAATGTTACACTTATTCAAAATAATGCGAGCTCGTATTTCAAAAGAGAGTGTGCTCAAAAAGGCAGGTGACCGAAGTATTATTATTTATTTTATTTGGAAGAATTACAGCGTATACATTAACTAAAGAATAAAGTAAACAATGCAATGCCAATTAAAAATCTCCACCTATTACAATTTAACTAAAAACAATAACTAACAGACTAAGAGTAAATTCAAACAACAGACCGAGATAAAAAAACAATAGAAATAAAGGTAAAATACTGGAAACTAAATTAATTATTGCTAAATGAGAAACAAAAATAAAAATAAATTAACTTAGATGTTCTGAAAAAATTAATTGGTAAGTAATCGCTTGATTGCTGAAATGCTGGATTTAAATATGCCGAAATCATTTTGAATTTGATTATATTCCCTAGAAACCCGTATCATAAATTAATTCTGCCTGTAGTTGGTTCTGGGCTGGGCCTGGCAATGAAAACCGCTAACGTAATGCCATCGGATTTGTACGCAGCAGCAGCAGTATAAAGAATAAAAGAGCGTGTATAAAAAAATTGATGGATGTGAACGAAGTTTGCGAGGTTTGCCAGGATAGCACAAAGTGGCGATCGATAATCTCTGGTCACTCCAATGGGAACTAACGGCGTTAGTATATATATGTATTTTTGTAAGAAAGATTTTATTGGTATTTTTAAGTTAAGTAATATTTTCCGCAATGTGTACCCTAACAGCTATTTTATCATTTATGGCTATTCCAGAAAACTCACATAAATATTATAATATACTTTATATTTTCCCAAAACATCTTATTTTGTGTGCACGTAAAAAATTTAAAATGATCGGATAATCCATCACAACGCAATTGGCCTTCTAAATTATATCGATACAATATTTCCCATCACTTAAGGCACCATCTGTCATCTGCTACGTCAGTTCGATGTTCCTAAATATTTGATAAACTCTTCTCTTTTACTGAACTACGAGTGTGACATTGTTCCTTTCAAAGCTTGAAAATATTTTGAAAGATTCTGTATTGTGTTCAAGATGAAAAAGATATAAAGTGGTTTGATTTGCAACAACAATATGTGCAACACCTGTAACTGTATATAACCTACACTAGGTAGGCATAAAAGCTTCGCGATGCCAAATTGGAGCAGAGATTTACATGGGAAACTTTTAAGCACTCAATGCAAAATTAAGTAGTGCCGTGTAGTGCCGGCTTAGAATGTTGCTATCCCTATCTACCCACGGGTGTCGTAAGAGGCAACTAAGGGTATTGGGGCTTTTTTTGGATTTTTGGGTTGGAGACCCATCACCAAAAACCTTTATTTTTACCATCTTTTCCCCACTCAACTTCCAAAAGTGGCTGAGGAGTTTATGATGCCTTAGTTCTGGCTACCCCTTCTGGGAAAGTAGGGCCGTGAGTATATGTATGTATGTGTTTTTTTAAAAAAAAAGAGTGTATGTATGTATTTAACAAATACAGAGTCAATACATCAATTCTACACACACACACATCAAACACAAAGTTTCTATGTAAAGTCTCTGCCTACCCCAACGGGAACTAATGGCATAATACTAGTAGTGATCGGTGCCCCCTTTACTGGTGAGGGACTGTGTAGGCAGATTATAGTAATTGAATTTAGAAGGCTTTATAACTGGTGGCGTAAATAAATAAAAAACACTAACTCTCTCTCTCTCTCTCTCTCTCACACACACACACACACACACACACACACACACACACACACACACACACACACACACACACACACGTAATTCCTACATTTTGATTTAAATTTCAAATCTATCTACTTAAGTTTCTGAAAGGTTTTAATTGGTGTAAATATATATTAACATCTATTTTTATTTTCATATTCAGCTAATAAGAAAGGAGGACTACACTTGGGACTTGGAATCAGTACATTTGAGCTAATATTAAAAACACGGCTATAAATTCTAATAAAGGGAAACCAGACATTCATATTTAGAAATGCCTCACCTACATTCAGAAGGTTAATGCGTAAAATACTGTAGTAAAAAATATGGTGGTCATGGGACTCCAGCCACACCGTTCTACTATCACTTAAAAACTCCAACACTCTTATTCACCTCTTATTACATCTGCGGGAATAAATGGGTAAATGTAATTCTAAACAGACACAGCCCAGTATCTATATATTGATTGTTTCATGTATCAATAAATATCGTCTGTCTTACCCACTGCGAATTATAGGCGTGAAAATAAGTATATAAAGCAAGAGCGGTTTGCCAGCGTAGCACAAAGCGGGGATCAAAAATTTAAGCTTACACCAGTGGAAACTTTCATTGTTATTCGTTCATTAAATTTGTGTTATAGTTTTAAATCCTTGGCTTTTTGGTTTGAGTTTTATTCTTCTACTAGTGGATCGTCCCAGCTTCGCACGGGTAGCGTTGTTTTTTTAAATATCTGAGGTTTCTTTCTTCTCTCACTGCTCAAGCATTGTGAAATTCAGCGTAATGTTTTCAATTTATTAAATTTATAGCACTCCCTTAACAGTGTAGTTTGGTGATTTTGAATGCGCTTTAATGAACGGTTCAGTATTTCCGTTTAATAGCAAATTTTGGAATAAAACGCTATGAAGTATTTATAACAATCTAAAAAATAAATCATTACGTTATGTAGGATGCAACTACTGGCGCCATCTAGTATGTTATATGTAAATTAGTAAAGATTTGGTTTCGATCACGGGCGCGATGGCTTATTAACCGACTTCAAAAAAGGAGGTTCTCAGTTCGATTGTTTGTATGTATGTATGTATAATTGTCCGCGATTATCTCGAGTTTGGCTTAAGCTATTTGGATGCGGTTTTCAGAACAGTATTCGTTACATTTAGGAGAAGGTTTTAGTGCCTTAACCGACCAAAAAAAGAAAGGAGGTTATGTGTTTGACCTGTATGTATGTCTGTTGGTCCGCGATTATCTCACGTTTGGCTTAAGCTATTTGGATGCGGTTTTCAGAAAAGTATTCGTTACAATAAGGAGAAGGTTTTAGTGCCTTAACCGACCAAAAAAAGAAAGGAGGTTCTGTGTTTGACTTGTTTTATGTATAATTTCGGTGTTTGTCTACTGATTTCTATGATTCTTTTTTTAATGAATAGGTAATAATGTTACCTTTTTTAAATTAGGGATGAATGAGAGCTTTACAGACGTAAGAGTAAACAAATATAATCAGGATGTTCCGAACTGCTAAGCTATCAGGAATTACACGTGTTATTGTGAGTCAACCGTAAAAGATAGACATATACTGTTGAGGATTTTTTTTTAGATAATTCTATGAAGAATATTTCCGCCAGACATGATTTCTATGTAAGTTTAACCATTAAGGCTGCACACGCGACGGAAGCTTAAAAAATTGAGTAACTTCTCCCGTTTTCCCAAAATTTCCCTTTACTTCTCTGCTGGAAAGTATACAAAAACCTGCGCAAGAGTATGAAGAATAATTGTACCAAGTTTCGTTAAAATCCGTCGAGTAGTTTTTGTTTCCATAAGGAACATACAAACCGACAGACAGACAGACAGACAGACAAAAATTTTACTGATTGCATTTTTGGCATCAGTATCGATCCCTAATCACCACCTGATAGTTATTTTGAAAATATATTTCATGTACAGAATTAACCTATCTACAGATTTATTATAAGTATAGATAATATATATAGTATATTTTTGATGAGATTGCCATTGAAGATCGTAAATGAAGTAATGTAGAGTAGTAATGTAGAATACCTCAGCACTCATCAAGCGATTAATTATTTGTAGCAGGAAAATAAAGAGATACACAATAACATTCTCAAGATTCTTTCGATTTCGAGGACTACACTTGGGACTTGGAATCAGTACATTTGAGCTAATATTAAAAACACGGCTATAAATTCTAATAAAGGGAAACCAGACATTCATATTTAGAAATGCCTCACCTACATTCAGAAGGTTAATGCGTAAAATACTGTAGTAAAAAATATGGTGGTCATGGGACTCCAGCCACACCGTTCTACTATCACTTAAAAACTCCAACACTCTTATTCACCTCTTATTACATCTGCGGGAATAAATGGGTAAATGTAATTCTAAACAGACACAGCCCAGTATCTATATATTGATTGTTTCATGTATCAATAAATATCGTCTGTCTTACCCACTGCGAATTATAGGCGTGAAAATAAGTATATAAAGCAAGAGCGGTTTGCCAGCGTAGCACAAAGCGGGGATCAAAAATTTAAGCTTACACCAGTGGAAACTTTCATTGTTATTCGTTCATTAAATTTGTGTTATAGTTTTAAATCCTTGGCTTTTTGGTTTGAGTTTTATTCTTCTACTAGTGGATCGTCCCAGCTTCGCACGGGTAGCGTTGTTTTTTTAAATATCTGAGGTTTCTTTCTTCTCTCACTGCTCAAGCATTGTGAAATTCAGCGTAATGTTTTCAATTTATTAAATTTATAGCACTCCCTTAACAGTGTAGTTTGGTGATTTTGAATGCGCTTTAATGAACGGTTCAGTATTTCCGTTTAATAGCAAATTTTGGAATAAAACGCTATGAAGTATTTATAACAATCTAAAAAATAAATCATTACGTTATGTAGGATGCAACTACTGGCGCCATCTAGTATGTTATATGTAAATTAGTAAAGATTTGGTTTCGATCACGGGCGCGATGGCTTATTAACCGACTTCAAAAAAGGAGGTTCTCAGTTCGATTGTTTGTATGTATGTATGTATAATTGTCCGCGATTATCTCGAGTTTGGCTTAAGCTATTTGGATGCGGTTTTCAGAACAGTATTCGTTACATTTAGGAGAAGGTTTTAGTGCCTTAACCGACCAAAAAAAGAAAGGAGGTTATGTGTTTGACCTGTATGTATGTCTGTTGGTCCGCGATTATCTCACGTTTGGCTTAAGCTATTTGGATGCGGTTTTCAGAAAAGTATTCGTTACAATAAGGAGAAGGTTTTAGTGCCTTAACCGACCAAAAAAAGAAAGGAGGTTCTGTGTTTGACTTGTTTTATGTATAATTTCGGTGTTTGTCTACTGATTTCTATGATTCTTTTTTTAATGAATAGGTAATAATGTTACCTTTTTTAAATTAGGGATGAATGAGAGCTTTACAGACGTAAGAGTAAACAAATATAATCAGGATGTTCCGAACTGCTAAGCTATCAGGAATTACACGTGTTATTGTGAGTCAACCGTAAAAGATAGACATATACTGTTGAGGATTTTTTTTTAGATAATTCTATGAAGAATATTTCCGCCAGACATGATTTCTATGTAAGTTTAACCATTAAGGCTGCACACGCGACGGAAGCTTAAAAAATTGAGTAACTTCTCCCGTTTTCCCAAAATTTCCCTTTACTTCTCTGCTGGAAAGTATACAAAAACCTGCGCAAGAGTATGAAGAATAATTGTACCAAGTTTCGTTAAAATCCGTCGAGTAGTTTTTGTTTCCATAAGGAACATACAAACCGACAGACAGACAGACAGACAGACAAAAATTTTACTGATTGCATTTTTGGCATCAGTATCGATCCCTAATCACCACCTGATAGTTATTTTGAAAATATATTTCATGTACAGAATTAACCTATCTACAGATTTATTATAAGTATAGATAATATATATAGTATATTTTTGATGAGATTGCCATTGAAGATCGTAAATGAAGTAATGTAGAGTAGTAATGTAGAATACCTCAGCACTCATCAAGCGATTAATTATTTGTAGCAGGAAAATAAAGAGATACACAATAACATTCTCAAGATTCTTTCGATTTAAGAAAATTAAGTTAACTATTTATGGTCAAAGGTTCAAGACTAAAAAAAATCAGTCAACCCTTTCAAATCAGCTTTTTGACAATATCATTTTAGACTAAAAAAAGGTATTAATACCAGGTTAGGGCCAGCGCTGACTGCCGGCATGGCATGGCAAAGGATTTAGGTACAGATATAGCATTTTTAATCTTATTACCATGAGTATAGAATTCATTTTACTTCATTTTGACACAACGATGTCGACGTTCTGTTCTACCGCGGCCTCCCTCGGCATCGTTGTGTCAAAATGAATTCTATATACATGGTAATAAGATTAAAAATGCTATATCTGTACCGAAATCCTTTGCCATGCCATGCCGGCAGTCAGCGCCGGCCCTTATAATCCGATATATCGAGCGAATAAAAAAGTATATTAAACTAGGCGGCAAATACTTTTATAACATGACAATATAATATTTGGGCGATTCCGCTATAGACGATTTGCGACATTATTTTTTTAATCACGTTATTAGTTATATTTTTTGTTATTAGTGGAAAGAAGAAAGTCTAAATTTGATATAAAATCTATTTTTATCTGATTTTACTCAGTATTTGCTTTTCGGGTGCATTACTAAAGTTTACCATCCAAAGAGTTGTTACAAACCGTAAAATCATGGCTGCCAACACTGGCGCGAAACATCTGTCGCTGACAGTTTCAGGTATGTTTCACCGGCTAAACGTGTAGTGACCATATTTATTTATCCTCATATATCAAAATATGTAAGTATATGTAGTTATTTATTGAGTATTATAGACTACTAGATCACATTATTAACTTGTTGCACCCGCGATACAAAAGATATAAAAGTTTATTTTTTTTACAGAAATGAAGAGCTATTATTCTGAAACTTTGCAAAAGTAAGAAGAAATTAAAACTTTATTTAAATGAATCGTTTTTACGAATGTCATGATTGCTAGATTAAAATAAACCTTATCTAAAATTGGTTGCACCCGCGATCTTAATGTCAGATCGCGGGAGCAAATTTCTATCACTTCAACTTTTAGTGTAATTAGTTACATATTTTGTTTTTTGTTATGCCTTGATAATAATATACGTTAAATACAATTGATGATATATATTTAATAACTGTGTTTTTATTTACATTTTGTTAGTTTTAGAGAATTTTCGGTCAAATTGACAACAGGGCAACTCAAGGAGGCTGCTGCATTCTTCATTAAAAGAAAATCCTGAGCTTCATGCCAAACACCATTGGCACCGTCGGGAAAGAGCTCGTGATACCAAACGGAGAAAAAAAATACTCAATATCGTTATGTGGGAATGTGTCAGAGCGATATAGATGAAGATGGAAAAGTGAGAGTACAATTTATGACGAGAATTGAGTGCAAACGTTACACAGAAATTGTTAATGACATAGCAGACGGGCAATTTGATGAAATTATCGCGAAGCTGGAAGCACCAGAGAAAAAGACTGAAGGAAATAGGATGATAATACAATTTCCGGCAAATACTGACGTATTAGAAAAAATACATTAATATAAGTGATAACAAAAGTATGCTAATTAGTAGTAAATATGTTTTGTTCTCTGATTTCGTTTCTATATAAGTTAAATTGATGTTTGTATTCACTTAAATTAGACTGGTTGCACCCGCGATAATTTAATGTTGCACCCGCGATTGATTAAAAAACTAATAATTCATTGTCTATTTCCTTTTTGTTTACAGTTTTTGTTTTATTTACTTTGTTACTTAAACAGTCTACAAAATACTAAGGCATAACATATTAAATGTATCACAATTAACAGATTTATGCGTTTCCTGTCTATGATCTGGAAAGGTTGGGCCAAACACGTTGCACCCGCGATGGCACTTTGAACCTTCCTCCTAGCTTTTTTAATACTATTTGAAAATCTTTCTCAACTAATATAAAGGGAAAATATGAAAATGTAGCTTTTTTAAGACTCATTTCATTAAAAATGTTTTTTATTGAATTAAATCGAACTAAAACATGCGTCTAAATGTTGCACCCGCGATAATGGAATGACCCTTTTGCTTAAATTTTTTTTTTTTTACAAAAACATATAAGTTGCACAATTCATATTTTTTTAGTCAAGTCTCATTTAACTTTAAAAATATTAACATGAATTAAAAATCTCATTATTTCACTTACAAAAGAAAATTTCATACCCAATTAGCTCAATTACTTTTGTTCTCGAAACAAGAAAAGTGTTTCAACTTAAAATGATATTTTAATTCAATAAAGTCCTGTCTTGTTGTTTATACTAACGACATTTCGTGTCGCGAGATTAGAAAAAGTGGAATTACTTGAAAACAAAACGGGATTACGCCACTTTATTATTTAAAAGTTCAAAACTCAAGAGATCTTGCGAATAAGTGAGAAAAACAAAACAAAAGAAAGTAATAACTTTCATCGGAACTTTGTACGGGAGTTTTTGTAACGATATTTGGTGACAATGATTTAGGATTATTATGAGATTAAATGAGTTTAATTTTAGTGTTGTTTTTATCTTTGTTTTGATTACATACATACATATATACATATACTCATAAACATAACATACATAACATAAACATAAACGTTCACGCCGAATATCCCCGAAGGGGTTGGCAGGGGTACTAATACTTCTGAACATCACGTGACTTTGTCACCTGGTGTTCAGAGTTCCCACGTTTTGCATGGACAGTGTACTCACGTGATAGGGTTATATACTCACGGCTATAAATCCCTTAACGGGGTAGCCATAGCTTTGGAATGAGAAATTCCTCAGCCACTTTTGGAAGTTGATCGGGAAAAGATGGTAATAATAAATGTTTTTGGTGACGGGTCTCCAGCCACATCGCCTCTTACGATCACCCACGGTGGAAATGGGGTAGTGTTATTCTAAGCCGACACTACACGGCACTTGTACTGCTTGCACTTGCACTTGTTTTGATTACTTATCTGAAAGAGTGGAGCTGGGCACAACAGAGCGGATGGAGGAAAAGAATCGGAAGAGATATATAGAGCCTATGTGGATGGTATTGTAAGAAGAGGATTGCCTCGTAAAACGTTTCTTCACCAGATGGAAAACCTTTTTATAAAGCTGGCAGTTCAAAATAATACGAACAAAAATGCATACATTCGAGAAGACACTACAAGGCACATTTCGCCCTGTAGTGTCGGCTTAGAATAGCACTACCCCGTTCCTGCCGATGGGTGTACGTAAACGGCGACCAACGGTATTCGGGCTTTTAAGGGATTTTTGGGCGATGCGGTTGGGGACCCATCACTTCACCAACAACCTTTACTTTACCATCTTTATCCCACTCGATTTTCCAAAGGAGGCTGAGGAATTTCTAATTCCTTAGCTCTGGCTACCCCTTTTAGGGATTTATAGCCGTGAGTATATGTATGTATGTATATGTATACGAGAAGATTAATAAATATGCAAGAAGCAAAAGAAATTTGTCAGTATTAAGTGGCGATCGATTGTCTTTGCCTACCCCAATGGGAATATAATGGGGTGAGTGTGAGCAAGTAAGTATGAAATTAGATTACCTTTCAGATGAGCTTTGATTTTTATATGAATAATTTATTAGGTATCTCTATACGAGGATCGCTTATTTTATTATACTGCCACCAGTTACAACACTTTTTACATTTTTATACCTCCCCTGTTGTGTAAAACAAACGAAATCTGGGAGACCTATTGTATTGTTTATCGCGATTTAGTGCGAAATTCTTCTATCCTTTGTTTGTTTTATACTTTTTAAGTCGTGTTTGCGTTCCCTTCCTAATTTTTTTACGAATTCTGAAGGCCACTTGTCTACCTTTTCATATAGAGTGCAAATGTTGAGAACGTCAAACTATCACATAATTTCAATGTTTTTGACATGAAAACCTCATATGGGGATTATTACTAATAAATAAAAGAAAAAATAAAGGAAAGAATAATTTCGACACCGGCGGGGTTCGAACTCGCGACCTCATGTCGAATTTTTTTTTCCATTAACTATCTTTTATTCAAATTATATTATGGAGGTCATTTGCTGTGTAGTGTCAGCTTAGAATAGCACTACCCCATTTCTTCCCTTGATCTCGACTTAGGGAATTGGGGCTTTTTTGGGCAATTTAATGGATTTTTGGGCAATGCGGTTGGAGTGGAGACCCATCGCCAAAAACCTTTATTTTATCATCTTTTGCTTACTTAACTTCGGAAAGCGGCTGCGGGATTTCTAATTTCTTATCTCTGGCTACCCGTTTAGGGATTCATTGCTGTGAGTATATGTATATATGATGGAGGTTTGGTAGTTATAATAACTTGAATACTACAATAAATCTTGACTTAATATTTTGTAAAAGTCTCAAACGAAATTCAAGCAATCATTGTTTAACGAACACAATATCATTTCAAATTGAAGTAACCAAGTAAAACAAAACTAAGAAGTTGAAATTCAGTCTTAACTTTTGAATGAAATACTCTTAGCTTTGTGGCAGACTTTACTGTCTGATGATAAACTACAGACGACGGGATTTCTGAGTTAATACATAATATTAAGTGGTATTCAGTAAACAATATATAATCTTCCGATAAGTGTACGCAAAAGACGACTAACGGTATTGGCGCTATCAAGTGAATTTTGGGCGATGCGGTTGGAGACCAATCACCAACAACCTTTATTGTACCATCTTTTCCCCACTCAACTTTCCAAAAGTGGCTGAGGAATTTCTAATTCTATGGCTCTGGCTACCCCTTCTAGGGATTTATAGCCGTGAGTAAATGTATGTATGTAATATATTTATCCTTAACTCAACTGAAACTCAAACGTTCACGCCGTATATCCCTGAAGGAGTTAGCAGAGGTACTAATACTTCTGAACGCAACGTTACATCATCACCTGATGTACAGAGTACACAGGTTTTACTTGCACAGTGTGCTCACGAGATAAGGGGCAGGACTATCGCCGTTTTTACGAATATGCTGTCCCATGAATCATGTGACATGATTAAGCACAACCAAGCCATGTGGGTTTCCTCACAATGTATTCCCTCAACGTTAACGATCCAGATATATTAACCACATATATGGCTTTAGAAAAGCAAATTGGTGTAGGCCCGAGCCGGGATTTGAACCCCTATCGTCTGCTCGATAAGGGTGCTCTACCCATTGAGCTATCTCAGTTGTTGTTTTAACTTGAATACTATAATTAATTATTAATTATATACTTGGGTTAATATTTTGTTGTTACATCTGCGGATATTCTCAAACGAAACTCAAGCAATCATTGTTTAAAGAACACAATATCATTTCAAATTGAAGTACATACATGCATACATATACTCACGGCTATAAAGCCCTAGAAGAGGAAGCCAGAGCTAAGGAATCGGAAATTCCTCAACCACTTTTGGAAATTATAGTGGGGAAAAGATGGTAAAAATAAAAGTTGTTGGTGATCGGTCTCCAACCGCATCGCCTAAAAATCCCTTAAAAGCCCCAATACCTTAAGTCGCCTCTTACGTACATCCACGGATAGAAATGGGGTAGTGCTATTCTAAGCCGACACTACACAGTAAATTGAAGTAACCAAAAGAAACAAAACTAAGAAGTTGAAATTCTGTCTTAACTTTTGAATGAAATACTTTTGGTTTTGTGGCAGACTTTACTGTCAGATGATAAACTATAGACAACGGGACTGCTGAGCTTTGAGTAGTGAAGTATATGGAGATAACATAAAGTACATAAAATCCTGCCTATTTTTGAAACCAAAATGGCCGACTAGTGTTGGCTAGTAATCGATACTTTTTATCGATAATATTATAGCTGGTATTATAGCTGAAGCAACTGGTCGTGCCAACCCTAGGATCTAGAAAAAAATAATAAATATTTAGATTTCTGCATTGGGTGGTCCATTAACATAAAAATGGTGATTACGATTCGTGCTTCGAATAAACTTAAAAGTATTTGCTGAAACATAGTAGCTATGGCTACTGATATAGCCTAAATCATGCAATCCGTACATGTGACGTTGAGGGCGTAAAGCCAGTAACTAATTAAAAAAAACAAGCGCTTGCTTTGTAAATAGTGGGTTTACTGTTTTTTATTCTATTAACCTTCATTTATTGCGCCATTTGTTGGCTTGTCAAAAACCAGAATGAACAGCAGTGGTAACAGTAATGGCCATCTCAAGAAATAAAATATTTGTATTTTTCATTATTATTTATTATTATAGAAATATTAATAATTAACTCTTCATAATTAAAAATTAACACTTTATTCTCACTTCTGGACATATAATAATATTTAAAAAATATTTAAAAGCAAACCTAAAACTACTTATGTAACAGGTAACAAAAAAAATAAAAAAAACAAATTATACTAAAACCTTTCAGTTAGAAAATATTATTTAACTTTATAAAATAAACCTCACTGTCTAAAATCATGTTCCATTTAACAAAAATATCTAGCATAACTGGCAAAACAAAAGAAAAATACGTAGTAGCCGTAGCCGTCTCTGGGCAAAAAAAACTATTAAACATACATATATATATTCTCACGCCCCTAGTTCCCTTTGGGGTAGGCAGAGACTATCGATCGCCACTTCGTACGATCCTGGCACCCCTCTGGCTTCGTTTACATCGATCAATCTTTTCATACATGTCCTTTATTCTTCATACTTCTGACGCCTGCCTTTTTAAGAACACTCGCTATTTAGTCCAAATGTGTCAAAAAATATTATGGATTTTATTTACAAAAATTTATGTATGAAAGGAACATTAAAAAGAAATATTGAGTAACGATGCGTAACAAATTACTCATTTCTAAATAAAACAATCTTATACAAATAATTTCTATATGTGATTTTTTCTGTACATTTTTCCAAAGTATTTGAAGTGTATTTCTATGTATGTTTTTATAACGGCTTTAATTATTAATATTTGATGCTGGGATTGTGTGTCATCCTTTAAACGTGTTACGTCTAATGTTCTATTAAAATCGCTTGCTATAAAATGAAGTGAACATTTATTTATTATGTTTGGTCTAATATTTTCCATTCCGATTGCTTCTAGCCATTTTCGCCTTTTGGATTCGTTTTTGGGGAGTCTGAAATAAGTAGGTTTTTTTCATATGATATCGATATAATACATCGACGATAGTAAAAAAACATCCCTATCTTGAACATAACCTTAAACTTAAATTCAATAAATCTATATCAAATAGTATTGAAAACTCTGTAAATACACTTCACTCTATAAAATTCAGTATACAATTAAAGTAGGATTAGCTATAAATGCTATATGAGTCTGCTATATGGTGCTATAAAGAATAAAATCACAATAATAATAGTCGATTTATTAGTTTTCCCATTTCTATCCGGTGAATTGTTAAATTAGGTCGATTCCTGCTTAAGTAGGCTACACAGGCCAGAATAGAACACTTCACCATTTTTAACAGAATTTCATCACTATACCACTGTTCATTTCACAAATAATTGTTATTTTTCTACAACATTTCAATGTTTACAAACAAATCAAACCATAGACAACAAAAAACTTTGAAACTTAAATGGCGGATTCATCCACGAATTCTATATATAGTTATGTATAAGATCTTGTGGCCAGCATTTTTAAAATGGTGTTGGTCTTAATGACACCCACAAAAATCCTATCATCAGACAGAGATAACAACAGCTAATCATTTCGTCAAACACAATTTTGACAGAAAAGTTTATATAGAACATTATGTGATCTCCATATACTTCACTACTCAAAGCTTCTGTCTGAGTAATACATTTCAAGTGACACACATCAAACAATATCTTTAGTCTAAACTCAACTCAAACTCAAACGTTCAAGTGGTATATCCTCAAAGGAGTCAGCAGAAGTACTAATGCTTCTGAACATCACGTGACAATATCTCCCAGTGTACAGAGTTCCCAAGTTTTGCTTGGACAGTGTACTCACGTGATAGGGGGCAAGCCTATCGCCTTTTTTACGAATACACTGTCACATGACGAAGTACAACTTAGGCATGTGGTTTTCCTCACGACATTTTCCCTCACCGTTAGCAACCATGATAAATTAACCACACATATGTCTTTAGAAAAGACAAATTGGTGTAGGCTTGACCCTTAATCATTTTATTCGCGGCTTATATCAATATCTTTATTCACGGCTAGAATTGAAATAAGATTAGAATCTTGGGGAAATAAAGGACGTTTGTCGATGGGTCGTCAACCGCATCTCCACCAACTGCATAAAAAGTTATCAAACCTTAACTACACTAAAAAGAGAGTAATTTTAGCCGAAATTAGTATAAACACTCGGTTATCGTGCAAACGACTAGTGTTCGAATCCTGGGTCGGGCCTACACCAATTTTTCTTTTCTAAAGACATATGTGTGGTTAATTTATCATGGTTGTTAACGGTGAGGGAAAACATCGTAAGGAAACCCACATGGCTGAGTTATACTTAGTCATGTGACAGTGTATTCGTACAAAACGGCGATAGGCCTGCCCCCTATCACGTGAGTACACTGTCCATGCAAAACGTGGGTACTCTGAACACCAGGTGACAAAGTCACGTGATGTTCAGAAGTATTAGTACCTCTGCCAACCCCTTCGGGGATATTCGGCGTGAACGTTTATGATTATGCTTATGCTTATTAGTATAAAATTATTGTTGATTGGTGGTATCCCATGATGTTAATAAAAATAACGTTTAAAGTTGGCTGAGAATAGCATTTTAATATCTGTTACCGTGTGAGCGTCTAAATATATTAATATTCTCTTGGTGCTGGTGTTGTAAATTCATCATGAATACTTGATTTTAACACTCTTCCCTTCTTATTTCAAGGATTGATTTAAAAACTTTAGCTACACTTTGTATTATACAGATACTCACGGCTATTAATCCTATAAAAAAGGTAGACACATCTTTAGAATTCGAAATTAATTAGGTTCGTTAAGACTTAAAGACTCAAACGTTTACGCCAAAGTGGCAGAGGTACTTATACTATGATTACCTGCAGAGCAAGCACGAGCGGTGTTTAAACTAGTTATCGCGTGGGATAAAGCAGCCATCTCTTACGCACTTACTTAGTATCTTATACTGCCATCTCATTCTAACCGTTATCGCGTCGATAAAATAGCGCTCGTGCTTGCCCTTTGGGTATTCCGGATACCTACGCTTTGCTTGGAAACGTGAGTACACGTAAGTACAACGTTATAGGGGACAGGCCTATCCCCGCCGGTGTCAAAATTTTTCTTTCCTTTATTTATTCCTGCTGTGTAGTGTACTACTCAACTTCTTCCGGTGGGTGAACCCAAGAGGCAACTAAGGGTATTGGGGCTTTTTAAGGGATTTTTGGGTGATACGGTTAGAGACCCATCACCAACAACCTTTGTTTTACCATTTTTCCCCACGCAACTTCTAAAAGTGGCTGAGGAATTTCTAATTCCTTAGCTCTGGCTACCCCTTCTAGGGATTTATAGCCGTGAGTATATGTATGTATGTTTATTTATTAGTAATAATCCCCACATGAGGTTTTCATGAACAAAAACATTCTAATTACATGACTAAGTATAAGTCAGTCATGAGAAAAAGACTTCGAAATAAAGGATGGGTAGAAAACAGGTATCTAGCCACATCACCCAGTAATTACTGAACTTACTTACTTACTTACTTATACTCACGGCTATATTTCCCTAGAAGGGGTAACCAGAGCTAAGGAATTTTAATTCCTCAGCCACTTTTGGAAGTTGATTGGGGAAAAGATGGTAAGAATAAAGGTTTTTGGTGATGGGTCTCCAACCGCATCGCCCAAAAATCCAATAAAAAGCCCCAATACCCTTAGTCGCCTCTTACGACACCCGTGGGTAGAACGGGGTAGCGACATTCTAAGCCGGCACTACACGGCAAATACTGAAATAGCCTTAAAACCCTCTGACGCCTCATACGACAACCATGGAAACTGATTAGTGCTATTCTTAGACCTATACAGCTCTTTAGTATCATAGTTGTCATGCTCAGAACATAGTAGTAGCACTACCTCATTTCTTCACATGGGTGATCGTAAAAGGTGACTAAGAGTATTGGGTCTTATTAAGAGATTTTTGGGCGATGCGGTTGGAGACCCATCAGATAAACATTAATTTTAAAATATTTTTCCCACTGATCTTTCAAAAGTGGCTGAAGAATTTTCTGATGCTGAAACTCTGGCTACCCGTTTTAGGGATTTATAGCCGTAAGTATATTCAGTCACTTTTTCCTCGTTCACCAATCTGATTACTTTCTTAGTATCAATAAAGTTATTAACAGACTCATTAATTTCTAAAATCTAAAACGAGATAACCATAGTAAGAGTAAATTAAAAACCAAACGTAATTGTTTAACAATATAATCAACAAGAAAAACATAACAACAATAAATAAATCAACTACAACATGAATTCAGTTGAAAATGACTTAAATTAATAGGCTTCAACACATTATTTACATGACAACCATTCATGACACAGACATACAATCATAGTATAATAATGAATACTATGGACAAAACTACCTCTTTCGGGTGTCGTAAGAGGCGACTCAGGGTATGGGGCTTTTTAAGTGATTTTTGGGCGATGTGGTTGGAGTCCCATCACCAATGATACTTTATTTCTACTATATTTTTCCTTATCAATTTCCAAATTTGGCTGAGTAGTTTCTACCTACCCCTACCCCTTTTTGGGATTTATGGAAGTGAGTATATATATGTATGTGGACAAAATGGCTATTCCCTACCCAAGGTTTAGTTCGATAGCTATACAGTCATTGACTTACCAAGAATATATACCAAGGATCTTCTGCTATAATAGCCTAGATTGCACTAAAATTATAACAAAATGGCGCTAACCCTAGCATGTCTTTTTTCACTCACACAAACGGTTTCTAACAATTTTCTTTCGCCAATGTCCATACTAAATGACATATTCATTATTAAACTATGATAAAAGATACAAACTAGATTAATAATGATGATGATCCTTATTGTGATGGATGGTTTTGTAAATGGGGATCTTAACAGGGTAAGGCTGAGGAACATGTACTGTTACAGTCTTCTCGACTTTGTAAGGGACTCTCTTTTCTACTGGATAAGGCACATGTTTGACGATGGGGTAAGGAACAACTTTCTCGAATGGGATAGAAATTTCAGTCTCCACTGGCACAGGAACGGGTTTGTGCACTGGCACTTTAACTGGATAAGGCTGAGGGACTCCAATAAGAATGGGCTTAGGAACATTAATGTGAATTGGCTTATGTACAGGGACTGTCACATGTTTGTACAAAGGCACAGCAACGGGGCTTTCTACATCAGTATGTTCTCCAACGTCGTAAGCTTGAGTTTGGTGGAAATCTTGTCCATGACCGTAACCGGAGTCACCGTGAAGCAAACTGTTATCGCCTTGGCTCAAATCGTGACCTCCATGACCAAAATCGTGTCCACCATCTTCTAGAACGAATCCTTTCTCGTTGTTACCACCGTTTCCATGCCCTTGTTCTTGACCATGTTCAGAACCGAAATCTTGAGCAGCTTGTACATAAGAATCTCCATCATTAGAATGTCCACCGTATGATGAAAAATCTTCACCCCCGTGTCCACCACCTCCGCCTAGATTAAACCCTCCATGTCCTTGACCCCCATGTTCGAAGCTTTGGAAGTTTTGTTCCTGAGAATCGTGTCCGGATAATCCAAAGTTGTTCTGCCCTCCGTAGCCTGAGAATTGTTGGCCGTGTCCTTGGAAGTCATGTGACGGAGGCGCCGGGTATTCGTAGCCTGAAGATCCACCGTCATGGCCGGTTGATTCGCCTGAGTGACTGGCCTTGCACACGGCAACTGCCAGTGTGAAAACACAAATCTGGAACAAATAGAAATGATGATTAATAAAAATATATAGGGTAAATTGAAAATAAAAGATTGTTTTTACGTATTTTATATCCTTGAAAAAGTTTAAATCTCATTTTCTTTTTGAAATAAAGTGACTATACAGCCTGAATAGTCAGACAACCTCTTTTTGGAATTTATAGGTGTAAGTTTAGGTAGGTAGTTCAATAAAAATCTTTCTTCTGATGGGCACTCTTCATTTGCCCAGAATCTCAATAATACTGTTTCAGAAATAAAGAAAATGTAATTAAAGAAATAATTTAGTAAAAAAACTATAACAAACAAACTCAAAATATTAATCTGATGCATTTTAAAGTTCAATTACCCACTTAAAAGGTATATACAGTACAAATCACTTAACCGGATTCTTAATTCACCTCTCACTGTATATTAATTATATCATCCGTTCACTTCATATCAAAGTCTTCAGATATTAACTGTTTTGTTAAAATGTTACATTTAATTTTGTAAAGTATTATTCAACTTTCTTTATGGGTGTCATTTAACAATTTAACTCCCAGAAAATCTACCAAAGCTTCGAAAAAAAACCTTAGGTATTTTTAGAAGTTGAATAGATTAAAGATAAAATGATGATTAGTGATTATGTTGAGTCATCAACCTCATCGCCCAATGATCACTTAAAAAGCCCCGTACTGGAATTTGGCTCTTACGACAACCGTGGGAGAAATGGATGAATGCTATTCTTAGCTACTACACATTACATAGATAAAATATTGGCATGCCCTTAAACCCAGAAAATGTTACCTATTACGACATACATACATACATACATATACTCACGGCTATAAATCCCTAAAAGGGGTAGCCAGAGCTGAGAA
The DNA here is from genome assembly GCA_963576735.1 of Bedellia somnulentella. Classification (NCBI taxonomy): domain Eukaryota; kingdom Metazoa; phylum Arthropoda; class Insecta; order Lepidoptera; family Bedelliidae; genus Bedellia; species Bedellia somnulentella. The sequence continues at coordinate 11,071,603 of OY755194.1, forward strand.
ATTATAAATTCCTCAGCCACTTTTGGAAGTTGAGTGGGGAAAAGATGGTAGAATAAAGGTTGTTGGTGATGGGTCTCCCTTAAAAAGCCCCAATACCGTTGGTCGCCTCTTACGTTCACCCACCGGAAGAAAAGGGGTAGTGCTATTCTTAACCGACACTACACAGCAAGTGTATGTGTATAGACTTAAGTGTATGTTTACACTTTCAAACCATAAAATAAGTAATTGTTGCATGACATAAAGATTGGACAACATTAATCGTAGATATTTCGGTCAAAAAGATATTTGTCTAATGCTAGAGCACATTTTAATTAAATTTCTAATCAGCTGACCGCAAATTGAAAGTGTTATGTTACGTAAAACCACAGTACTCATAACATACGGTATTAGTATCACAGATTCACTTACATCTTCACAGTTGACCAGTCAGAACTTTGTAAATTGAATGAGGAAGTTTGTTTGTTCGTAAAACATACATATACTCACGGCTACAAATCCCTAGGGGTAGCCAGAGATAGGGAATTTGAAATTCCCCAGTCACATTTGGAAGTTGCGTGGGGGAAAGATGGTGAAATGAAGGTTGTTGGTAATCTTCAACCGTATCGCTAAAAAAATCCCTTAAAAGCCCCAATACCGTTAGTCACCTCTTACGTACCCTTACTGAAAAAAATGGGTAGTGCTATACTAAGCTGATATTACACAGCATTCACTTAGATCTTCACAGTTGACCACTTAGAGCTTCGTAAATCGAATGAGGAAACTTGTTTGTTCGTAAAACATACCTTTCTTTACTATCGGGTTTTCCCCACAAAGTGAATGAATAGAACTAGACAAACAATGTCTCAACCATTTTGGGTGTTGAGAGTGGAAAAGGTAGTATTTTTCTGCTGGGTATTTTCCTCTAGAGATTTTTTGATATAGGTTTTAATTTTAGGACGCTAGGACTCTAGGTTAAAGATTCACTTTTAAAACATTACTCATAATAGGTACAAAAAATAAAAACTATAAAAAAGAGCGATAAAATAAGGTTCTAAATTAAAACCATTGAAATAAGAATCAATAAAAACTGAAAATTTTCTCTTCTCTCTATTTCTAAAAAAAATCTCTTTGTTTGCCCAATTAAAACACACTCTCGCATAATATTAAGAAAACAAAAATGTTATTCTCTCAAATAAAAAATCATATTCCGTTGTAATACTACCTCTTTCACCAAAAAACTCAAAAAAAGAAAAAAAACCTCGAATTTGATGAGTCACAAAAAGTAACATGAGGCAATGAACTCAATACGATCAATTCTGCTGAATGTTGTAGTATAAATTCTCCTTATTTATCTTATGCTTTATTTTGAACTTGAAATTGTGATTTAAAAGTTCTAATTATAACAAAACATTTTAAATGTCTTCGTGGTTGTTGTTCAAATATAAGAGTCTATAGTTAAAAACAGAAGTATTATAATTTAGTAGCTGTATAGCCATCAAAACTATTTATTGTATACAAACTATCGTTAAAGTTTTTGATATTATCACCATTTCATAAAAACTAACCAATATTTTTTAGTGTTTCCATTAACTTATTCTATACAAATACGGCTATAAATCCCTAGAATGAATAGGCGGAGCTAAGGAATTAGAAATTCCTCAGCCACTTTTGAAAAGTTGTGTGGGGAAAAGATGGTAAAATAAAGGTTGTTGGTGATGGGTCTCCAATCGCATCGCCCAAAAATCCCTTAAAAAGCCCCAATACCATTATTGCCTCTTACCAACTATTACCAACCGGAAGAAATGGGGTAGTGCTATTCTAAGCCGACACTAGTAAATTATTTTATATCTATCCAAAATCTACACCTTAATACATATTTTCATTTAGTTATCGTTCGTCACGTTGATCGGTAAAATAAATAACCTTTCATTTTCAAAATAGGAATTGCGGCCCCGAATGTGAGTTAGAATCAATTAATTGCTGTATTACGTTCATTTCAATTCGTTCTATTTTACCTAAATTGAGCAACAGATGACTTAATTTTACGTGAATTGATTTGAACGGTAATAAGATTTGATTGTTCATTGTAGTATTAGATTAAATGTACCTTTTTTATACGAAGGTATTTTTAGCTGTAGAACTTGGAAACTGTGATGATATTTACTATAGTGTTTTACAACATTTTCCTCGTATAAAAATTTATGTCATGAAAATCACATATATACAATATCACGAAAAAGACGCAAGATAGAAAAATTAGTGCACTTAAGCATAGGTCCCTCAGAAATAGTTGTATGTTAAGTTATGTGATCCATTTATAAATATTGTGATTCGTAAAAAGTGCAGTGTGGTAATGGAGTAATGACATTAAAGGACCACCGTGGTCCTTTAATGTCATTACTTTAGCTCAAATCAAATAGAAATATGTAAAAATGGCCGGCGTCCGAAGTATGAAAAATATAAGACCATTTATAAAAATATATATGATGGTGATGTGATGGAATAAAGCTCGAGTGATTTGCCAGGATCGTACAAAGTGGCGTTCGATAGTCTCTGCCTACCCCAATGGGAACTAACGGCGTGAGAATATGTATGTTCATATTTAAGTCCGCAGCACTTTTGCCTTCCAACCTTTTTTTTAACATACATACAGCCATAAATCCCCATAAGGAGTAGCCAGAGCTATGGAATAAGAAATTCAAAAAGAAACCCATTTTTGAAGTTGAGTGGCAAAAAATTGTAAAATAAATGTTTTTGGTGATGGTCTCCAACCGAAAATCACTTAAAAAGCCCCGATACTCTCAATCGCCTCTTATGGTTACTTATGAGAAGAAAAGAGATAGCTCTATTCTAAGCCGACACTACACAGCTGTTTTTAAAATTAAAGCAATACAAAAAAAATACCGAAAAATATGTCATGCTTTAGCGTATAATCTCATGTTTTCTTACACTTTTAGTCTCGCCAGTTTGATGTAACACTGATTAAGGCTAGACATTTTTTGTTCTTCACCAAAGTGGAACGACTATTCTTAGATCAGTTTTTACTCCACTTTTGCTCGATACATTTTCGCACGAACACGTTATGTCATATCTTTGAATTGTGTTATTTTGTGATGTTATTACAACTAAAGGTCTTTAAAAATATTTACTTTTAGTGAAGAAACAATATTTTTAAGACAGTGATGATTTGATTTAGAATAGCTTACAATCTAAGATATATTAGTAAGATATTGCGATGAACTTTATGTCTTGTTATTAAATCAATCTACACTGAGTAAATGGATAGTAAAGCGAAAAGCATTAGAATATCGTTCGACAAATTTGAATATGTATTTTTGTAACCCATTTCTTGTCGTAGGAGATTGTTTTTTTCCTGAAGAACTATATAGGTGCCTACAGATATTAAAACTTTGTTATATCAACCAGCTTTAAGTAAATAGGTGTTTTTATGATGTTTTAATAAATTTTTACCAATTTTCTGTTATCAAAAAATAAGGGACATATAGAGCCAAGATTTATGTTTCGTACGTACACGATTACAAATTAAGGGCCTTAAGTAAGTGAAAGTAATTTTTTTAATACGATTCGATATTTATTAGTGAACACTACACGGCAATCCATTATAGTAGACCAAACAATTATTACCAAATTGTGATCGACTTACAAGTAAAATAAGTTACATAATAAATAGGTCAGTAAATTGGTATATCAAAGCGCTGCACCGATGCATCAGAGTAAAAGGGATTATTTCCTATACGTTCACTTTTTTCGCATCAAGTTCTTGTTGATGGTTCCTTTCGTTTTAAGAAGTAATGTTATGTAAGTGTTTATGATTTTGCGATACTTAGCTTGTATGGTTTACTATTGTTTAATATCTTAAGGCATAGGTCAAAAAATGTATACTAAGTGTTAAACATCGGGAAATAGATGAAATATGTTTTAATATGCATATTTATTAAGATCAGTTGCATTATTTTTATATTTTTTAAAATATCGTAAAATCACGACAGTTTTAATAGTTTTTAGTATACAAGTAGCAAACGAAGTAATATTTAAATATTCTCTAATTTGAATAGCCAAGTAAAAAGGGTTCGAAAGTTTTTTTTTATTTTGAATTGTTTTCCCAAACTTATGAAGCATATATTAGATAAAGAATATGGCTAAAATGCGTTTGGAGATAACTTGAGATAAAATTGTTAGAAATTATAATATAAAAATAATAAAAGAATAAAAAAGGGGTTATAAAAAATCAATTTGCTATTTTCTTGGCAATATTATTAAGGGATTATTTTATTTATTTCCTGAATCCTAAGTCTCTTGAACACAAAATTATTATAAGGACATTATTTATTTTCCCTTAAGTTATTCATTAGAAATACAAAATAATATTTATAATATATGTTTTTGTAAAAAGTTGCATTTTTAATTTTTTAATTAATTTTTTTATGAATAATCCAAAGTTGTACTTACAAAAGTCTTCATAGTGTAATGTTTAGGTGGCGGATGTTGTCCCGCTTGGAACACTTAACGAAATGATACAGTCACGACAAGTGAACTAAGTATTTATAGTGTAAGGAAGTGATTGCTTGTATTTTGAGAAAGGCTTCACTTTTGGTGAAGTGAACTTCGATGGTAAAAATTTTGTAGACTTCGCATGGTGATGTTTTTGTTTCGGTTTTTTTTATTGAAGTAAACTGTTTTCTGAATGAAATGGATATTGTATCATTGATTTAGAAAAAATCTAATGTGTCTAAAAAGTACATAAATAAAAAGAAATCAATTATTCATTGTTACAATACATATACATTGTACATGTACGCAAAAGAAATATACAATAAATGTAAATAAAGAAATTATAACAAGTTTAACCGTACAACAACAATCCTTATAACCATCAACAATATCACAACCATCGCAATAGACCATGTTAACTTGCCAGATATCTAAGACTATTATTGAAGATTCTACAAAAAACAATGGCCGAAATACACTCTCATTAAAGGTCCATGCAATTGAACAACTACTATTTTAAACCTTATTATCTTATTTTTACTCATATTTAAATTAAAACATAAGGCGAATTTGTATATTAGTAGCTGTCTGGAAAGATATGCATTTTAAGCAGTAAAAGGTGGTTTCAATTATGGTTACTAATGGCTTCAATATAGTACCTTTACCATCTCTGCAGGGATATGAGAAGTAACCGATAAGTATGAGAGTACGTAACAAAAGCATGTAATCTTTTCACAGTGTATTTTTTTCTATTTTTCCTCTTTCTCAACAACCTTTACTTTACCATCCTTTCCTCACTCAATTTTCCAAATGTGGTTGAGGAATTTCTAATTCCTTAGCTCTGGCTACCCCTTCTAGGGATTTATAGCCGTGAGTATATGTATGTATGTATGTTTTCCTCTTATATATTTTAGTAATACTATAATATAACTTGATGACTATATTGTCTAGATTGAATATATAGGCGTTGATGTAGACAAATCCTAGAAACGACAAATAAAATAATTATTTTTTTTCATTATGAACTCATTACACACTTTGACAAAAAGTTGACCTTATTTAAAGGCGCATATTTATCGTGTCTGTCAAGTCAAACACATAATACTGTGTGTCTAAATATTTTTTTCTGTTTGTGTAAATTTTATACCTTATGTATAATTTTAACCTAAAAAGCCAAACAAAGTTACGCAATTTTCATACAATATTTTACAAAGTTATGCTTCGCTGGTTAATCCCGATTATTATAATACATATATAATTTTGCTTTTGCTATTAAGTGCTCAAAAGGTTATAAAACAAGTGATTTGTTAGGATCCTAAAAAGTGACGATTGATAGTCTCTGCCTTCCCAAATGAAAACACTGGCCGTGAATATAAATGAGTAATTAAATTACTTACCACTAACATGCTGTATCTACACTTTGTCATACTCGTTGTTTGACCGACTTGTACTACAGATAGTTGTCCACATTACTTTTTTTTACAAATATACAAACTTAATTTTTCACTAATATAAATTGGCTTAAACAAATATTGTAACAAAGTATTATATAATAAATTTCGTTGTTTGGTCAATGTATATGATTTATTGAGTTTTTTTTTTACAAAACACTTAATTTTTAATTCATAACATAACATAAACGTTCACGCCGAATATCCCCGAAGGGGTTGGCAGAGGTACTAATACTTCTGAACATCACGTGACTTTGTCACCTGGTGTTCAGAGTACCCATGTTTTGCATGGACAGTGTACTCACGTGATAGGGGGCAGGCCTATCGCCGTTTTGTACGAATAAACTGTCACATGACTAAGTACAATTCAGCCATGTGGGTTTCCTCACGATGTTTTCCCTCGCCGTTAACAACCGTGATAAATTAACCACACATATGTTTGCACGATAACCGAGTGTTCTACCCATTAGGCTATCACGGTTATTCATAATTACTTAATCAGATTTAAGATGATTTAAGAGCTCGGTGAAAAATCTAGATTTACAAGTCTAATCCCGGGTCGGGCCCACGCCTCATTAGAGACATATGTGTAGTTAATTTACCATGGCTGTTAACGGTGAGGGAACCATCGTGAGTAAACCCACATAGCTGAGTTGTACTGAGTCATGTGACAGTGTATTCGTACAAAACGGCGTTAGGCCTGCCCCCTGTCACGTGAGTACACAGTCCAAACAAAACTTGGGTATTCTGAGCACCATGTGATGTATAGAAGTATGAATATCTCTGCTCATTCCTTCTAGACAAAAAAGTGAATTATTGAAACTAAGGGCCAGTTTTTTGATCCGTGGTTAACTCAACCATTTGTTAAAAATCGTAACTATTAACAACTTTTGATTTTCGGATATTTTAATCGCGTATTATTACATTATTTTTAAAGCCCGACGTTTCGAAAACTTTTCAGTTATCATGGTCACGGGAAGACTGAGGTGTTATTTGTCATTATACAGTACTATAAAATTATTAATACTAACTACCTTCACAAAATTTTAAGTTACATTTGCGTTTAATATTTGCTATGTACAAAAAGAGCTAATGTTATCTGGAGTCTTGCTAGTGTTCTTCCCTCGCTTGGTTGTGCTAATGATCGGGTTCCAAGCAGGTGGTAATTGCCAACCATCATCTCTATTGAAGTTTGGATGTTTCTTTATTTCAATAGACTCGCGTATCATTCTAGGTATCAATCGATTCTCTTTTGCTAGAATTGTAGGTTTGTCAAAACGCATGTGGTGGTTTGGCTTATCGAAGGTGTGTTCACACAAAGCAGATCTTCCAGGACGCCTATTCTTCATATCAGCAATATTTTCTCTAACGCGAGTTGCTACACTACGCTTTGTTTGGCCGATGTATGAAAGACCACACTCACAGTCTAGTTTATAAACGCCTACATCTTGTAAAGGGATCTGACATTTGATAGGTCTTAGAAAATGACTTATCTTTTGGTGCGGCTTGAAGTAGGTCTTAATGGAAGCACGCTGTAACACAGTACTAATTTTGTCTGTTACACCCTTTACAAAAGGTAGAGTTGCAGGGAGTCTTTCAACAGTAGGTGGTTTATCGGAGGAGCGGTGACGTTGGCGGGGCAATTTCAGCTTGTTGTTGTGAAGAACTTGTTTCACATGACTGAGCTCTCCAGCAAGATGGTGTTCGTCACAAAGATGTTTGGCTCTCTGAAACAAAGTTTTACCAACAGTAGCTAACTGAGATGGATGGTGGTGTGAGTCACCATTGAGGTACCTATCAGTGTGGGTGGGTTTCCTATAAACTGTGTGACTAATTGAGTTATCAGAATTCCTTATCAAGAGGACATCTAGAAAGGCTAAACTATTATTAGTCTCTAATTCCATTGTAAATTGGATCTTAGGGTTAATGGAATTAAGATGGTCTAAGAATGCAGAGACTATGTTTTTGGGTAGGATTGCAAAAGTATCATCTACGTACCTCTTATAAACCTTTGGAGTGACAGGGAAGGATTTTAGTGCAATCTCCTCCAATCGTTCCATGAATATATCGGCTACAATAGGAGAGACTGGGGATCCCATTGCCACACCATCAGTCTGGATGTAGAATTCCTTATCCCAAAGTAAGTAGCCAGTTGTAAGGCAGTGCTTAAGTAATTCTGCATATTCTAAAGGTATGTCAGCATTTGTTAACCTTTCTGTGACAACTTCAACACAGTCTTGTATTGGTAAACTGGTGTAAAGAGACTGAACATCAAAGCTGACCATAATGTCCTCATCACTAAGACTTAAGTTCTTGATGTCATTAATGAATTGATAGGAATTCTTCACAAAGGCTTCAGTTTTTCCTCGAAGTGGTGATAGTATCTTTGCCACATGTTTTGCCAATTTGTATGTTGGTGTGTCAATTTGGCTTACTATTGGACGAAGCGGGTGGTCAACTTTGTGAATTTTGGGTAACCCATACAGTTTTGGAGGTTTCACACACGATGGTAATAAGGCTTTCGAGTCTAACGTTAGGGTATCACTATGTCTTTTTATTAAATCAGATGTTTGTTTGAGTATTTTAGTCGTGGGATCTCGTTTGACTTTTTGGTAGGTTGAGTCATCTGACAATAATTGTGATACTTTGTTCTTATATTCAGACGTATCCATAACTACTGTTGAATTACCTTTATCCGCGCGTAGAACTACTATGTCTTCATTAGATTTTAAATTTTTAAGGGCAGATCTTTGAGCTCGTGTGAGGTTAGGTTTAGGAAGCTTGCTCAACCGTAGTATCGAAGATACGTCCTGACGAATTGCTTCAAATAATCTGATCTGATTTAATAAAAAGACATAGTGATACCCTAACGTTAGACTCGAAAGCCTTATTACCATCGTGT